>VZTZ01037143.1:208436-260585 GCA_013400955.1 Drymodes brunneopygia | reverse complement strand
GAGGGGAGGGAGGGAAAAGAGAAATCTCACTGGATTTTGCTAGGACAAAACTTCTTAGGCTGTCATGTATGACATGAATTTCAATAAATAATGTATTATATGTTTGAGCTGATGAGTTAGGTCTTCTGAGGGGTTGCTCCAAAATACTGAGGAGAAAAACCAAAAGACTGTTCATCACTAAACACCACTCTGATTTTTTTTTTTTTAAACTCCTGCAACATACCTATGAAGACCTATATCTATTAGGGACTATAATCATGATTCAGATAATATAACACAAAAACACTCTGTGAGCCACTTGATGTAGGAGTAATGAAATATTGTGCCAATTAAAACACAATATACCAGTTTATCTAAAATATAGTGATTTATAACTCGCCACAAAAACAAAGAACTNCAACTTATTTTATGAAGTGCTAATAATCTTTGAAGAATATGGTCCATTGAAGAATTTCAGAGAGGGTGTAAGTGTGGAATTCTCCTATGTTCCTCATTTGTGATATGCCTTTGCGAAATGAAAAGGCATAGTGAAGTAAACAAAAACCAGTGCAAGAAAAAATCAGATGAAGATCAGCACTCTTTCTGCACATATGTCTCTATTTAAATAGTGTTACTAAACAATTTTCAAATAGAGAATGGTTATTAAATTACAATTTTAAAACACATATGTTAATATTTAGGATCACAAGTTGTCATCACTAAACATTGTTTTACATAAGCCTATTTCAAAATAACCTCTAAACACTCTCAGGATTTTATAACCAGATTTATTACTAAAGGCTTTCTCACTTACAAAATGTAATCAAAATGTTACACAGCATAATATACTAAGTAGAAAATGACAAATGTATTGGTTTATCTCTATGGAAATATATCTAAAAATATTCTATGCAAAACAAAGTCCATGCTGTTTTAACATGCATAAAAAATAAAAAATATTCAGTGTTGTTTTCTCGTCTTGTTTAGACAGTGGGAATTTTTTCAATTCTACTATTCTAAACAACTTTTCCTGTCTTTTCAATGCAGATGGTAAATCAGACATCCAACTTCACATATGCACACATATGCACACCAGGTTTTCTTCCAACCATACAACCATAGAAATCAAATATTATCAACTACTATTTGTGATTAGGTGATGACTCTTATTTTGTTAGGATTGGCTGGTACTGTAGAAATTATATTTAAAAACATTATGAGGGTTTAGTCCATCCCAATGTCGTGTAGGTATGTATAGATTGAAAATTCATTGATGTATGATCATAAGAGAAAGATCTAAACAATGTGCTTACTCTTACCTCTCCTTGTGTAACATGCAAATTTTCTCATACATCTCTGTCTATGAAAAGGGAAGAGAGGGGAGNTAGTGATTTATAACTCGCCACAAAAACAAAGAACTGTTTATTTAGATTTATTTTTTTTTTCATTTAGAGTCATAGATAGCTGGAGATTATCTGGTTGAGAGATTCATACAAACCAGGGCAAACATAAAAATAACATCAAGTTGCTCAGTGGTTTTTCCACTTGAGTTCAGAGTGTCTTCAAGGCTGCACATTCCCCAACTTCTCTGGTCTATTAATTCCAGTATATGTTCACCTTACTTTTCAATAGTTTTCAAAAGTTTTTCACTTAATCTGTTCAAAACTTATCTCAGCACACCTTTTATCTGGTGCCTCTCATCTTTTCAAGTGCATCTCAGAAAGGATTTTAGCTCCATCTTCTCTATAGGTACGCCTCAGTTAGCTGAAGACCACGATTAGGGCCCCCTCAGTATTTCCTTAAGGCTGAGTAAATCCATTTATCTGAACCACTCTTTGAATATCAAGACACACTTGTCACACTTTAAAGGGTGCTCCAGCCTTTAAAGAGTGACAGTGGCTCTCCACTGAATTTATTCAAGTTTGTCTATGTTTTTATTGTACTAAAAAGCACCAAGTAGTCCAAAGTACTTCAAACAGTCTCAGAAGTACTGTGGGCAGAGGGAAAAAACCTTTTCCTCTTCTTGTTGGATAATTCTTTCTGATACAGCTAAAACCACTACAATAGCAGGCATTTAGTCATTATCATCTCACGAGCACACTGCTGATTCATCCTCAGCTCGCTGTCTGCCTGGGCTTTAAGACCATTTTCTGAAAAGCTGCTTTCTGTATAGTTGCCATCCACCCTGTAATGTCTATGGGGTTATTCTGTCCCTGGTACCGGATTTTCCATTTGCTTTTATTGAGCCTCATGAGGTTTTTGCCAGGCCATTTCTCAGATTTTCCATGCCAGCCTTGCCCTCCCATGTATCAACTGTATCTGCTAACTTAATCTTTCCATGTAACTTATTAGTGTTTGATTTTCTCATATTCTCATAGATATGAGATTTCTCGTCATTTCTCATAGATACTGGGACCTGGGAGACGTGAGAAGAAATATTATCAGTAAAATTAGAAGAAAAGAAAACCTGAAGCACCTTAGTCATTGCTGTGTCCTCTTCTGTCCCTTTGCTTTTTTTTTTCCCACCCCTTTCTTCTGTTGCTGCCTATTCACTTACAGCACCTCATTTTCTCACATGTAACAATGGAAATGAAAACTAGAAATCTAGACCAGGTACATATTGGTCTCTAAAGGTCTTTGAGACCAAATGTCCAGCCAATATTTAGTTTTAACTGATATTAAATGATAACAACTGAGCTTTCCAGATAGATCAAGAATTTCATCTGCCTAAAGCTATCTGAATGAGAAATCCAAAATATTTATGAGATTCATTTAAAAGCCATACCAAACTTACAGAATAAAATTGTGTAGGACACTGTACTTTGTAACAAGGAATACATGCAAAGTACAAGGACAGCAGAGATGCTTTTGTGTACAAATTAAGCTTTTCTCCTCTGCTATAGCACATAGGATTGTTTGTTAGAAAGAGGACCTTGAAGTTCTTTCATGTAGTTGGTACTGGTAGTTAGCACTGATGGCTCTGGGTTTTGGTGTTTCTTAGGCACAGAGGTCAAATAGATTGGGTTTGTGAGTTTTAATTTTCCAGTATAGTTATACTGTGGAAAAACAAAAAACCTCTAAAATTAAAAAAAAAAAAAAAGGCAAAGAAAAAAATTAAGCAAAAAGTTCCCTTAGGATCTTGGACCAAAGCCTGGATATTTCTTTCATCTATAGTAGAATTACAGACAATTATTTCAGAAGTAAAGGTCTATCTTACTCTTTTCTCTTCTTACTCATATTATTCTTATTCTTGTTTCATATTTTCCCAGTTTTTACCAAGATGTTAGGAGGAAATAAATTCAAGCAGTCTGACATTTTGCAGAGGAATTTTTGTTTGTCTTGTAATGGTATTAGTATTTATAGGCTGTCTTAAAAAATTTTATGCTTTTGTGTGAAAGTAAGATTTAATGCTCCCATTCTGGAAAGAATGCAGTTCAAAACCATTAATCACACAGTTTTCATACAAATATTCAATTTTCCCAAATAGTGATGTTAATAATTGTATGAATTATTACCGTTATTATAAGTTAGTTCAATAATAAATGTTTATTTAAAATTAAAACCAAGATTCACTTCCAGTTTATACTCTACATCATTGTACTTAATAGAAAATTTGCTATTGACTTCACTAAGCCTTGTCTCAAGCCTCATTAAACACAATAGGTAATGCTGTGGTGGTTAATAACAATGCTTTAAATTAACAAAGATGAGTAACCACTCTTTGTTAAGCATGAACAGCTGCTTTGTACAGAACACAAATTGAAGTATAATAACAACAAAAATTATAATTAAAATGGAGTGGAAAGGCCCTGAGGAGAAAATGAAAGCAGAAAATATGATACTACCTTGTTTCTTCCTGAGATACTTCCACATTGATAATAGACAGTGTGAAGCCAGAAGAAATAGAGTTTCTGGGATAATCCAGACTGCAGAAGTAGTCCAGTAAAGATTATGACCCACATTACAGAGAAAATCCAGGCAGTGAACAATCAGGGTGAAGAGAAACTATACAGAATTCTGCAATGGAAAACACAATAATATGCTTATCCAAATGTCCTTAGAAGAAGAAAAACATCAGTGATTATCAGGAAGACAGGAAAGCACCTGGATACAATTTTGACAAGAGTGAAAAAAGTGTCATCTGTAAAGAGTAAGAGTAATTTTGAAGAAAATTAATTTATGGGTTTCAGCACAAGGCACTTAGTAGAAGTCAAAGTACAATGTACACATGGTAACTGCTGGAAATTTGGTAAAATCCAAAAGTTTATGCAGGTATATGTAGCAGACAAAATCTAAAAACAGTTACATTCTAATTTGAAAGACATTGCTGCTAAAATTAACAGTAATATATTTTACTGATTTTGGCTTCTGTACCAGGCAGACGGATGTCTTCTTTTGGGGTTTTACTATATAACAGTACAGAAATTGCTAGAAATTTTTACACTTAAAGTCATTTGTAGAGGATATTCAAATGCATACAGAATCGTAAAAGAACAAAAAAAGCTTAAATAGGCATCATGAATTAGTGTTGAACTATGGAAGATTTCCTACCAACAGATTATATTTAATCAGATGCATCCATGAAAAAATCCAAGGACACATTCTAACAATCTTATTCAGCATGCCTAAAATACTTGTTACTACCATCAGTGCAAAGAAAGATTCAGGTTTTTGTAGTTTCACACAGAGGTCAAAGCCTGGAAATTTGGTTTATAATATCATTGAAATATAGCACACCTTTCAACCTCTGAAATAAAGGGAGAATTTTCCAAACCATTGTTTTTCTGTATTTTGGTTTTATACAATTCTTTATTTTTAAAACCCTTTAGGACATTGCAACTATTCCTGAAAAATTAATGAAAAATTGAGTGGTGCAGATTCTGATAAGAGAGTATATTTCAAGTATTGTTTTAAATTCCTTAAGTCTTTGTTCATTGAAGAACCTCAGGAATTACTTAGCTGAAAACATTAGTAGTCTGACTTAAATCAGCAAGGCTAATTCTACAGATCTACTTTTGAAAAGGGGCGTATTTCAAATAACATAAAAAGAGTCATTGGTTTATCTTCATAGTACTTCATACTTTCTACATTGTAAATGAACCTAAGAAATGCAGGAATTGAAATGGTATCTTCTTAAAGGAAAAAACAAGTATTCTGCCTAAATTTCGTTTTACTTAATTTCAATATCTATAAAAGGTCTATGGAAAAGTAACCTTAGTTTCCTCCTACATTCAGTACATAGAGATAGCCAGAAAGGGCAGGAGTAGTTACATGACTACTACTACAAGTGAAAATAAGATCAAGAATTACTAGCTCTCACAGCTATTTCTAAGTTNGTTAAATAAATAGTTTTTTCCACTTTTCTCTAAGGAAGTCTTTTCCCGAACCGGTGTGGGGGAGGGGTGGCTGGAATTAGCTTTCCTAGAGGAGACCCCCCTCAGAGGTTTCCTCCTAAATTTGCCCTAAACTAGGACACTGCATTATCTGATAATTTTATGACAAAATAAAACATCTCACTAATCAGTCAGGTCTGATAAACATATCATGCAATGGGTGAGCACCTGGCTCACAGGTCAGCCTTAAAGATTTATAGTGAATAGGGTGACATCAGACTGGTGACCTGTCACGGGTTGTGTTCCACAGGGCTCCATCTTCATCCTTGTCCTCTTCAACATCTTCATAAATGTCTTAGATGCAGGACTAGAAGGAATACTAAGCAAGGTCACAGATGATACAAAACCGGGAGGAGTTGTTGACTCCCTCAAAGGCAGGGAGGACCTGCAGAGAGACCTTGACAGATTAGAAAACTGGACAATCACCAACATTAAGCTTAACAAGGGAAAGTGCTGGATTCTGCACCTGGGATGGGGCATGAGAAGCTGGAAAGCAGTGCCCTGGAAAGAGACCTGGGACTTCTGGTTGATGGCAAGCTGAACATGAGTCAGCAGTGCCCTGGCAGCCAGGAGGGCCATCTGTGTCCGGAGGTGCATCAGGCACAGCATGGCCAGCCAGGCAAGGGAGGGGATTGTCCTGCTCTGATCTGAGCTGGGGTAGCCTCACTTCGACTGCTGAGGGCAGGTTAGGGGGCCACAATATAAGAAAGATGTAAAATTATTAGACCGTGTCCAAAGGAGGGCAACAAAGTAGTGAAGGGCCTTGAGGGGAAGCTGTATAAGGAGCAGGTGAGGTCACTTTGTCTGTTCAGCCTGGAGAAGAGGAGGCTGAGGTGAGGACCTCATCACAATCTACAGCTTCCTTGTGCGGCAAAGAGGAGGGGCAGACAGTCTGTAGTGATCAGTGACAGGACCCAAGGAAATGGCCTGGAGTTGTGTTGGAGAAGGTTCAGTCTGGATATTAGGAAAAGGTTCTTTGGTCAGAGGTTGGTTGGACGCTGGAACTCCCCAGGGAAGTGGTCACAGCACCAAGCTGACAGAGGTCAAGAATCATTTGGAAAATACTCTAGGCTACAAGTTGTGACTCTTGGGGCTGGTCCTGTGCAGGGCCAGGAGTTAGACTTGGTGATCCTTGTCCCTTCCAAATCAGCATAATCTCTGATCCTGTGATTCTGTGAAATAAACAACAATGTATATGTGTGTACACAGGATTAGAAAATTACAGATTGCTTTGAAGGGACTGTTAAGAAGACTGACAAATCAGGCATGCCTAAAATTAAAAAAAATCCAAACAATTGCTCAATGAATCTGCATGCTGCAGACTTGATGCAAGTGGTCAGCTCTTACCAATTATTCCTCATCAATGTTACATGTAAAAAACTGACAAGTCTAGCTATAATTGCATAATTTAGCAGTGATAATATAAAGCACTATGCCATAAGGTCAACACTGTGGGCTACTGCCTGTGACAGTCTTCAACTGCAGAGTTTGTGATGATCAGGTTTGAGACCCCTTTGTTAAAACAGGTCAGCCTCGAAATGTGAGATTATCTTGTTTCTTCTACACCTTTGCTCAGCCATTTGTCTCTAGACTATTTCCCAGGGAGAATATCTCATTTTCTCCTAATGATGCTTTTCTTGGTTTTAGTTTTCTAGGTGTGCTTCTTCTGTGCTCCATTGGAATTCTACATATTCCAAATCCTAATCCCAAAGCAAGATTTATGCTTTTCCTGTTTTTTGCTCTTCTTGAAATTTCTCCTTCTTCTTTCTTGTTTATATATATTCCCATGCTTCAGAAGTGAAACTAAACATTTTTATTTGCCCTTTTGTAAGTAACATTGTTCATGTATTTATATAAAATGCTTCTGCATTGTTTCTGGCTATACCATTACAGTATTACAAAATATTTAAATTCTCTTTTTCTCAACACCATTTTAGCAAGCTTGCATTTCATTTCAAAGTAAACCAATTTCAATTACATGGTGATTAATGGACGTTTAATTTATAAGGCCTGGAATTTGTCTACATACTGAATGCTTCCAATTTTCATCTCATTAGAACTAGCCTGTCTTAATGAGTTATAGCCTTATAAGCATGCACTTCTTTTATAGTTTCCTAATTCTCTCCTAACATTTCTGCTATTTAGTAGATTTACAACCTTTGTTGACCACTCATACATGTGTATATGTTTCTATGATATAAAATAAATTAAAATATCCTTATACTGTTAATTAAAACTTGACATATTCAATAGTGACATTACAGGTCATTGCAACTTGTCAGACATTTTTCTATCTTTTGTGTTTTTATGTCTTCTAACAGAGTGCATGTACATGAAATACAGGTTTATCAAGGCTGCAAATCTCATAGCAGCCAAATCTGCAGTTCTCAAAACTTGCAATTCAACACTACTTCCCTACTCATCTTCTGGCCAAGTATAGACCAGTGTAACATTCCATGATTTTATGATTCTTTGATTCTGATTGCAGATTCTCTTTTCTCTGTCTTCTGTCACAGAGTGGAATCATAGAATCACAGACTCTGATGAGATTTTCTAGTCTATACTTTGCTATTCCTCTCATTCCTTCGTAATGTTCATAGGCATGTCCATACTTGCAGTTCATGATAACTCTCCAGTCCTGGTGTGTATTATTCAAATTCCACTCATTTAAATACTGCCATCTAGAAAAACCTCTTTTATACCTGTTGTGATTTCTGTCATGACAATCTATCACAACACATCTGCTCCTTCTGCCCTTATCAACACTTCCATAACTATCCTCTGATCAGGTTTCATGTATAAAAATAAGCCTAAATATTTATAAAATATGAAGTATGAAGCTGTTTTCTTCTTTTATATATAATAACAAATACAGGATTTAAAGCATACCAAACAAGGAGCAGAGTAACAAGAATAACAAGCTTCAAGCATCATACAACTTGTTTAAGCTGGGATCAATAAGAGTAGGCATGATGAGGGCCTTTTGAGTCATCTGGAAGAAACCTAATTAAGGCTTGACTTTAATTAAGCAATCCCTACCTAACAAGAGTGTACTCAATTATATGCTTATGTATTTTGCTAAGCTGCACAGTGCTAGTGTGCATGTGTTTAGCAGAGTAGACAAGGATACTTTAAATCAAAAAGATTTACATCAGAAAATGTCAATTTTTTGTGAATTGTACTTTTAGATACCAAGAATAAAACAGTTTTGATGAAACAGTAATTGGAAAATAACCCCACCGGAACAGATCAAAGCAGCCTAGCAGGTACCAGTGAAGGACATAAAATGAGCATCAGTGGAAATATCTTGGAGTGTGTTCTCTCTGCCACAGCCATCAACTACCTTCTGTGATTCCAACAGAGAAGGGTGGTAGTTGCCTCTGCCACCAGTCCCCCAAAAAACCCAGAACCAAAAAACATGACACAAAGGGCTGTTGTCTCTGCAGCCTCTGAGCACAGTCAGTTTGCACGCTGCTGCCAGTGTCAGTCATGTCAGCCAGCAGGGAGGGGGAGCAAATCTGCTCCAGCCAACCCTAACCAGTAGAGGCTGCCCTGCCGTCTCTCCCAAGGGAGACCTGACCTGCCCTTCCCCATCCTGGAGTGGATGGGGGTACGTAGATCTTTTAAGAATTCTCCAAAAGCAGCATATTTAAAATTCGGATGGTCATGCTTTGTCCTTGGTCATTTTTTAAACTTCCATTTTCAATTGTCTGGAGTTCCTAATACTTTTGCTAAGCACTTCACCTTCAAAAATAAAAGAAAAAAAAAAGGGAGATAAGAAGATGATGAAAGCTATTTCCCAGTACATATCATCTTAAAAAAAATTAGAGTGCATTTGCAGTAAATTTTGATATACATAAAACAGAACTAGAACTTCAAATGTGTGAGGGGCTTTTACAATTAAAACATCAAAACATTTAAAAAATCTTCTGTCTCTGAAACTCGTAGTCTCTGTAGGTCTTCTGACTTCATGAAGCAATTTATTGCTGAAGGAAGTGAACATTTTATTCTTTAAAGTCTTACAACATGAATTAGTGGTCTCATGACTGAAGTAAAACTTGGGGAATCACAAAGACCAAATAAGTAGTATCTGTACAAAGATGAATTTTTCTTCTCTTGGAGATCCTTTTGATAATAATGCAATTTGGATGCCTAGAAGTGCCAATAGACTTCCTATGTATTTGTTCTTGTTATAAAATCCCCTTTCTAAACCATGTTATTTGAGTCCTTATGAATACACATAAGAAGTTAAAGGGCAACCATACTGCTGATTAAGAAATTTTAATTTTAGACTTGGACAAAGCTTCCTTGTTTTCAAGTGGATATGATCAGTTAGTAGCAAATTCATCCACTGAATGCATTTTCTAACTAGGGTCTTTTTTAAGGATGCAGAAAAAAGCCTTTCAGATTTTTTTTCATGAAATATATGAAAAGGTCTCACAGTGTTTATGTTAGAAGATAGCTCTTAAAAAACAGGTTTTTAGAAGACAAATTTTTCTCTCTTAAGCTCAGAGTATCATTTTACTGCTAAGTTAAAATACTGCTCAGTATCTTTGTCAGAAACTTCATATCAATTTTGAAAATGTCCTGAAGAAATATTATGTTTAATTACTGTGGTAGTTTATAAATAGACACTGTGGGATTTTGAAGACTTAAACTGATAAGACTTTAATGAAAGCTATTCATCTCTGCCAGAAGTAACACAGAATTTAATCAGAGAATCACAGAATGGCTGAGGTTAGAAGGAATTTCCAAGTACAGAGACTCCACAACACCCCTGGGCAACTTGTTCTAGTGTTCAGTCACACTCACAGTATAAAAGAAGTGATTCCTGATGCTCAGAGGGAGTCTCCTTTACTACAGTTTGTGCACACTTCTTATGGTCCTGCCACTGCACAGAACAGAAAAATATTTGGCTCCCTCTTCCTCTCTGCTGCTTACCCACCACAACCCTCAAATGAAGTATTTTAATTGAGAGATGTTTAGGTCTGTTAACAAATTGTAAGTAATATTTGATCTGTTTGGCACAATTGAGAGATTCCTTTTTCTAATTGCTTTTATTAACCATGACTGTCACTAGTTACAAACACACATGTACACACATATATACTTATTATCCTTCCACTGCCTTTTTTTTTTCTTCTCTTTTTTTTCTCTACTAGTTGCACAAGATTGCATGAAAAAGTTTGATTTTTTCCAATATTTTCAGAGCTTGGAACATTTCTGGAAGTTTTCAGGGGATCCTGCAGCTTCTGTTAGTTGCTTCTTGATTGGCACGTTAATGATTGTAACCTGATAAATTGGCTCCTGATAAAATATGGGCCCACGCCACTCCAATCCTTGGTGGATTGGACCAAATGAGTGCCAGATGTCCTTCAACATCAAACATTCTGTGATCCTGAGATACCATTATACTGACCATGGGATTCAGAGAAGGTATTGTCCTGAGACTGGGGAGTGGTGTCACTTACAGGAGTCATACCCAGTTCAAGACACTAAGTCATGAGGTGCCGGATAAAATAAGCATTTTTTTCTAATATTGTGAGGATAAGCAGGAGATGAAGGGTATCCACAGTGACTCAGCAAAGATGAGAGTCAGATCATGGCATACAATGAAGGTGGGGCACCTAGAGGCTTCACCTGAATGAGCAGTGGACAGGGACTTACATTTGCCCCAGTAGCTGGTACCACAATTCAGGGGCACTTACTCTGTTGGTCCAACTCCATTAGCTGTCATCAGACCCATTCACACCCTTTGCCCAGGTGCTGGCTCTCTGGGCACAAATTCAGTAGGACCCTCTCTAGATTTAGAGAGCTAAGACATGTCCAAACCACTGACCTAGGACCCCCACTCACTCTGGTGTCTGACAATACAGGCAGCCAACCCTCACACACACAGGTCACACCAGCACCTGGCAGTCAGTCCTTGCAGCACATGTACGCAGGGTTAGAGAGTGAGATCACACAGAGGGTTAGAAATTTTAATAACAAGATATAAGAAGACAGGACAGACTGCAGTGATGAGGAACAGGGCTCTGCCAGAGAAGTGTACTGATTTGTTCACATGCAGCCAGTCCCTTTATACCTTTTTCTGTCTGCCTACGCTCTTTGTTCCTTCCTGCTTCCCCTTCCTCTGCATTTCTCCTCAGGGACTTGTACAACTCTATCAATCCTAAACTCCTTCCAGCCTGGGGTAGCCCTGGATAACAGTCTTATCAGTTAAAACAGTGCAACAACTGTGTTCATCAATAAAACTGCTTTTGTAAACAAGTACATTTCAACCTCTTCCACGATCTGTCATTTTCTACTAAGATTTCCACAACTGCAGGTGAAGCTTTACTGGGAAAAAGTTGACATAGTTAGTCAGCAACCTTATTGTATTTCATTATCCAAGCCTAAGTGATGTCACTATCATCCTGTCAAGGCTGGCCAGAAGAAAGTGTTTTATCTTGAGCATCATAGAAGCAGTTAGGTACATATGTCTCCTAAACAGAAAAGTGGTGCTTTCTATTGAAATTGGTTGAATAGCCAAAGAAGTCAGAATAAAGACAGTTTTGTCATACATAAACATGACTCATTTTCTTTCTCGAGTAGTTCAGTCAGTGTAAAAAGAATGTGATCTATTAAAAACCTAGATGAAACTTCACAAAGGACAAAAACAAGTTCAATGAAAAAGATATGCCTATGGAAAGCACAGACTTCATGATAATAATGTATTTAAGAAATAGTACATCTACAGAAAGCTTAGTCTGAATCAAAAAATGCTGACCATGGTAAGTCTGTGTTTGTTTTCTCCATTGGAAATAAAATTGACAGTCTTTCCAGAGTAAGCAAATAACAGAAAATAAATGTTTTTGTGAAGTTCACTCGAAGCCTAAAGGGATACTATGTTAAAAAAACCTACCTTCCATTCTTTGCAGCTCTGACTAGTATTCCACAGAGATTCTTTGCTAAGCTGTGAGTACAAAATAAAATGGGAAGCGATCCAAACTTGTCTACAGATTCTACTTATTACTAGCATTCATCCTTACCACAGTACATGTCACGGGAGACTGGTATTGTCCTTAGAGTGAAAGGATTTCAGGAAAGTTATTTTGGAGCATCTGAAAAAAAGAAAATCTGCCATCTTTTTACAAAAGCCTGTAATCTCAATTACCCATTTGTTTTTTCTTTAAAGAAACATCCAAGCTTCCCAGTCTCTTTCAGCAATGTCACTTGCCAACTTTGTTTGCAGTGGAAATTGTTTTAAATTTTATGTTATTTCTGTAGTAATTTTGCAGAAAAATATAATTTGGAAATTGCTATTAATTAGTTCAGATCAGAAAGTACAGTTTTAACTCTACATTACAGGAAATTAATGTAAATATAGCTGCCAGTTACTAGTAAATAAAAAACAATGCCCCTAAGGAAGCATCTTGACAAATACATAAGGAAGGTTAACTATATTTAGAATAGGACCTGACTGACATAATATAAACCTTGTATTGCTCAACTATCACCTTCTCTTTTTCCAAAATAATTAGAATAACAATGTATTACATTAACTTATGAAAGGTCCTGTGTTTCAGGGAGTAGAGTGGGCTGGGAGTGGTAATGGATGTATTTTGTTAAATGCTTATCTATATCTGTCTTTGCTAATCTAGAAGCTATTTTAGTTAATGATTTTAAATTACCAGAAGGAAGGCTCCTACAAGATTAAATTACACTCATTCATAAAACATGTTTGAAAACGTCCGACAGCTTAAAAAAAAATTTCTAAAACTGCCACTCTGGAAAAATACTAGATTTTTAAAGCATAAAACAGAATCATGAGGATGAAACGTCACTTATCAATTGAGCTTGAGACTCACAATTTATAATTTTAGTGTTTAAAAACTAGTTTTCAAATGCATTTGAATTAAAGTATTAAAAATATCATGTACTTCTTAATGAATTTAATATTGTATGCAAATAAAACAAGCAAAAAACCCTGAGTACCAACAAATTTAATACTTGTTTATCATGCTAAATATTTAGCAGTCATTTGGACTGCAAATAAACTGCATTTGGACTATCTTTTTCCTTTACTGACTGTGATTCTAAAAGTGCTTTCAAATATGTGACTGTAAGCCTATGTTCTCATTTTGATGCAATCTGTAGTGGCCAGTAAACTACCTTTTTTGTTCTGCAGCCTTTGTCTGATCATCAGTAGAATAAAGCGGGTGATATTTGGATTAGTTAAGAAAAAGTCTGGCCATTAGGTTTGCAGCATCCAGCACCTTTTTTCTTCTCTTTTCATGAGGGTCCCACTTCAGCCAATGAACTGGGGACTGAGTGTTTCCCCTTCTAGTCATTCCTACTGTTATTTTAGTGACTTGTGCACTCATCTGGGAAACAGGAGCTACAGTTTGCATTCCTTTCAGTTACAAGCAGATGAGAACCCATGTCTCCTACTCTGTGTGCTTTAAACCTACTGTTAAAAGAAGTTGGTAGAAAAGCCATTACTGTAATTTGTCAGTGTAGGTGTATGTTGCAGTTGTGATCAGCTTGGGACTTCTAGAAAATATACATTTGTACCTTGTCAGTGTAGTGTTAAGCATGCTAATGTCATGCTTATTGAAGAACATTTTTCTGTGGCTTTTTTATTTTCTTCTTGGACTCCAATTATCATTGACATTTTGCTGTAGTTTTACTTCTCAATACTTGAACATGGCAATTTAGGCTGAACGTCTAAGTTTGTATGACTAGGAAACTTTCAGACTACCTGGAAAAGGATTTATTTATTGCTGGCCTCCACAACTGAGCACTGCTGGACTGCTGTTTCTACTGCACCTGATAGGAGAATATAGATTCTGACAGAACTCCTTTTTACATGTCTTAAAACGCAAGAAAATTCTGATAGTTAAATCTTTATATATCTGTATAGGTAGATCAAGAGCTTCCGATCTTAACAAATGTGCTTAAGCACAAATAAAAATAATGTTAACAACCAAAGTAACTATAAGAATGTCATAATGTAATAGATACTGGTTTATTTCTGATTTGCCTTTTTTTTTGTTACTAACAAAGAGCAGTATCCATAATCTGTTAAAACTTCTGTGTAATAGTATGTAGTTTTTATTCACTAAGGGGTTCACTTGATTGTCTCAAAGGAAAAAGAATCTTACCTCTGGTTGTTTGTTGAGCTGTCTTAGGAAGATCGTCTTGATTGAGCTGTCTTAGAATCAAGAACACATTTATTTTAAATATGCATTCACTGTTCTGGGACTATGGATATTTAATTTATCTGAAAATACTACATATATGGGTTTCTAGATCCACAAGTCTGCGAGATGTGATAAAATACATGTAATGGTTAAAAAAACATACATTGAAATAATTGGCAAGTATAAAAATAGAATTTTGATTCTGGTCTAATGCAACACACAAAAAATGTGATTACTTTTTTTTACTTCATTATGATTTTTTCAGAGTTTTATAGACTGATCATTATCCTGTTACTTGGAAAGTGAATTAGCTTATAAACATTAGAATAGCAGAAGGTTTATATTTAGTTGAAGATACTATGTATATGAATATATATGTGTTTTTATAGATATTAGTAAGCCTCATAATCCACTTTTCTTAATAGCTATGCTCAAGAACATTTTTTTTTAAATTTCCAGATTAAGGGGCTAACAAGGAACAGCACTTGTCTTCTAAAACAATTTTGAGTAAGGGGGGAAAATAATAGGACCTAAAATATATTATATTGTCTTCTACTCTGGAAAGTATACATGGAACAATGCAAATAAAAGCAATCTCTTGTTTGCATGCCTGGTTTTCAATTAAAGTGTCAGGATATAGACATCTTGCCTCACTGCAGGTAAGAAATATAACCATATTTTCAGCAACTTATTCATTATACACAGGACAGTGAAATGCAAGATCTCTCTTAGACAGAAGAAAAAAAGTGAATCTGTGTAGGTGGACATATGTGTGGGAACAATGACAATGCAGCCATCTCTCTTATTTAAATAAATTTCTACAGGAAAAAAGTGTGTTTTCTGTCTTCAGGCATGAAGAATTATATGGCTTTAAAAGTAGCATGTTTGTTTTCTTTGAAGTAGTGGAGGTCGGGGGTTTTTGGTGGGGGGTTTTGTTTTTTTCCTGGTAATTTTAATCCAAGGTACAGACTTAGTTTATTCAACTAAACATCAATGTCCAGAGATATTCAAAATGCTCTCACGTATTCTCCAGGCATCTATCTGCCTTTCCAAAATGCTACAGGTCCCTTATGTCTGCAACCTTCTTCACAATGCCTTGGACAGACAGAGGACTGAAAAAGGTACTCATGTTCAAGTCACTGACCAGGGCCATGATTTGCCTCACAGTAGGATGACTAGCTCCTCAAGACTGTGTCTGTACATTGTGACTCATAGGAGCTCAGGCACCTGGATCACTTATAAATAACTAAATCTGACTGTTTGAATCAAACCCTTGGTACTGGAAACAACCAACTGTGACAAAATGAGGCAACTTGATATATCATATTCCCAAATTCCAATGGAAGGACTTCTACATAAGACCCACTGCACCCTACAGAAAAAAATCAAATATGAAACTGCCCAAGGATGAACTTTTGTCATGTTCTTTAACTTAGTTGTTCTAGCTTTGGAAATGTAAGTAAGTTTCCTTCAGTTTATAGAGTTCCTTCTGAATATGTAATTTTCAGGCAAACACAATGTTAAAATACTCAAGAAGCTGGTCACTAATTCAAACTATAAGGAAAATGTACTTTAGTATTTTTTCTTCCAATTTGAGTGTTTGTCGTGTCTTTGGAACTTATAAAGTTCTTTTGGTGTCCAAAAAAACAAAAAAATCAGCTAATCTATTTTCAGGTTTTAAGAGGTAAATTTGGACTCTGATCTATGTTATGAAACAAAGATATAATATTTGCTTATTTAAGATAGTCACAGAAACATAAAGTGCACTGAATTATTTCTTTGACCTATATTCGATATCTGTCTTGAAATCAATCAATCAATCCCTTTGATGATGAAAAGAGCTATAGCATGTCTAGATCAGGCTTCATCTGGCTCAGTAAATGTATATCTCTTATTATGTCATACTTTCATCTTTTAAAATACAAAATATAAACAGTAATCTAATTTTTTTTTAGATGAAGTAAATCCTGGGTCATATTGATGCAAGATTTTTTTTTCCAGGTTAATTTTTTTTAATATGTGCAGCTAAAATATATGACATGCAGGTAGTAAGCAATTCAAATACCTGGTTTTCTGCTGGAAAGTAAATCTAATCTGAATACACAGTCTAAATGTTCCTTGAAAAATGCCTGGATTTATAAAATAGAAAAATTTTTTATGGGAGAAGCTACCTTAATTTTTTTTTTGATCATCAGAGACAGATTATTGAATATCTGAAGCTGGAAGTTAATATGGGTAAGAATAATAACAAAAAAGATGAATAAGTAATACTCTGCAAGAAAGTGAAGGTAGGAGCACAGAATAAGACAAAAGAATTACTAACAAAATATGCTATTGCTGAGAAAAACTATGAGGCACACTGAAATAACATAATGGCTCTGTAATGAGCTCTGTAATGACTTTAAAATGTTTTAAAAAGGAATTATGCAACACTGAAAGTAAAGACATGACTGAATATTACTATAAAGGAATAGGTCAAGCATGTAAGGATTGTATCAGAAAGATATAGCCATGAAATCAGTTCCAGCTATGCAGAGACATTAAAAAAAAGAAATGAAAAGTTTTGTAAGTGTTTTTCAGAGTAAATAGAAGACACTGAAAAAAGATTTCAGTTTTAGAAAGACAGGAGGTATGGCAGAGAAGGACAGATTGTGTACTGTGCAAGAGAGCAGTTTGAGTAAACGGGGGTTATCTGGGAGATTCCTGGACTGTGTCAAAGATATATTCTTGACAGTTGTCAAATGTGGCAATAAGGATTGGTACCTTTCTGGAGTCACTGCTTACAAATAGCCAAGAACTCTTTGGAGATGGGTCTGTAAGCAGTAAATTTGGCTAGAGTAAGCCTATATTTTTAGAGGCAAGATCTTAAGGGGCACGAGAAAGACAAGTAAAGTAATAAAGATCACTGGCTTCAGGACAGCAGACTTCAGCTTCAGGTTCTTCAGGGAACCATTAGGAATAGTCCAAATGGAGCTTGTCTTCAGGCACAAAAAGGACCTCAGAAATGCTTTGAGATTTTCAGGATATCATTCTGAAAGCACAGGTGTGATATATCCCCATGGCATGCTAAAAAATCAGATGCATTGAGTTTGTGTGGCAAAGGTTTGGTAGGGAGGATACTACAGGGGTGCCTTCTGTGAGAAGCTGATAGAAGCTTCCCTCATGTCCAGTTTGGACACTCCACTGCTGAAGTGGAGGCCTGTGACCCTGTGGGAAGCCCATTCTAGAGCAGGCTGCTGACACGACCTGTGACATTGTGGAAGGGACCCATGCTGCAGCAGTCTGCTCCTGGAGGACTGCATCCCATGGAAAGTTCCCATGCTGAAGAAGTATGCAAAGAAGTGCAGCCTGTGGGAAGGACACACTGTGATAAAGGTTACAGAGGACCATCTCCTGTGCGAGGGATCCCACATTGAAGCAGGGGACAGAATGTGAGGAGGAAAGAATTGCAGAAACATGTGACGAAGTGACTACAATTCACCTCCCCACTATGCTGTTTGGGGAGAGAAAAAAGTATAGAAATCAGGAATGAAGTTGTCTGGGAAGGAGGGTTGAGCTGGGCAAAAGTATTTTAAGATTTTTTTTTGTTTATTACCCTACTCTGACTTGATTGGTAATAAATCAAATTAATTTCCCTGAGGTGAGACTGGTTTGAGTAATGAGTGAGTGATCTCTCCCCGTCCTTATTTTAATCCACAAGCCTTCATTACACTTTACCTCATGTGACCAGCTGAGGAGATGGAGTGATAGAGCAGCTTGGTGAACACCTGGCATCCAGCCAAGCACAAATTACCACATTAGCCTTTTTAAACCACAAGCTATTAGCAGACTAAACCTGGAAAGAATAAGTATATGAGGCAAGGAAAGATGGAATGATATCCAAAGAGGGATACAAAAATATGACCTTAACATGCAGAGATGCAGTTAGGAAACCAAAAGCTCAGCTGGAGTTCAAACTCAAACAAGAGATACTTCTGTCCTTATGTTAATAGCAGGTAGAAGCACAAGGGAGACGTAAGACTGCTGCTGAATGGGGCTGACAAGTTACTTACAAGTGACACTGGGAAGGCTGGGGTACTCAGTGTTGTCTTTATCTAGGTCTTTATAGATAAGCTCCTGAGTTTTTATGCCAAGAAAAATTACAGATCCAAAGAGGGGAGCACCAACTATAGAGGAGGCTTGAGCTCAGGACCATCTGTACACATTGGACATATACACGTCAATGGACTTGGCAGGATGCATCTGAGGACCTCTGTAATTCAACATTGTGAAACTGTTCTCTTTCATTTTTTAAAGATCATAGAGATTAGGAAAGGTCTCAGGTGACTGAAGCAGCAAAAACATTGCATCCGTCTACAGGAAAAAGAAAAACTCAGAAAACTATAGATCAAATAGCCTCATGTCAGTACCTGGGATAATTGTAGAACTAGTCCAGATGGAAAATATTTCCACATGCATGAAAAACAGGAAGGAGATCTTGAAAAGGCTAGAGTTACCAAGTTAAGTTATACTTAACCAACCTGTTGTTTTGTCTCATATAATAGTTTTCTCAGTGAAGGGAGGAGAGCAGTAGGCATTCATCTACCTCAAATTTTACAGGGTGATTGACATGATCTCTCTTAACATTCTGGTTGAAGCTGGTAAAATATGGACAGAAAAACGGAGTACCTGAAGAATGAAAACTGTGTAAACTGTCCTGGCAGTCATAAATAACTCAGATTCTTACTGTCTGATAATATAGATAGAGGTACCTCAAGGTTTATATTTGATCCAAAGCTATTCTTTCTCTTTTAAAACTATCTGAATGGTGAGATCGAATGCACCTCACTACAGATGATTCCAATCTGTAAGGAGCAGTAGATACTCTGAAAAGAAGGAATGTGGACATACCTCAACAGGCTGCAAGATTTACCAAGAAGGCTTGGATTAAACTTCAGAAAGATAAATGGGAAATTCTGAGTCAGACTAATCCCAACCAGCAGTATAGATTGGGGTGTGATTAGCTAGGAGTGCAGTTGAACAGTGACTTGAGCGTGACCTCTGCCAGCAATGAAGGCAAACCATGTCCTGGAATGCATGAGCAACCATGTGGTCCACAGAACAAGGGACGTGACTATTGCATTCTGTTGAACACATGCTATGCTGTGTTATGGTTTAACACCAGGCAGCAATTAAGCACAACACAGCCACACAGTTGTTTCTTCCTCCAGTGGAACTGGAGAGAGTTGAAAGGGTAAAAGTAAGAAAACTCATGGGTTGAGATAAAGGCAGTGACTTAAATGTGTAAAGCAAAAGCCATGAATGTAAGCAAAGAAAACCAAGGAATGGATTCACCACTGCCAATGGGCAGGAAGGTGTTCAGCAATATCCAGGAAAGCAGGGCTTCATCATGGGTAATGGTGACTTGGGAAGACAAAATGCCTTAACTGCAAATGTCCTCCTTCATCCTTTTTTCCCCCTCAGATTTATATGCTAAAAATGATGTCATATGGTATGAAATACCCCTTGGGTCAGTTGGACTAGATGTCCCAGCTGTGTCCCCTCCCACCTTCCTGTGCACCCTCAGCTACTCTCAGGTGGAGTGTTGTGAGAAGCAGTAAAGGCCATGAGTCTGTGTAAGCACTGCTCAGCAATAACCAAACCATCCCGATATCATGGACACAGTTTCCAGCACAAATCCCAAACATAACGCCAAACCAGCTACTATGAAGAAAATTAACTCCAGCTCAGCCAAAACCCAGCACAATACTACACCAAGAGAGTCAGCTCTTGTGTCATATCCAAGAATGTTGCAAAAGTTTGCAGTTGCTTCTGTGTGACAGCTCAATCAAGCTTTCAACATTCTCCATAGTCTCCATAAATAAAAAGAAGAGCATACTCCCAGTAATTGGTTCATGAGATCTTCAGACTGAATAGACTGTTACTGCTTTCCTCCCTCTATACTCAGTCTGGCTCTCCTCCATACTAGATAACATACATTTATATGGATACAATATAAAGCCCATATTTGAACACTGTTAATTTTAATATTTATTAGAGTGAATAGATTGGGATTGCAGACTATTTATGGGAATTAGATGGAATAACACCATGAAAAAGTTGAGGGAACCTGGCTCTGTTTGCTCTGGAGTATTTAAGAAATTAACTGAAGCAGTCCCTGAATCTTTAGTGCTTATCAACAGCAAAGGAAGAACAAAGGAGTGAATACAATAGGCTTTGAGTCTTTTTTGAGAAACATTAGTGGTTGGAAATGACCAATGTAGTCCAAAAAAAAAAAGTTCTCTTAAGTAAATATAATTTATTTCTGCGATAGGTTACCTACTAGGAAAAGGGAAAATTGCAAATTACATACTTGGAGGCTTTCATTGTTGACATGAAGATATCTGTATCATATTTGGATTGCTACCTTTGCATTAAATAAATAACACCTATTCAGTTAGTATATGAAGAGCTATTGTTCAGCTGTCATTCCTAAGCCATTTTGACATATTCTTCCTTTACTGTCAGTTTAGTAGAATTTGTTCACAGCATCAGGCTTTTGGTCTTGCACAACTGTAATCTGTTGTACGCAAAATCATCAGTCGAAAAATCTCCCATTAAATGAAACGAGGCATCCATTCCACATGCTTGGAAGACTGAACTAGCCTAATTGCTCAGTAGTTTTTGAATGTGAGGTATGTGTTAATTCTGTTATTGAGAGGTTTAAGACTTCTTCCGCCTAAAAAAACCAAAACAAAACACAATAAAGTAAAGAAAAGAAACCCACAAAAAACAAAGAAACCTCCTCCTAAGAACTAGTAATAGTATTTGAAAACAAAAGATCATGATGTATTTCAAGTATAACTAGCCAAACTATATTGTTTGAAAGTCAGTTTGATTTCTTGAAAATTATCTGGAACAAAAAATGAAAATTACTCAGGGATACACAAGCTATAAAGAAGGACAAATTCTGTGCCAGTGTTATGAATGGATGTGGGATTTAAAATTAGTCCNAGGCCTGAGCCCCCCTGACGCCAGAGATGACCCCTGCTGGGCCTCTTGCCCTTGGGCTATCTCTTTATGCACCAGTTATCTGGGACACATAGGAGGAGGAGATGATGAAGTAGACGTCCTGCCACAGCCAGCCACGGGACGGAGAGAGTCTTACCAAGTCTGTCTCTTCAGAAATGCTTGACAGATAACAATTCTACAAATAACTCTGAAATCCTCAAGAATACTCACCAAAGTCCACAGTTGTTACCAAACATGCAATTACTCAAGTCATACATTTATCACTGTTTCAAGAAGCCCCTCTTCCCACTACTTTTACAAAGCAAAGCTGTTTGCAAACTGCTCTGTTTTGTGTCCCCTATCACTACCCTAGGACATTAAAAATTAAAAATGAAAAGGAATTTACACTATATATTTTTTATCCTACTATTTGATTTATATTGTTTAGCATTACAGCTTATCATTCTTTTGACATTCTCTATATTTCCAGATAAGAAATAGATAAGAAATTACATAGATGAAAATTACAAGATAAAAATCTTACTCATGACTTCTTCGTAATTGACAGAAACTGGCTTATTCTAACAGTTTTCTCTGGGAGTGTCCAACTAACCTGTCAATCTGGCACTCTAGAAAAGTATGGGGTTCTTTCAGATATTTTATGGCATCTTAGCCATAAGATATGTATACATAGAGGCTACTGAACTCAGTCTTTGACACATCTTAAAGCAGACACTACATCTGGTCAGCTGAAGAGATCTCTAGACTCTACTAATTGCCCTGTAGATATTTTTGCAATAATCATCTGATCTTCCTTTGTGATGAGATATTGGTGTTTAAAAGCTATTTAATTGAATCTGAAGGCACATATCTTAATTGAGTCAAGTGACTTTTACTCCAGAAATTATTGTTGTAAGCATTTAGGGCAGGCTACAGTTGCTTAAACATGGGCATCTATTCTCATTTCATGTGCTCTAAGGCACTTTATGGCTACAATACTGGACCAAGGGGACACTCACATGCTTCTTGAGCAGCAGTTGGAAATTATGCAGAACAAGGGACATTATGCTCAAATTGCACAACTTGGCTGGTTTTTGGCAACTGGAATCTATTCATAAAGATAAATGTATTTCAGTTAAACTGCTTCTGTATAAAAGCTCAAAATCAATAAATCCATACTTAATGTTCCCCAATGTTGTATTCTAAACAATAAGCCAATTTTTGTTAATATTTGATATGTTTGAAGTTTGAACAATAAGACTTTGATACTCATGAACTTGAAAAGTGGCAGTTTTCTGAACCACTGAGGGCTACAAGTGATGTATGTTCTTCAGTACCTTTATGGAGGTGGCTATGAAGGTGATGATTTAAGCTCACTCCCTTGACTTTAACCTGAAACAGACGATATGCAACCCCTTTCTTGCCATCTACCCTTTGTTACAAAGGCCCAGCATTAGAGATGACATCTTTCCAAACCACCTTTCAGCTGTAACAGGCTGTTTAAACTGCTGCTGTAAGCAGGGGATAAGGAAAACGACCTTAATTTCTGAGGCAACAAGGAGAGACAACACAATATCCTCTGATACAGAAAAGAAAGTTGTCTCAGGGATGTAGCCAGTTGTGAATACCAAATTAACTTATTTTTAAATAAAGTATGAGTTACAGTGACATAGAGACAGTAGGGTGAATGGAAAAATATTTCAGAGGTGTATGAATCTTCTGTTCATAGAACAAGAGAAGGCAAATTAAATCATAACTCAGTAATGCAGAAAGTACCCTCTTCACTATCCCAGTAAATATGTCTTCTCTCATTCCAAGTTTAAGAAGTATATACAACCTGAAGGAACTTGTGCTGTTGAAAGGAGACCCTGGACTTCCTGGCTGTTTTTATATGCTACTCAATATCTGTGATCAGTTTTGATATGCCGAAACAAAAGCACAATAAATTCTACATTTATTTCTTACAAAGAAAACAAGAGTTCTGAGACATAACTATTGTTGAACTTTATTAAAGAAAACTTTTTTAAATTATCCCCAGATTTTTAATGTTATTTTTTAGAGTTCTTATGTTAAAAAAGAAATACGAACCATTGAAAGACAGTCATGTTAATAATGTCTTTATAGTGTTCTTTTGTAAAGTATTTCTTGAGCTATGCTTCCCCCAATGTGATCAGGCATTTTCAATATTAATTATGTGTTGTATACCTGAAATAGTATTACACATGTATATATTGATGTAGCTTTTTTAATACATACACTTTGTTTAAGAATGCTTACATTTTTTAGTGCAAATACAATTGTATTCTCTTTACTCTAAAATGTTCAAAAGTAAAAAATGCTGATACTTGCTATATTTTCTATTCCTTTTATTACAGCTATTATTTTGTAATAGTATTCTAACCATAAATAATTTTCAAAAGTATCTGTTTAGATTTTGAAAGAAATTTCAAAGCACTTTTTTTTTTCTTAGCTTTCTTAATACCTACAGAAAAATATTGGTCTTTCTGTTGCCAATAGGAACTTATATTGTGATTGTTACCCATTATGATGTCTGCTCAGGTGGGGAAGTTATATAAGCCCTTTTTTAGTAAAGAAAACCAACAGGATTGCATTTTTTCTTGTTTTTCTATGTTTTTTAAATCAAGTAAGCAAATTCCAGTGAAATAAAGCAAATTCCAAATTTAGTATCTGTTCAGTTTTACAGATGGGGTCGGTTTAGTATGTAAGACAGAGGGTGTACTGCAATCTTGAGCTAAGTACATGACAAAAAATCTCTGGTGGCTTGTTTGTTTTTTTTTAAACAAACACATTTATTACATGCAGATGTGTCATGTATCACAGAATAACTTTTTTCTGCCTTCTAGGCACGGTACCCATTTTCTCCTTAGTCTTGTGAAATGCAACAGTCAGTGGAAACTAACAATAACAAAAGATTCTCAAAAGAACCTATCATAGCAAGAAACAACAAGGCCAATACTCTCAGAGCTCATCTGTCAAGCTTTGTTCCCTGTATGCATTTGTCCACTTTGGAATTTTAAACCTCTTTCAGCTTGAGGTAACTGATAGCTAATTGGATAAAGTTAAAAGATAAAGTTCTAAATGACAGTCTAAACATTATAGAAATATTTTTTCTAGTGATATTTTCTATATTTTTTCCCAGGGTTGAAAAAAATACCCACTTTAGCAATAAATAAAGTTTTAAAAGTGGGACTGAAGCTACTGCTTCTGCTATTCAATGTTTTGCATCTGTGAGCTTCCTGCTAATAAAACACTGCAACTGTTGTGAATGAAAGTTGTTTTGGTGATTTTGGATCTTAGTTTATTTTTTAAAGATTATTTTAACACTAATCAACATAATTTTGCATATTCTGCAAGCTGGGTGAACTCAATTTCTGTTCCAAGTACACTGTCACACCAGTGGTTATTACAACATGGCTGGCATGGGTTGATCTCAGTGGGATTCCACTTAGTATGTCTTTCAAAACTGCATTATTTTATTCAAGAAGAATATTCTTGGGACCAAAATACATGCATAATGGTATGTAGTGTTTGGAGCCATGCTTTTACATCACTATTTGGGCTAAGAAATTTTGCATCAGAGTAAATATGAATGAGTCAGCATTTCATAGAATCACAGAATGACTTGGGGTGGAAGACAACTTAAAAATCTTCCAGTTCCATCCGCACTTCCATAAGCAGGGATGCCACTCATTAGATGAGGTTGCCCAGGGCCCCACCCATACTGCCCCTGAATACTTCCAGAGAAGGGGCACCCAACACCTCTCTGGAAAACCTATTCCAGTGCCTCACTATCCTCTGAATAAGGAATTTCCTCCAAACACTTTATCTAAATCTCTCTTCTTTTAGTTTAAAACTAAGATTATGCAATTTTTAAAATATACTCTGAAAGGTAAAATCCTCTGTAATTCTCTCAGCCTGGTAGCCATGCAAAATCTTATGTCAAACAGAGTTTTGGTTTTAACACTGTTCAAAAAGCAAAATAAAAATGAAGACTCCTTTTTTTTCTCTGTTGGACTTCATGAACAAAGTAGAAAAATGCAGATGATATTATATATTCTAAATAGCTCTAGGCCAGTCAAACCAAATTGTTACATCAGATAATCCACTTATAACGTGAAAATCAGAACAAAATTCAGCTTTTCCTTTAATATAAGTCTAAATAAGTACAAAGATGTTGATTAAATAGCAACATCTAAATTATTTTCTATTTTCTGAAAAATGTGGCACAGCACTTCTTGGTTCTGCTATTTCAAAACAGCATGTAGAAAGTTACTCTTTCCAAGATCTTGTGCAATGACTTCTGAGTACTTTTAGCGGAAATTAAATTATGCCTCTGTATGTAAATTACATTTTTGAAAAATTCTAGCAAGACTCAGTATTGTCAGTGCATGATGGATTAATAATTACAAACACCTTTGCTATATGATTTTTAAAATGTTACTTTGAAAAAAACCCTAAGATGTGACATTTCTTCTCCATGCAAGCGAGCTGGCATGAGTATGACGACCTTGAGAAGATATTTACTTTAAATAATTATTAAGCAATATTTGTGATACTGTTCATGATTTTTATGGCCTTCCCTTTAGATATCCAAGAATTTTGATTAGAATAGAATAGAATAATTTCAGTTGGAAGGGATCTAAAAAGGCCAATTCTGTGACCACAGCAGGGCTGAAGAAAAGTTAAAGCACATTTTTGAAGGCATCATCCAAATGCCTCTTAAAGACTGACAAGTTTGGGACATCAACCACCTCTCTAGGTAGCCTGTTCAGTCAACACTGAATCTCCCCTGGTGCACTGGTAAACCACTCCCATGTGCCTTTTCACTAGATACCAGGGAGAAGAGATCAGCACCTCCCTCTCCACTCCCCTTCCTCTGGAAGCTGTAGAAAGCAATGAGGCACTTCAGCCAGGCTTTCTCCAAACTAGACATTCCCAGAGTCCCCAGCTGCTCCTCATGGAACATTACTTCTGGCCTTTTCACCAGCTTTGTTGTCCTCCTCTGGATTCATTCAAGGACCTCAACATCCTTCTTAAATCATGGGGCTGTACCAATGCTGAATATAGCAGCGTAATTGTTATAACAGAAAATTTTTGTGTCTTTCTAACTTTCAGACTTTTTTCAAAAAAACCTCTCTGGGGCTTACCACAATTATAGTTGATGGCTATTTAATCTTCTATACAAATTTCATCTATGTTCTCTGTTGTCTGCAGTTAAAATCCATTTTCCTTTATTTTCCCTATTCTTTTAATGACACGGGACAAACTGTGGTGAGTATTATAAATAAATAGAGCCTGTAATGCTCCTGCTAGCCTCAAAAGCTCACAGAGGTTTCTTGCAATCTGAACACAACATGGAAAGAAAAACATGACATTTGGGAAATTGACAATTTTAGTAAAAATATTAAGATGGTTTCATTTGAAATGTACTCTGCTGTTCTTGGTACACATCTAAAGCAAGTTATGCCACATAGTGCGTGTTTTGCTTGTTATATGGGCATCACCTTGAAATTTTTCACTTTTAGTAGATGACAGATTTCAACAGGAAACCTTTTCATTAAGAATACTTTAAAAAGGAAGAAAAGTGTGTCTGTAGAAAACTCAACTAAAAAAGACATTTAATGGGTAACACCGGGGGTTTCAATTGTAGCACAGTCTGTAATGCAAGGCACGTACACCACTCCCTGATGTTGAAGCCAAACGACACCGTGTCATGGTATAACTCCAACTGGAAAAAAGCCTTGCCCTGCCCCTCATTCACTCCTTCCCAGTGGGATGGGGGAGAGAATCTGAAGGGTAAAAGTGAGAAAATTCATGAGTTGAGATAAAGACAGTTCAATAGGTACAGCAAAGCCATGCAAGCAAGCAAAACAAAACAAGGAATGCATTTAGCACTGACAATCATCAGGCAGATGTTCAGCCCTCCCCATCTGAGCCAGGTTCCTTCACATGTTAACAGCGACTTGGGAAGACAAAACTCCTCAATTCTGAATATCCTTCCTGAAGAGGTTATATATACAGTTATATGGTGCATGGCTTCTTGGGACTCCAGAGGCAAGAAAACATACTTACTCTGATTTACACTAAGGAAACATGGGGGGATGGGGGGGGGATAGGTAAATATTTAATATCATACCTTTGCAGTATTGGGAGTATTATTCAGCAAGTTCTTTTCATACTGACATATATCTCTGTGAAAAACTTGGACCATTCTCATCCAGTCAAACTTTCTATAGTTTTAACTGCCTATGTAGTATAAAATGTGGGCTAAGTTTAGCCCCCAAATATCTAGTACATGAAATAGAGGCATTTTCAGTCAGTAGTCTTCCTTCCTCATGTTCTCTTTTTGTGATTCATATGCCCTCTAATGTTTGAAGCACCACAATAAACAAATATTATGCAGTTAGTATTTTCTCTATCAAAGCCACAGTTAGTGTAGTTCTCATCCCTCAAAGAACACACAAAAATGCATTCCCAGCATTTCCCACAGAGCCTGTTGGTAACTGCACTTACAAGAAAACACTTATTTTTTCTGTCTCTCGATGGGAGTGGTCAAACACTAAAACAGATTTCCTAGAAAGTCTGTGCAGTCTCCGTCTTTGGATATATTAAAAATTCATCTGGTTATGGCTCTATATGGTCCTGCTTAAGCAGGGAGTTTGGACTAGGTGATCACTTCCAACCTCAGACACTCTGTCACTCTAGGGCTCTGTAAACATAGGTGTCCTGTCTATGTCCCTAGTATATATCAGATATGTGTGTGTTTAATTGTCTCTTGTGCAGTGCTCTGCATGTGCATTGATTTTTTTTTTTTTTTTTAATATTTTCACCACAAGATCAGTCTAAAGTTTTCACAGATTTCTGTCTCTGGTTCTCTTACACAATGAAAGGTATCATCTCTGTATTCCTATTGACTACTATGAAAATGTCAGATGCCACTTCACATGTTTTTGTATTAAGACTTCCCAATGAAACTTTTTTTATAATAGCCAGACATATCTTTTTTGAGGAATCACTGGTTGGTTTGTAGTTTTTTCCACTTTTCTTCAATTCATTCTCTAAAATAAAACCCAGAGGTGGTGACTTAGTGGTTTTCTACTTTAGAAAATTAAATTTAAAAAGATGGTTTGTAGCATTGTTTGTACTTTATTTCCTCCCTTGTCCCACAGATAAGGATTTGGGTTTATTTTAGACAGTGGTGATATCCATTTGTCATGCAAAGAATATTGCATCACCTGCTATTTGAGGTCATTATCCTTCTTTGTTTCATGTGTTGTTAATCTGAGGAAGTTATGATATAGAAGATTCTCATTCATACTGTTGAGTAACTGTAATATTGTGGAACAGGTTTTTTCTTCAGTTGCAGGATCATTAAAAATTTAGGGTTTAGAGAGCTTTGATATTTTATAAATATTAGTGCAGATGCCTGTGTTTACTGGCACACACACTCATCTCTGAAACCCATCAGCATTGTAACACAATATGTAATTTTGTGTGAAAATAGATTTGATAACAATCAACCTTGGTACATACACAATCAAAAAAGCAGACATTAAGTCATAGTCTCACACATCAGTGTCTTATACTGTGTGCTATGTGATAAGGCTCTCAAAAGATCTGTGACACATAACCTGAGTACCAACTACAGGTGAGACAGAGTTACAAATGATATTAGACACTTTTGTAGGGAAAACTGATTTCAGTCCACATTTCATGAATGAAAAACAATCAATAAAAATGTTGGTTCACTTTGTCCTTGTTATTTAATTAAAAATATCTCATGTTCAGTAAGCTGTTGACATCTCTAGGCAAGATTCCAAAGAAGTGTTTGGAACCACAGATGAGCTTCCTTACTGGAGAAACTGTTCAGATGGCCTTCAGGCATCTAATACAATTCAGCTGCTTAGACAGTTTTCTGCTGTCATTTGAAAGGTCCTATGGTATCCAGCATGGGGCTGGCTCATAATAAAATAGGTTTAAGTGGTCCCAGACCTGTCTGGAATAGCACGTGGACACCAAGTGAAATATCCTTGAGAGCTTTTGATGACACTGCAAACCTATGTTTAAGGAAGCTCAGTTTTCTCCTTTGCCTTGGGGGGCAACTATAACAGGTAGAGAACCTGTAGAGAATGATTCAGTCCACCCAAAGAAGTTTTAGTGTTTGAAACAAATAAGGTTAATGCCATCATGAATACATTTCCCATGGAAATGTATATGATCCCAGGAAGAGTACACTATCATTTCCTAGAGTACTGTTTGCTTAAAAATAGAAGATATATAAAGAATTGAAGGTATGTATCATGGAAAGATTCATAAAAATATATATGTGCAACATACATACAATCTGTCAAGTCTGATGGTATACTAACTCTTTGATTTCCCCTTCTTTTACAAGAGAAAACATTTCATCTCCATTTTTGGCCTTCTTTTAATAAAGGTCATCACAGCTATGAAGGGCTTAGTTCAGTTAACCTAATACTTGTGAGAGTTCCTAGGGTATCTAAGGCATCCATAAAAGACTCATCTATATACAGAAGATCTGCAGGAAAACCATGCTCTTCTGAACCAAGAAATCCAAAATGCAGTAGATGTCTATGTGCTGAGAACTGAGTCAGTATTAAGGTTCTCATATTGATTTTTTTTTCATTAAAAAAATGCTTGGGGTTTTTCAGTGTTTAAGAAAAAGGATCAAGATTGTAATAATGTGCTTCTGATGTTTTTAATTGACTTCATTCAACAGTCCCAAGGTAAAAAAGAACTTCTGAAAAAAGCAATGTCATTTGTTGTTCCAAGACAAATTCCATTGTAGTCACAGTTTTTGCTAACTAATTTATTCTAATATCTATAGGGGGAAACAGCATAGTGGTGAAGAATGACTGTTCTCACCTAAACAGTTGAAAGTTTCATAGCTTCCAGTGGTTTAAAATGAGCATAATCCTTCCAGAGAAGAAGTACACTTTATTGGAAACAATGAGTATGACAATATGCCCTAAAAATAAGCAACATTGGAATGGATGGATTTATTTAAGGCCTATTTATATATTTAGGAAAATAACTTGTGTGGCTGCTTGCAAAACATTGTAAATGTATATTTTATCAATTTAAGAAGTAATTTGATCATTTAATTCTAGTGGTAGAATTTCCAAAGGTAGTCAAGGAAATAGAGAATATTCTACATGTGTATCTAATATAGCATGGTAAAACCGGCCAACATAGTCAAGATCCACCAAATTTTGACATGGACATTAGGCAAGGTCATTTCCTACCACTAAATTCCAGGTTTTATTTCTGATTAATTTTCAGTGACTTAGTGTTTTAAACAAATATATTTCCAGAGATATATATGGCAATCAAGCTACCTAAATCCCTCAAAAATCTATCAGCTGCTAACTTCCTCTGGTGACCTACTATTAATGCGGAATGAAGACTGATAGCTTACAGATAAATTTTTATCTAACTTACTAAATTAGATTTTGGACACAGACATGGAGTCACAAATCAAATTTAAAGCTAAAGCTAAAATGAATCAAGGCATTGTGGTGCTTAGTCTGTTGACTAGAAGTTAGAAAATTCATTATAAGACTTGAAATCACATTGCTGACTTAAGTTTTTAAAAATTTTGCATAGATTACATGTGAGAATTAAATGGCACAGAAAAAAATAAGTTTTGTAATCCAATGGGAAATGTTGGAAGGAAATATGTCTGAAAATGCATCACTTTTTGATTTAGACACCTCATTTAGGGTTGTAGTTAGCGGCCTGTGCAAATCTTGTATTTTTTGTAGGAAATAAATGCCAAACACAGTGCGAATCATAGTCTGGGAGATTGAAAAAATCCTTTCTTAATGGACTGTTCCAGCTTGGGTCCCCCATAGGTCACAGGTCATGCCAGAATGTCCTCCATGTGCTTCAGGCAGATATTTGCTCCACTGTGGTCCTCTATGAACTAAAGGGAGACAACCTGCATCACCATGGTCTTCACGGGTTGGAAAGGAATCTGCTCCAGCATCTGGAGCACCTTCTCTCCCTTCTTCTTCACTGACTCTGGTGTCTTCAGGATTGTGTCTCACATTTTCTTTCTCTTGTCTCTACACAGCCTTTTTTTGCCTTTTCTTAAATATATTTTTAAGAGGTGTCACCAGCATCACTGATGGGTATAGCTTTGGTCAGTCACAGTTCAACTTGGAGACAGTTGAAAATGGCTCTGTCCTACATGAGAACAGCTTCTGGTATCTTCTCACAGAAGCTATTCCTGCAGGAAAAATGTCAAATGAGAGAAAATCTATCTTACTGACAGTAAACATGACTACCTGAAATATGAACAAATTCCTTGGTTCCATTTCTAGACATATTTGAAGGTGAAGGGCTACTGTTCTTTGGTTTGGTATTCTTTGTTTATCCTACAGTATCTCTAATGTAAAGCAAAGATAAAAGAATTCAGGTTTCCATCAGATTAGATTCCTTCAGATTTGGGATCCAGATTATATACATATATATATTCTATATTAGAATTGATATTTATTTCTAAAGACATTTTAGACCTCCTTCAGTCATTTTTGCTATTTACATTAGGGGTATTTATTAATATAATTAAGAAAAATCAATAAAATAATAACATGTCTAATGTAAAGCAGGAAAACAATGTAATCATATAAAACAGTGTCTCATGGCTTATCAGGAATATCAAATTTAGCGAGATGAAAAATTCAGTATTACATTTACATATAAATTACACTTGTAAACAACCATGTAGCAATAACTATAATTAATTACATCAATCATAAAGGATGTGATTATATGTTTAAATAAAATAAAGACTACACCTCTAAAACACACCTGGATAATTTTACATGAGAGAACAAACAAGACAAATTACTTTCAAAAATCCAGCAATGAAGAGAATGTGTATCTATCTCACATACAACTAAATATTCCTTCTAGTGTCATAAAACCTATTTGTAAAATATCAACAAAATAGATTGACTGTAGAAGTTTTGGTCCACTATTTGCATATATATTGCTATACTGTAACATCTAAGAATTTAACCGTTTGTTTATGCACACTTTATTTGGAAATGAATTTTCTCAGTAGAGTGATTTTTAATGTTTCTAAAAAAATTCAGGATGGCATAAATGCCTTTTTTCCATTAAAAAAATACAACAAAGATGCTAGATCATTTAGTATGTATCTGGTCAGCATCAAATTTCCGTAGCACCTCAAGGTTGTATCCTGCCTGCCTATCAGCATGAAATCTCGGAGATTGAAATACCCATTCCTTTTTCCTTCTGTAGGGACAGGTTAGTGTATGGCTAATGAGGGCATTGTGATGTATTTGAAGAAATCTCAGCAAACAATAGAGGAACTGGACTGACAGGGCATAGTGGCCGTACCTGCCTCGGGTTAAGATGCAACTTGCAATTCCAATCAGGCTTTCTGTAGTCAGCCACACTGCATGCTGCATAGGCATCACTGCAGAAGAAAAACAAGGACAATACAAAGGCACTGACAGACTTAGATAAAACTTCCATCTTGATATCAAATCTTGAATATATGAGCAAAACATATAGTCACATAAGAATTTCATTTCACTTAAGCTTACAACTTCTGAAGAGACTCAAATATTAGAATTTGTATACAAAAAGAATAAAATAAGCTTCCCCTTTACTGTTCGAAGAGCATCTGAATGATGAACTTAGTCCTATGCTTTAGTTTCAGACAGTCCTGTGAGGAGCAGAGAGCTGGCCTCAGTGATTCTTATAGGTCCTTTCCAACCTAAGATATTCCGTAAATTTATGATTCTTTTTCTTGACATTATGTAATGCACTCGGAGCTCTTAGAGCTGACTTGTAAAAGTGTTCTGAGGCTCCGTCTGAAGTGACAAGAAAATGCTCCCTGACAAAACAAACACTTGAACCATAATAGAGCATAACAAGAGAAGTAACACTCCCTACAAACCAGATGAAAAAAAAAATTTACTTTATTGATATAGTAAAAACCTTTGGGTTTTTTGATGTTTGGGATTTTATTTTAATATTTGAATGGCAGTGATATCAAATACTTTTGCTGCATAGGAATTGTTGTTTTACTTTCAGGTAGGTCCTGATCCAGGTTCACACACAGCTCTTGGTATAACTGCTGAAGTTCCAGTTATTTTCAGTGGAGTTGGTGGATTTTACTTTTGATGTGAACAGCCATGAAGATGGCCTGGTTAGAAGAGTAAATTTACTGATCAGAATAAAATGTCTGCTGAACAGTACTGATAAGAATTGTCTGCCAACCTGGGAGCTTTAGGCCTGGGAACTGGGGTTGGGAACCAGAAACATCTTTGAAAATCTTAGCTGGCATGTTTAAAGTACAGCTGGGTACCTAGAAATCTTGCAGTATCCTTGGTTAGTACAAAAGCAAAGAAACCACAATGGCAATTTATGATCTGAAAAAGTCAAGACAGCGTAGTGAAATAAAATCGGTGAAATTCTGTAAAATAGGTCATGCAAGGATGCAGATGCTTGGGAGAATGTAGGAGAAAATATAGAAAGTGCAAGAATCCCTGCAAGCACAATTTCAAGAGTAGCAGGAAAGTACTGGGCTTCTCACAGAGACATATACAACTGCAAGCACTTTGCTGAGAGCTGTTAAGCAGGAAGCTCAAGATGTTTTACAGTGACTTGGAGCAGCTAGAGCAACTGTCCCTTGAAACTCATAGTCCTGATAAAGGTCAGCTGTTTCAGGGTTTAGAAATCAGTCTCAGAGCTCTGGCTTTCACACAGCCAAAGCAAGAACATACAGAGTCTCAGAGAGTGAGACCCTTGAGAAGACACATATAATGAAAGGAGGATGATTCCAGACCTTCTGTCCCTGCCTTATGGATCTGATTCTGGTCACAGGTTTCCTACCCCTGCTTGATTACATGAATATAATGCAGATAGAAAAATATCTTTGAACGTTTCATGTTATTCTACTTCTTTCTATTGTTCAAACTCCCACAACACAGTTCCTGGCTCCTGCCAGAAAAAAAGGCCCTTCCCTGCTACCTCAGGTTACAATGACCACTATAATCTACATTGCAAAACAGCTAGTGGAGAAATAAAATATGGCAAAAAAGACCAGTGGCAAGGTGTTACTACACAGGAGCTGGAACCATTTTTCCTGATCAGAATGAGGCCAAACAAATATTTCTGGCTGTGTGCCCTGTGATACGGGGGCCCCCTTTGGGACTCACAGAAAAAGGGTTCTGTTGGGGATTGTGCTACAAAGCTTCCAGTGAAGACCAATTAAATCATATCTGTTTTGGATTAAAGGGGTGGCAACGTTTCCAAGCATGATTTCCACCTTGGGAAAACTCATTACTGGCTGTTTATACGGTTCTGTTAGATATAGTAACCATCACATGAGAAGTATTCCTTGTTTTTGTAGGAACTTGGGAACATACTCCTTTCCCACAGGGAATTTTACTCCCAGGATATCCACATAGCTCTGCCTGACATATACAGATGGGAAGACCTAAAAGAAATTGATACATTTCTGGAGCAAGAGCTAGGAGCTACAAGAGATATCCTGAAATGTCAAGGAAAGCAACACTAAATTTAGGAAACTCAGTTCCACCCTGTATTTTTAAAGAATTTGGATATTAAAAGGGAATGCAGGCTTTACTAAATGATAAGTAGTTTTTAACATCTGTGAAAATGCTTGGAGGCATGGAGCTCACCTTGAACACTCTCTTAAAATTTAAAGTTCTTTGAGGGTTTGGGGGCTTTGGCTCAGACCAACTGAAAAATATTTAGAGCATAAGTAATAATTTAAAAACTGAATCACAAGTGTTTCCATCTATGTTATCAAATCCTAAAAATTAATTTCACTTGAAGGGATATATTGAATATTTTAGTGTACAGTTGATTTCAAAATATACTAGTTAATTTTTAAAATTTTGTTCCTCTGAAGCTATTTTTATTAAAAATAATCATAACTAAATTAACTTTTTTAAAATAAATGTAATTATGTTTACTTTTCTGCCCAAAAGAGGTGGCAATAATATCAAAAATGTATTTTTGTTCATGAAGAGGTTGATTGGAAGAGACTTCATAGTATCCTAATATGAATACACTTTACGTATTGCTGAAACATACAACTTTGGTTAGGAGTTGATAGATTTCTTTGGTTTCCAACTGGCCCTTATTCATTATTTGTGCAAAGATATATATATGGCATGTGTACTATAAAACCTGGTGACTTGCTTACGAAAAAATAGCTTGAGAAAAAAAAAAAGTTGTTGATAATTTTGCAAGTATTTGAGGCCTTAGCCTGAACTGGCCAAAAGGTATTGTTTGAAAAAATGACATGTGACTGCTAAGATCACAGATTTAATGAAGAGTCTAATGCTTAGAGCATTCATATGTAATTTAAGAAAACCTGATTCAATTTATTATTAGGACGCCCCAGGAGACTTAAAACTATATTTGCTAGAGGATTTTCTTAAATACCAAGCTGTGAAGTGTCTGAGAAAGATAAAACAATTTTATGAGCTTTTTCATTGCCTGTTTTAAGACACCCTTTGATATATGGAAGAATGGATTTGAAGCTTAACCCTCTATTTTCAGGTGAACTTTCAGTCTAAATCATAGGCTTTTGCTGACACCTTTATTATTTCACCAACATTCACCATTTTATTGTTCAGAAATTCTATGCAAAGCTCAGGAACCAAAAAAATAGACATTGAAACTTTCTAAATCTCTACCTGATCTAGGAAGTTTTCAGACACTTTGATCAGAAAAAGGGTCATTCAGTGTCAGAGGGGCTTAATTTATATTGATTCCCTGAAAAATAGTCCTCATTTTGAGAGGGTATGCAGTCTTAGTCCTTCATCTTCCTCAGCATTGTTAATAATGGTCAACAGAAACAATAGCATTCCAGTTCGTGTAAAACACTGTAACTGTTTTGGTTTTTTAGCAGGTACGACAAGAAATACATACATATTGGAGTTAAATTACTGGAGTTTAGTAGAAGCAGCTTTATGTTATGCAAAAAAATATTTTACTCACCTAGCCCTCATTTGTTCATACAACAACATTTATTCCTTTATTAATCTTCAATTTATTTTTCATAGAAATATTAAAGAGGACAGTACCACTCTCCAAGCCCCCACTAACCTCCCACCTGTTAGAACCCTGAAGGGAGAGGTAAATTGACTATTGGGGTATATATGACTCATGAGCCTGTAGAGAAATTAGCTGTGGGAAACAGAACAACATTTTAATGCGATGAACAGCTTGAAAGTATGAATATTTTCTTTCTTCTGTTTTCAGAGCATTAATCCTCATCATAATTTTGACAATAGTTGTACATTGTCCTGATTTGAGTATCCTTTATGCTCTAGACACAAATATAGAAATGTGTTTAATTATTACTAGACATACTTTTTTATCTTGAGCACTGTGATAATTTGAATGTGTAAAAATCCTTCATACATATTAGGGTTAATTCATATTTTACAAGTGAAAAGTCTGAGGAGAAGCTGATTTGGTCCCTAAAATCGTGGCAAATGCATGTTAAGAACTAAAATGCAGCAGTATACATAGTCTGGTACTCTAATTGTTCAGATCCCAGACCTAAAGAAATGCATGGCAGCCTGCATATAAGGGTTAAATAAACTGCCTCCTGAGACCTTAGTGACAGCCTGTATCTGTTGTGGGCATATGTATCAGTGAGACATGTTTAGTGAATACAAATTACTTATCAATAAAAACTGCAGTATTTAGTTAATTATTTGTAAAACTTCCTTGAAAAATTTCTGACTCATCCAGACAGTGAAGATAGTTATGCATGATAATTTTAAGCAGTTAAGCTTCTGCTGTTGTACTTCAGTAAGAGATTTGGCTTTTTTCCCCATATCTTAATCTTTAGAAGTATTTGATTTTAATTATCTTTTCTTTTTCAAAGAAATTGCTCCTCATATAATATTTGGGACTTACAATTGGTGAATATTAACCTCATCTACATGTTGTGTACTCTATGGGATGGCATATCCATTTCAGCATGTGATCCATCCACAATACTGAGACTATTTTGAAAAAAATTGCATCAAGTTGCAAGACAATGTATTCAGTACTTTTCAAGGTAAATTTCAAAATGGTTCATGTTTATGATCATTCTGTTACCTAAAATATGAAAAAAAAATGTAGGATAAGAAGGATTATGTACAGTTGAAATGGAGAAAGTTCTAACCAGATGATTTATGCATTATATATCTTTCATTTCATTCTTTCCTTGATAATAGGAGACTTGATTTAGTAGCTGTGACATTTTCATCATAAAACCAAAACTGAAACTTAATTTAAAGGAAGCATTTCTAATTTAAAATCTTTTTTATTCTGAAAATTTTATAGATTTGCACTTGTGTCATGCAGTGTTTCATAGGAATTTTTCACCCATGCATCAGAGAGTTTGCTGTGTCCATTAGAATGACACAGAAAAGGAGGAAAGGGAAACAGATGGAGGCCTAGAGAAATAAAGATGATGAAATGTTACACTACTTCATCAGAAGAATGTACTGATGCTCTTTGGGGAATGATGTGTCAGAAAATGAGGAAGCAATAACAGAAGAACTAGTTTTGAAGAAGGACACTACAGTGCAGTCAAATAATTCCATTTGAAGGAGAGAGGGGACGAAACACACAGAGCTTGACAGTAGCAGCAGCAGCAGAAGACAAATAGACTAAAAGGATGTGTAGAATATTCAAGACAGAAAGAGAACTGGGGTGAAAAATCAGATAGCAGGAAAGAATTAGGAATTACTCATTCCACTGAGAAAACTGAAGATGGAATTAAGAAAGAGAAGTGACAGTGAAAAATACTCAGGGCAAGGATGTGGAGAGGAAGGGCCTTATCACAGATATTGGAAGAGTAGAGTGCTGTCTGTGGATATTGCTACCTTTCTGTGATTCTGTGATCTTTCATATGGAGGAAAACAAAAATTGGCTTATGGGGCTATAGGAGAGAGGCAGATTTTGAAAAGCAATGTAAAAATATGAAATGGAGAGGAAAAGTTTGATGACGAATTATAAATAGAATATGAGGATTTTAAAATTGTGATGAAGTTCATTCTGTAGTTTTGATTTGGGGAAGTGAAGAAAAACGTGTTCAACATAAATGAACAAAAATTTAATGTGAAAACTGAGGGACATGTTATAGAAGTGTCCTATTATTTTCTTAACCTTGTGCCCCTGATGCCAAATTCCTCAGAGAATTTGTTTGTGATTTTTAGTCCTTACTGATTCAGATAGTTTCAGTTAAGTACGCAAAAAATTTTCCTTTTTATCTTTTCATATCAAGACCAAAGTCAGCTAAAGAAAAATTACAGAATTCCTCTTTTATTTTTTTCTTCCACAGTTATCAATCAGTTTGGCATTCACATGCAGCAGCACCTGACAGTTCACACCAGCCAGATATTGGTCCTCTCTGACTAATGGACTAATGGACCTGGGGGAGGTGGTTCTCTCTGTAGCTGGTGATACTGTCAGGTGTAGGTTAAGCAGCATCTGCCACCTCACATCTGCCTGTATCTTATTCATGTAGTCAATCAAATTCAGAGAAAGTAAGTGTGAAGTCCATCAGAAGAAGTCAGCACTCTGCAGTTTAGGAAGATTAACCTCACCTGGATCCCAAAGTGCCTGCAAATACCTGCAGGAGAAAAAAAACCTTCACACATTTCTGAACATCAGGGAAGAAAGAAGCCTGTTTGCCTTGATGGTTTGTGGGCTCTGTGCTGAGGCAATTAGAGCCTTCCAGAAGAAATATATCTCCTCAGTGAGCACCAAGCAGAGGGCAGGTTAGGACAGGCAGGAAGACAGTGGAAAAGGAGAGTGGCACAAGACAGAGAAAACATGAGAAAAAACAGAGAGGATGTTGAGAAAAGAAGGGGGCAAACAAAGCCAGGACTCAGAGACAATAGGCCGCCTAGAATAACTTGTTGGCAACCACTGAAATAAGAGCACCTTTATCATATTACTTTTCTTAAAAATGCTTGATGTCACCCCTTACAGGAAAAACCCACATAAGTAAGAAACTTCATTTATATGTCACCATAATAAGATTTTTTCCACCTATTGTCTTTTTTTTCTTCTTTTTCCTTTTTTCCTTTTTCTTTTCTTTTTTTTTTCCCTCTCTTTTTCTCTAGGACATTAAGTCTGTAGTCTACAGCCTCAAATGCTTGAATTTGGGTGCTGTATTCAAACAGTCACTCTAATATGTGGGTGGTAAAGAGGTCCCAGGAAAAGACATGTATTCACACCATATATTGATTGAAAGCTTAGTTGTAAGCCACTGCAACTGATATTTGGAAGATTGGAAGGTAGTGTCATATCTGTTTTTTCATTAACTGTTCACTACAGGTCACTGATAACACAGTTACCTGGCTAGGTTTGTCTCTGGCTTGACTAGTACATCTGTTCCTATGCTAAGGGACACTTCATTCACTGCTGCCTCAGTAAAACCTGCACTGTTTTAAAGAAAATAATTTTTTATTTTAATAGTGACTCCTACAACAATCAAGCTGACATGCCTTTCCTATTGAGAGACAGTTCAGCTGATCAATCCAGAGAAAGAAAATAATTTTAAGATACTAGTGATGAAAGCAGTAAAGAAAGAGAAGATTTTATTTTTAACAATACCGGCTTGAATAGCCATCCACACAAAGGCAGAGACAGTTGTTTAAATGATATCGTAACTTGCTTTCAAGTAGAAGGCAGAAAGAGTTCAAAATAAATGCCTTTCTCCTTTAACTGACTAACTATTTTCTCTAGGCCAAGTCCATGTCTCATCTTGTTACCTGTTGAAAAGTTAAATTGCATGCAATTTATTTGCATGCCCAATTAGATAAGCAATTGTCAGTGGCTGCCGTGACAATCTCATCCTTTTGAAAAGATAGTACGAAGAATCAATATAAGACAGAGATATAACAGAAAAAAAGAAATATGATTTAGCTATAGATTTCTTTTATTTACAAGTTCATTCCAAGTTTATGTCCTTACAAAGCAGTATTTTGAAATGCCATTAACAAGATAGTGTGAGAAGATATTTTTTAAAATGACTTAAAACTACATATAAGTTACAGACCATTTTCCTTGAGAACTCTTGTGATAAATGTATTGCAACCAAGTGGAAAACATATTCCTTTTCCTGCTGTGATTGCACATTTGTACTCTTGAGTGCAGGCACATGTATTTGCAATTCCTTCCTGAAAGCTTGATTAACCTTGAAAAGTCACAAAATAAAAAAAAAAAAGGAAAAGAACTTTCATAGTTAACTTTCCAAATATACTTGAGAAAAACTACAAACCTAATAGTTTATAAATAATGCCAGTAGTTTCACTGGGTTTCTGTATTCCTGTTACATAATCCATAACATTTTATTTCATAAAATTAATAATGTCAAAATAAGAGAGTTAGAGGTTCAGAGAAATACACAGAATTTGTATTTTGGTCCTTTTATTTGGTGTAGGTGCCAATGTGCTTATGGAAGGGGCTATGTGTGGGGTTCAGAGACTCCTGTAAGGAGACACCCGGACTTCTCAGGGCTGATGCCAGCTTGTTCCAGCCAAGTGGAATGGACCCACTGTAGGACATGGCTGAGCCCCTCACGCAAGATGGTGACACCTCAGGGAAAAGTGTGTTTAATTAAGAGCAAAGTTCTGCCTGTGAGAGAGAAGGAAGCAAAGAAGGTGTTGGAAACAACCTTACAATCACTGAGATAAGATAAAAAGGGGCAGAAGGAGGTACTCTAGGTAATGGAAGAGAGGTTCCTCTGTAGCTCACAGAGGAAACCAGGTTGGAACATATAGATATTTCCTGAAGAAACTACAGCCCATGGAGGACCCATTTAGAGGGGGCAAGTATTAGCATGAAGGAGTGTCAGAAACTAACTGTTATGGATTGATCACAACACCCACTTCCCCTCCTTCTGCCACACATCAGGGTGGGGAGCAGGTAGGAGTCAGGAATGAAGAAGAAGAAGAGTTGGGTCTAGGAAGAAGGGGTGATGTGGAGGAAGGTGTATTATGTTACTCAGTACCCAAATCTACTTTAACTGGTTGAGGGGGAAAAAAATCTCGAGCTGAGTCCACTTTGTGATGATAATTGGTAAGTGATCTCACATAAGGTTTTTCATCTTATTTTCCTGTGCTTTTGGGTAGTAGAATGAAAGAGGGTAGAGGGCATCTGTGTTGATGTCTGGCAGCTGGCCCAGTTCAGCCTACCATTGCCATGAATCAAGGTATTCAATCTGCACTATTCACCTGGAGAAAAATAGATTCAATGTAAGTTTTATTTAAAGCTAATCTTAGCATTTATTCTTGCCATGTTTAACTGAGGCACAGTAATAGAATGCATAGACAAAACAATAAATTATGTCACTAAACACTTAAACCAGTAATTGCAAAATTTAATATCTTAAATATCTATATCTCCAGGGATTTTTATATTGATAATGCCTAAGTGGTATGCATTGTTGTGCCAGGATTAAAAAGAACTGTATCAAAGCATACCATAATCTAAATATAAAAGGAAGATGAAGGGGAAAGATTAAACAATATCAAAAGCCCAAGATATTGTAATGAAGTGTTCAAATCAATACAAATAATAATAATTATGCTCCTTCTGTGGTCAATTGGCTGGTTAGCTTAATTAAATTAATGTAGAAAAAATGGCAAAGACAGGTAGATTCCTATTAAACTGGAGTATAAATGTTTAAATGTAATCAAAATTATTTTGAAAAAGGTGAAAAATATTAATGTTCATAGCAGAAGATAAAGACTTAGATATAAGTTATTAATTCTGATTTCCACTAGAAAGAAAACAAATGTTTTATTGAATAGCTACAAATAATATTTGAAAAAGAAATCCTTGGCTAAGTGTCAGTTCTAGAATTGTCAGCACATTTTACCAGCTGCAAACAAGTTTAGTCCATGACCAATTCAATTTCTCCTCTGTGAATTGTAATGTTGTCCATGACTAGAATTTCATCTTTAAGATACTTAATAGAGGGCTTTGATCTTTTTTTTTTTTTTTCTACACATGAGCAGTTGAAAAGTGCTGATTTTTTTCTTACATTGGAAAATGTCACATGTAAAGTAAGACTTCATTATAATTGCCTGCATAGACGAAAGTAAACTAGGCCCTAAACAATGCTAGCATGCCCCTCTTTTTCCTCTCCCACCCCAAATTACCATGTGTGCATAAATTCATTTTCTGTTTATATAGAAATTGAACTATATTATTGGATTATGCCTGTTCAGCTTTCTCTGTTAGAAAACAATGACACTGCACCTAAACAAAACTCATTCTAATGTGTCCTGTCTAATCCAACTGCTTTTAAGAGGAAATATTCAGAAAATGTTACTGCTTTCAGGGTTGTGGGATTAGTTGTTAGAGAAACATCTACAGTTTTCATTGGCCTCAGCACAACAGACAGAATTACTTCAGCCCACCTCCTACTTCACAAGGCTATGGATGGTACATTGTTGTCTGCAGTTACTGATGGTGTGATCACCTAACAAGCCCATGTAACAGATGTTCCCTATGTTTTTTGGCAATTAAATAGTAGTCCGGGTATTTATGGACTGAATTTATTTTGTGAACCATTAGCTCAATGTTACCCAAGGCACACTTGAGGGAAGTAATTGTGATGCACTGTAATTATGTAAACGGAGATACTTGGAAGTATTTAAGCACTTTACTGCTGTTATCTTCTAATTTCAATAAAATTAGCAGCAATAAAATAATTTGGTGCCAAGTTTCTTTTGTAGTGCCATCTGATTAGAAACACAAAAAAAAAGAAAAACAGAGTAAAAAAATTTAAAAAGTCAATCATGAAAATGTTATAACAATTAAATATGTCCATTAAGAAAAAAAAAAAAGAAAACCTAAACCCCAATATTTCACTAGTTGCAAACTTTGTTCAGTTCACATTGAAATCTATGACATGAGCTAAGAAAAATTTTATTCCAAGCCATACTTTGAAACTAGTGAAAGATCAGGGCAGTATCTTTTAATATAGGTTTGCCCTGCCTATAATTTTGATACTTAGTTGAGACATCTAAGGGGGAAATCTTAGAATTGTAGAATGGTTTAGGTTAGAAGGGGCCTTAAAGATCGTCTACTTATAACATCCCTGCCATGGGCAGAAGCATCTTCCAAGAGATCAGGTTGTTAAAATTCCATGCAATCTGGCCTTCAACACTTCCAGGAATGGGGACATCCACAGCTTCTCTGGGCAACCTGTACCTCTGCCTCACCACCCTTTCTGTAAAAAAAATTCTTCCTTATAGCTAATCTAAATCTCTCTTCTTTCAGTGTTAAGCCATTAACTTTTGTTCTGTTGCTACAGGCCCAAGTAAAAGTCTCTCTATTATAAGCCCCCTTTAAGAATTGAAAGACTTCACCAAGATCTCTCCAGAACTTTTTCTTCTCCAAGCTGAGCAACCGCCCCTCTATCAGCCTTTTCTCTCAAGAGAGATAAGCCAGACTTCTGTATAAACATTTCTGTTCTCTCCCCAAGGTCTGCTCCAAGAGGTGCATGTCTTCCTTGTGCTGGAGATGCCAGACCTGGATGTAGTGCTGCAGATGGGGTCTCACCAGAGAGAAGATTCCAGGTTCTGTGTGGATATAAACACTTCTGCAAACCCAGTCCTTGATAGTATAGTTTCTGTAAGAGACAAAGAATGATTTAAAAACTTCACTTCTCTAAGTCCCTGATGATTATACACAGATGTTGCAGCCCCTGAATTCAATGGCCAATTGCTCTTTTTCTGTTTCCCAGGCAACAGAAGTTTTCTTGAAGACCAAGGAATAACCATCTGTAGGTTATCCTGGCTGTTGGTATCACACTATTAATGTGACAGCAACTGACTAAGATTCCATTTTTCAAATTCTATTGTGAGTCTACTGTGTAGATGAAGCTATTGCTATACAGAAAATTGACTTCAAACTTAATTTTCTTAGGTCATTTACAAAGAAGACTGCATTACTGTCATGTCCTTTATCATTTTTTGAAAAGTAAGACTTTCAGGCATCTGAATTTTTAAGCTTTGACATCAGAATTTGGATGAAATATGCCTACCTTCACACTAGGAGTTTTCACAGAGCTTCAGTCTCCATAAGAAAATTATTTATGGTTTGTCTTTGTTGCATTGTGTCTTTTCTGCTGTTTTCTTAGTGTGTTGGCCTTTCTGAGCGCTTTCTGAACACACTGTGCTTCCCAGCATGAAACGCAGATTCTACATATGTGACCCTGGAGAACAGATTCTCCTGTAGCCATTGGAGAGTGCGATGGATGGACACTGCAATATTCTTACTGCTACTTATCACAGAGACTGTGATTTACCTGAGACTTTTATTTATCATTTGCTGCTCCTTTTTGAACTGAAACATGAAGAGTGTGCAGAAATTCTGAATGGATATATAATCAGAGAGAAGCAGTAAGGACGAATAGAGTATTCTGTTCATCTAATTAAACTTTCCATCCTTTTGCCTCTGAAATGTTCCCAGCAGCTTTCCTACTGATTCATTTGGAACAAATTAAGCCCTAGATAAGTGAAGGCTACTGATAGCATGGAACTGTAATATATGACAAACTGAGTAGAACCTTCCATCTATTAGTTCAGAAGTCTTTGAAGTACAAAACAATGAACCATTGCACTAGGCTCTTCATACACCTGCAAGTGAATCATATTCCTTGTTGTAGGTAGATAAGCTTGTGTTTGACTAATCATCTTTCATTATTTCATCAGTGATAACAAATATCTACTGATTAGTAGAAAGACGTATTTGTGAATTTAATTGTCAAATGACAGGTCAAATCAAGTTCTACGAAAGAGGATAAAAGCTAAATATCAACATATTTCTTCAGTTGCCAGAAGTTCCTGTGAAAGTAAAGGAGGCTAAAGACAGGGTGAGAAGTTAAAGAGACATCAAATACTAATCCTTAGCCTTTGCTTCTTCTGTATTTCTTCCAGTAATCTAAACACCAGTTCAAGAAGCATTTGGACAATGCTCTCAGGCACATGGTCTGAATCTAGAGAGGTCCTGTGCAGGGCCAGGATGTGGGCTTAATGATCCTGATGAATCCTTTCCAACACAGCATATTCCATGAATCTATGATTCTATAAATCCCATAGCACTGAATAGAGTTTTATCTGTGGTTTTAACCATGTTACATGACAAGATACAAACCATTTAGTAGTTCACTTTCTGGATACATAAAAATATCATACTTGAATTACTCTATTTTTTACGTTACAGATTGCTACTAAGGAATAAAATCTGTACTGTGAAAGAAAATAGTCCATTCACAAGGCACATTTCTGGATATTTCAGGTAAGGCCAACTATTAGGCACTTATGTTGATCAGCTAACTGTAGAAAGTCAATCTTCTAAGAAAAAAATCCCCTACATTAATATGACTAAAAAACTACATTTTACTCATGACTTCATGTCAAACTTCCTAAAAAAATCCAGTAAGCCAGATGTGCCAATTGTAACAATACATTCAACTGATCATAATGGAAAGATGAAATACAGGTTTATCTTACATTTTTTCTGAACAAAACAGAAAGCACTAGCTTCATACTACAGTTCTTTCCATTGCAAAAATCTTATCTGTCTTCTATTAAATACGTATCCAGAAAAACATTTTATCCCTGGTCGTGCTGTTACTAGCTGTGGAATGAGTCTGAATACAAGGAACAGAATGATTTGCAGCTGCTAAAATGAATTTAAACCCTCTTTTCACTTTCTATTTCAGTCATGGTTTTGCTGCTGCCAGCACTTTCCCTGATGTGATGCTTAGCAGTGACAATACCAATTGGCACATACGCAGATATAAATGTGTGCTTGAGAGACAGGCAGGAATTGAATAGAGCAAGTAGTGGCATTTGGTAAAGCCAGGGTTATTGAGCTCTGTTTGTGAGTGGAAAAGCTTAAAGACTAAAATCTTGTGAAAAATATCAGATAAAATTACTGGGCTTGTTAATTCCAGGTAGAAAACTAATTTTCCTCTATATTTGCCTTCAAATATGTTGAGCTTTCTTATTATTGTTTTATTCTTATCAAATCTCCTGAGTAGGACTGAATTTTTTCTTTTCTTTTAAAAAGTGCCTATTCAAAAGGTCACAAATAAAACACCCACAACCGTCATTGGATAGCTGATGTTCACAAATTTTTCTCAACACTTTCCACCATTTTTTTAAGCAAGAGAGAAGGAGTAAGACTATCTTTCTTTTCTGAAGTCTGTGAATACCTGCTGTCTTTCAAATGCAATAAGTCTGACTACACCATATATCACCTAATGGTATTGAGATTTTACCATATCACTCATTCTCGTGTAAGTTTTCACATTGCAGTTGAGCTGTGAGAAATCAAGAAAGTAAAGAAAGAAATAGCCTGGGTAGTCCAAGAGATATAGATAAAGGATATTCCTACTGAGGTGTTATGGGCCATGCATATTAGGACACTGTCCAGGAATTTAGATGGATCTCGAAATTGCTAATTTAATCGTCATATTGGTTTAAATGAAAGTAGTAATTAAAATGGATTAAAAATAATGTAAAAATCAGATAAAGAAGAATGAGAATGTGAAATAGTAGTATGAAAAATGAATCTATATTTCAAAAAACTTAAGGAAGAGATAAGAAAGATTTGAATTTGTTTTTTCTCATATAAGGATATATTTAAAAGAAAGTCATATAAATCTAAGAAAACCTCCTGTCACAAATTTTCGTATTTTTAATTAAATGAAACAACATTCAATTCATGTTGTATATTAATATTTATAATAATTGTGCTATAAAGTAATAGTCCATAGGTTTTAAAACAGGTCTCATAGACCTTCTAATTATTTTGTCTATTATTTTATTATTTGGAAACTGAACATATACTTTTGAAAGATAAATATCCTTCATATTTCCAAAGACATTCTAAGAAATATGGCACTTAACAAAAATATTTTCTTGAATTCTTATGAAAAGATATTTTTACACAAAATTTTAAGACAAGTATTAACTGGAGCAACACTGTTTTTCTGATAATATGTAACAATCCTGTTTAGTGAACAGGGAAAGGAAAGCAAAGGTGGATAAGCAAAAGGTTGGGTATTATTTTTAGTTTGATTTTTTTTTTTTGCTTTGTTTTCCTTTAGGGTTTTGGTGAGGGGAATTTGTAAGGGGGTGGGTTGTGTGTTTTTTGCTGATTTTTTTTTTTTAATTCAAACAACAGCACACTAATATCGCATTTCCTATTAATAAAATTCTGTAGAGTTTGTTTCATAGTTTACATTCGAATCATGCTTTTTATTGTTTGTTTTGTTAATTCTCTAGAGTGTAATTGCATTTGGATTGGGTTCACATTTCAGTGCATATAAACAAATGTACGTGCTTACATTCGTATTTTAAAATTTCAAAAAAATAAAAACCTGCTTAAAAATATTAGGGGTTCTGAGATTAATTTTTTACATCAGTCATAACTCTCTCAATAAAAATTCCCATGGACCCTTTCTCTCAAAAACTTCAGTGGATTTGTGCCTTTTTTCCCTGACCCTGAGCTATGAAGTCCTTTATTCACTGTATTTTTCCATTTTTGTTTCTTGCCTTTCATAAGGACATCACTTTAGGTAGTCAGACATTAAAATGGTCTTTTATTCTAATTAGAACATTCACAACAGTTTAATACCTTTGACAAAGAAGGAACTTCACTCATTATACATACATCTTAGGGAGCAGGTGGAAATATAGTGTGAATGACTGTGCATAAAGTTTAGATTCCAAAATTCTAAAGAGAAACAATAGAACTGCACTTAAAAGAAAAGAAGAAAGGGAAACCATGACAAATTTGTCAGTAAATTTTTTAAAATGTAAAGGAAGAAAGAGAGAGAGCGCAAGAGGAGTTTGTTATGCATTCATTTCCTTACACAGGATGCATGTATGAGAGAAAAACATGTACAAGGCTTTACATTACATGTTCTTTACTTCCAATCTTAACCATACAGAAACTTATCAAGCCAAGGAAGCAATATAGATGTAGACATAATTTATACTTCTTGTTAGAAGATAGATGTCTAATATTCTAATATTGAAATGAAGGAGAAAAATTCAGTAAAATTAGAAATCTGTTTAGCAATAATCTATGTTGCTGTATGTCTTCAAAAGTGTTAATGTATTTCCATGTTATTCTGCCCACATTTTCTTCTCATGTATGACAGAATTTTTAATGAAGAAAAGCCTCTGAAGCATTAAAGTGAATCTTGTTTATTTATAAGAAATTCAGGATTATGTACTTACCGTCACTTCTTAATCCTGTTTTCTCCATTCTGCATCTCTTCAATGGACATATAAACGTGTTTCATGTTTATTGCAGTCATTATGCCCCTAAATAATTCATGACTAAAAAAGAATGAAGAAGATAGTCTCATAAATTCTGTTGTATTTAAGTTTATGTATTTTTATTTATATGTTTTTACTCCATTATTGTAACCAATATATGTTCTAGTGTGTTTTGCTTGACTACTTCATAATAATTCCAGACTGTCCCTGTGGGACATTGCAACTATATTTCAAATATAAAACACTCAAAACACATTCTGGCTGAAAATTCACTGTTTTGTGCTCTTTAGTTTTCACACCACTTTCCCCATTGTTACCAACCATCAGATAACTAATCATAGTCAGTGATATAAAAAAGCAAGTATCAAGAGGAAAATCACTTGCAGGAGACAAGACAGATTATGTGAAGCTGTATTATACAGCAAAACTGAATTTGTCTGTTAGTTTTTAAGAGCAGGAGCACTGAGGAAGTTTGTGTACAGTCCTGAGAGAGGCACAGAGGTGTTGCAGTCGTGCTCTTTTTACAACATTACAGCTAATGGGAACCAAGACAAAGGAATGACCCAAATGGTGACCAAAAGCTGAATTTTTCTTGATTGACTTGAAAATATATATTACTTTTCATGCCATCACATATGTTAATGAAGTAAAACATGTGCATGCTTTACATATATGACAAAAGTGTCTCAAAGTCCACCTAATTATGAAATAATATCAAATGAAACTTTATCTTTGTCTAATCCTCAAAGAAAACTATATAAATATAACCTAGGGGAGGGATGTGAAGAAGGGAGAAGACTCCACCTCTGTATCCTGGGATAGTCAATGAGCTGTACCCATCTCCTCCCTCACAGTGACACCTTGCCATCAGGTAAGCTTTATTCCACAGTAGTACTGTTACTTATGCTTTCTGATATCAGTGTATTTATCAACAGAAATTTCTGAACCTTATCCTGTCACAACAATGACACTATTTGAGTCGGGAATCTCACTGATTGCGTCCGGACTTGAAGTGCAACCCACACTATTTCTGCAAATGGGATTGTGGTTGTGACCGGACTCACAGTGTGACCACACTTTTAGTGTACCTGGCGCCTTACCAGACTTATAGTGCCAAATTATTTACTCTACAATTTTATTTGTGAAGATCTCCTGGGGACTTGATCAGACAGATACTGTAGTGACTAAGAATGGGAAACCACCCCTGCACCCGCTAAATCTGCTGGTAACCCTGAAAGCCAGGGGGTTGCCTTTCCTTAAATTTTTACATGACACAAACATTCTTTTCCCATTTGTTGAGAAATGATTGATATTTTGGGAAAGAGTTCGGAAGGTTGGTATTTTCACTGTTTCTGGTCCTGCTCACATCCTTCCCATTTCCATTTGCACCCCTTACCACTTTCAACTCCAGCTGAACATTGGTCTTCCTAATTCCCCCTGTGAATGCTTAAGTCTTGCATTTAAACTCCTCAGTAATCTGTCCGGCTCAGTAATAGATACTCCTCAGTAATCTGTGTCTTTTCTACCTCCAGTCTGTTTCCTTTTTGCCTTTAGGCTAAGTCAGACATTCTGGGCTGGGCCAAGCTGAATTTTCCTATTACTGATTGTTTTCTTGATGTTGAGGATGGGCTGCTCTTGTGCATTAAGGACATTGTCCCTGAACCCTCCTTGAAGGACAGTCTCCTTTTTTGCTAGGAAAAAAATAATATTCTTAAAAAACTGATTCTGATTCAGTCCAGTTACTTCAAAAATTGATTTCAAAATGAAATTATGAATTGCTATTATAGACCATTGATAATTGTTTCTGGGTCATTCTATGAGAATTTTTTCATGTAAATCACCTTCTGTTTGTATATTTTGGTATTAATTTTGCTGCTATTACTATTTTTTTCTTATCTCACTGCTGGTTCCAGTAAATTTTTCTTATTTTAACCTTTTCACCTTTTGTGCCTCCAATTCTCAACTCCGTCCCCAGAGCAAGAAGGGGGAGGGTAAGGAGGGGCAGTGAGCTAGTGGCACCTGGTTTTGAAGAGTCTCAGGGAGGAGGGGGCATTAAACTGGGAAGTGCCATTCCTAAACCATGATACATCTGAGTCATGAACAACTGAATTTATAAATTACCATGAAAACTTCAAACCCTCAGGCACTGTTTGCTAGTAATTTGTTTGAATGACATGTTTAAACTGGTCATTTGCTATTGTCTGTTTGCTTGTTTGTTTGTAGGGGCTTTTTTTTCTTTATTCTTCTAAATTCTATCAGACTTTCACCTTTCATTAGTCATGAATCTTCTATAACACCTATTCAAAAGTATATGAATATATAAATGCATATATGTGGACACATACATACACAAATCATATATATATCCTTTATATGCATTATAAGTAATTGAAAAATCGTATTTTATCTCTTCAGAGAGAGGTAGATTACCGCAAATCAGCTGTTTGTTCTCCACATATTGTTTATAGTTCTTCCATTTTACAACACATTTACTAGCCAGGGATTAAATTGTATTCTGTAGGAAGTTTTACCGGAGCACAAACAGACACATTTACTTATACTGTCACATGAGTTTTAAATTATATGTAATTGTATATATGTTACATTTTGGGGGAATCATTTCTCTAAATGTTCAATTTATTTTTGTGCTCAGAGAAGAAAATCTCCACAAACCTTATATTTAAGACTAAAGAGAATATTAAAAAAACCCTACAGAACCAACCACAGAGCAAATAAGAAATTTAAAAGCGTCTTTTTGGAATAACATCATTAGTAGCCAAAGAAATCAGAAGGAGTATTTTCTAGTCATACTTATCATTAAAAACATAAATATTAATTTAAAAATTATAGATGAGAGCCTGCAGTTTATATAAAGGTTAACACGTTTTTTCATTTTAGAAGGGGATTTAAAATTTTTTGTTGGCTAAATATTTGAAAGAATTTTGAGACCACATAAGTTAATAGTGGAAATAAAGTAATTAGAAACTCTAAATGTGTTCAATTAATAGTATTTTAATACTGAAAAATAATCTTTCAGTCTGCTTAACAGAAAAAAACTGCATAGTTATGTCTGATGGACTGTCTGAAACTATTTCTTTCCAAAACACTAGTAACTAAGTGGAGTGTGGAATTTATAGCCAGTTGGCCCTTTTTGTGTTTGGACATAGACTATAGAAGTTTCATACTTGTAACTGTCAGCATTTTGATATTCCTTTTATT
>VZTZ01037143.1:102709-208412 GCA_013400955.1 Drymodes brunneopygia | reverse complement strand
AAAAAAAAAAAAAAGTGTGTTTTGTTATATCACAAGTGTTAAAATTTGCTTCCATTTAAAGAAGACTAGTAAAAAGGAAGTGTGTGAAAGTGTTTGGGTTTTTTTAGTTCAGAAAATGTGATTATTGAAAACACAATTTCTTTTTTTTAACATACCACAGCTATATGCAATTAAAAAATCAAAATTGTGCACTGGTGTAGCTTACATACAGCTTTTATATAGACTCTGTAATGTATGCATCTGTATATAGATTATTTCTAACCTCTATTTTATATATATATGTGTAATTACTGCATCTATAATAATTATACTTTGTATCACCTAAGTTCAACCTTGTCCAGTGCTCAGTCATCCTCACAGTAGAAAACTCCAGGAAACAGGTTTTTACTGTTCAGGTTACTGAACTGCAACACAGGTTGCCCAGATTTTGTGGAATCTCTAACTTTGGAAATATTCAAAATCCATCTGGACATGGTCCTGGGAAACTGACTCTAAGTGGCCCTGATTGAGCAGTGGAGGCTTGGACCAGATGACATTCAGAGGTCCCTTCCAGCCTCAACCTTTCTGCAATTCTGAGGTCCACAGTATAAATACAAAGACTCGACACAAATAGTTGGCCCAGAAAAAAACAGATTCTTTTCCTGCATAAATGCTTACTTCTTTAACCAGATTTTTGTATAAACTTTTGGCCCATCTTCAATGGGAATATTAGAACAATTAGTTTCTGAACTGAGCAGACCTGTGGGAATTTCTAACAGTTGAAGTTGATAGAAATTGCAGTTAATTTCAGCATAATCAGTACTCCACTGAATCTTTTTTTATCTAAAGAGCACAGATATGATTCAATCAAAATGTGTTTTTCTTATTCAGTATAAGGCATTTAGTCACAGAAAGACATTTCAGTCCTTGCAGGATATTTTTTTATATATAGATTTGGAAAACATTTAAAATTTAGACTCAGACAGGACATTTTCTCAGTAAAAAGCCATAGAAAGTCAAAGGAAAAAATTGTTTTCTACTGAACTGTACTTGAATTTTTCTTCGCTATCTTTTTTTTTATCCCATCACCTTCTGTGACCTTTACTTCAAATTTTGTGAAAATCACCAGCTTAAAGTTTACTAGTAGTTTAACACAAGTGCCCATACAGAGCATCACATTCCCCAGTAGTTGGCACCTTGTCCTACTTGCTGAATGGTCCAATGTGTTGTTCACACACAGAGGCTCAAAATAGGAAGGACATTCATATAGAAGACAGTTAGAAATAGGATTTAGTAAGAGGATTCAGTAAAAATGTAGGACAGTCACAGTAGCACTCTGTGTGACAAGTATAATGACCACCATCTGCTAATACTCAATCTGTCCCTTTTATCCCCCTTTTTCCAAACTTGTTCTTTCTGGGTTGTGTTGATGCCTCCAACATTCCATAAAAATTGTTGTATAATCTCCAGAATCTCTGCTCTATTCCAAAACAGTTTTTCCCTCCAGCCCATAGTAAGTCCTATATCCCTTAAAGCAGCATCTCCCCTAGTTTTCTTGGATTTGCCCACTGAAAAAAATCTTTGAATGTCATACAGTGACTTTCAGCTGCACATTTATAGAAGGAATATAGATATGAAAGAAGAAATTTAATTGTTTTAATTGGAAAATGATGTTGTGATATTCATGCTCTTTGACAGTCCTTAAGAAAAACAATTAGACTTTCGAATGCATATTTCAAAATTGCAAGACCAAGATTAAGTTTGGTTACTACTATGTAGATCAAGAATCATGTTTTTAAGCATCACTACTATTTTATCAGAAGCATATTTTACTGAAAGCAGAGATCTGCATCAGCCCCAAAGTAGCAATGCATTAATCAGAACATAATTCTGGCTTGTCTTGAAACCCCATAGAATTGTATTATGATAGTGTTAACAACACTGTGTGGTAGGCACATTGTATAACTCTGATAAAAAAATAGTTTGTAACACCATTAAGTCAAGGTTAGGACTAATCTATTATCATTTTGCTTTAGTTTTTGACCATGAAAAAAACAAAGATATATGTAGCTCCAGGTAGCAAAAGGTTTTTTTGCAAAAATATTTTTGCATATTGGTGAGAAAAAACGGTTGTATTAAAAAATGAATGAAACCAATCCAAACCAAAAATCCTCTTGAAATATTTGTTGAAATCCTCATGACAAATTTGCTTTTAAAAAGGGACTTTAAACATATAAATATAATATCTGAATTTAGATGTAAAGAGTTATTGAGATGGGGATGCAGAAAATCCTCAGACATGTCCATGCCAGTGAGATATGATTTTCTCTGATGAATGTTGAAATTCCACACTGAAAAATTCTGGGATTAACATTTTTAAAATATGTATTCCTACTTTTTCTTTGTTTATTTTCTAAATGCTGCTTATTGAAACTGAATGAGATTTATAGTTAGGATTTAAAATATAAGATTGCTATCTATTTCATTTGTTACTGTTGTGTCAAAAAATATTTAAGGAGTGAAGAATGTATCAGATTACTGAGAATTTTTATTTTGCAGTTAACATTAAGCTGTCAGGACAAAATAATAATTATTGTTTTCTTGTCACGATATATTATTCAGGTCTCTTTTTCTCAAGAAAATATAAATACTGAAAATTGCTTTAAAAAAAAAAGTCTGACTATCTTTCAGTAATCTAAAAAAATACATAAACCCAGACTATCAAAAATTAAAGAAGGTAGAGTAGTGCAGGCAGAAAGTTCAGAAGAGGAATGGGAGTCAAAATTAACTTCAAAACCTGTTGATTTTATCAAAATTATACCAGGTTATGTCACCTGACAATCTGTCTCAAAGCATTTTTTGAGATTACTAGAAAACACTCTCCTAAGTACATATATGCATAAGAACCTACCTAGTTGACAGATGAAAAAAAGAGGTACTTACTATGTCCAGCACTTTATTTGGTAGTTCTTGTAGCATCGCTAGGATGTGCCAGAACAAACTATCAGCTAGGAAGCAGAAATGAAACAAAATTAATGAGCAGATGTGTCATCAAGACAAGTTACCACACCCAGAGTTTTGGCCCAGAGGTATAAATAAATCTACTCTTCATCAAAGAAAGCCACTCAATAGGTCATTTTTATGCGAGGCCTAGGGAAACTGAGAATGCTACCATTTCTGAAGGCTGTATGGGCTTAACTGTTATTAAAAGTGACAACCAACTTTCCCTCTCAGTGGTGTGCTGAGATGACCTTACTGCAGCATGCCTGTATACTCATATATTTGTGCTGTTAACATTGCTTTGCAGAGATTGTTCATGGTAATTACTGTCTTTAGTATTTCATGCCAGAAATACAGCTAAATAAACTGCATTCTTCAATTGTTAATATTACTTCTGTTTAACATAAGGGATCCTGAGGAAAAAAAAGTGATCTTTCTTTTTTATTTGTGCCATTTCCATTTGTTTCTGACAAAATATGCCTTTGGTTATAGAAAATTAGTATTAAACAAAAATAAAAAATATGTTGAATTGGCAGTCATTCTAAGACTGAAGACTTGAAAGAGCAAAAAGATTCAGTATGCCTTAATTATAAATTTTGATTTTTAAAAAAATACCTGAAACATCGGTTTATTTTTCTTCTTGTATATGGGAAAAAAAGACAAAACCAAGCTACGAAACAAAGCATAAAATCACCCTGCTTAGCAACAGTGAAGAGTGAAGTAATTCATGAAGACATAATGAGATGAAAGAGAAATCTCTTGTGATTTACTTCTTAAGTACTTACTACTTACATTTTTCCTCTCTATAAATCTATCTTATAGCTCTTTGTAAAAACATATTAATAATAAAGTACAGTTCTGTAAGAATGCATCTGTGAAAATTGAGTCCCCTAGTAGTTAAATTCAGTCTTTTGTATTTATGCTTGGACTTGCAAATTTAAATGCACTTTTTTTTTCCCCAGCCAGTCTTCTGCTAGTATTTTTCAGCCAGAGTGGTTGCAAAAAGCTTGAATATACAAGTACATTTGCATATATAAGCACAAAACCAATGATACTCAGCTGACTGGGCAAGGACACAAACCTATTAACACTGAGAAAACTCTGGACATAAGAATTGCATACTCTGTAGCTATTATGTCTATGCTGTTCTACTATTTAGACACAATAAATGTAGTATAGTCTTCATATATACTGTGGGAATAGAAATCCAAATTTGTGGCTTCAAAATCTTGAAAAAAAATCAGGGTTATATTCCTGAGTTACAAGGATTTCAAGGTTCTATTCAACCATCCATCTTGAAGACTATTCTTTCATTACCATGTGTGGCAGGACATTTTTTCATACACTTCTGAATACTTCTACCTTGACCAAAGTAAAAAATTCTAGTTCCTATATATTGTTCATCAGATTCTGCCTAGAAAGAATCAACAGCCCCACTGTAAACAAGATGTTCTTCCCAAATAGCAGATGCATTTTTGCTCTAACAAAATTATTAGCTCTTACTTCAACCCATCTATACATTTTTTTCTGTAGTGCTTTATACATTCTAAACTGAAACACAGCTGCTTTAAAATTTACACAAGCATGCCTTATTATCCCAGAGATTCACTTTACTGTTATTATTATTATTATTCATTGGAGGCTTCATCTGCAGGATACTATTTGTTACATTTGGTAGTATCAAGAATGAATTTAGCCACCACAGAAAAAGAACATCTGGGTATTGAAGTAATTCTCTCTATGGCATTACATCAAAAAAGTGGATAAAATTTATTCAGTATAATGCCAAATTGCTATAGCAATTTCACCTCTTAAGCTTCTTTGGCTGTGTAGTGAGCTGAGCAAAAGTGAGACTTTTGTTAACTCCAGCTAAAAACAAGTATTCAGAAACATAAGTGCTCCTGTCATGGAGTAAGTAATGTGAAACCCTTTTCAGAACTTTCACATCATAAAGCTGCTAAAAAAATAGTCTTTTCAAAATGTCTTGAGCCAGATCTACAGCAAGTGTAAATCAGTATGAATTTATTGAATTAACATATTCCTATCTGGTTCCATAATGGGATTCAGTGACAGGAATACATACTAGAGTGGACAAAGATAAATGAGGACTGAGTATGATGATGCAGAGAATCCCTAGTTTGATGTTGGAGGTTGGAATAGATAACCCCAACAGTGGCCCCTCCCAATCTTACCCATTCCGTGATTCTGTGAGTCTGTTATAATTTTTACAGATCTAATATAATATTTTCAACATGCATTCAACACAGCAATGTTTGAGTGCAATGTTTCCCCTTAAGAAAGTACCTGATGTGGATGCTATGTGCTAATGCTGACAGCCTATGAACCTTACTTGGTTATTTCCCTTTGGAAATGAAGATGGTGTCAAAATTTCAGTTTTTCTAATCCCATTGTGTAAAATCAAAAAAATTAGCAAGAAACCTTTCTGTGTTTGAATGAATTTAAATAATCATTTACCATATATCTCAGATAAAACAAAAATAAGCACAAAAAAGACATACACTCTTATTAATTCTGAGGAAATACCTTTATTTACACTTTATTTAAGTGATTTTTTTTAAAACCATTAATAAAATCTAACTAAAATGGAATATGCATAATTTAAGTGAATATGAACCCTTCTTACTTTTTGTAACCAGTTCTTAACGTCAGGGCAGGAAAAAAACCCTGTTATTTTTAAGTTAAAAACAATACATATGGCTTTTTTAGTATCTATCCCTTCTCTTTTTTGTTGAGCATATTTTTTTTTTTTTCAATAATTAAACTTTTAACAAGGTCTACTTTTTCTTTCCAATTCTCCTCCCCACTGTGAGTGCAGGAGGGAGGAAGTGACTGTGGTGCTTTGTTATCAGCTGGGATTAAACCATGGCAGGACAATAAGAACAGACTAAATTAAACAAAACAGGGGCACAGGAAAAGCTGGGTGACTTATTCTAACTGTCTCAGACATGCAAATCATATGTGCCTGTACATAAAATCAAATTTAACACAATTGAAATTGAAGATTTAATTTCAACACCTAACTTTCTGCTATTTTGGGGTCGGTTTTTCTGTCAAGACAAAGTTATCAGAGGGAAGTCATGACCTCTTATCTATGAAATTTTTCTATGTGCTTAAATTTAGTTGAACCAGATCTCAGCTTTATGTTCTACCTCAGAAAGAGCAGAAGCAGTCAGGTCAGATCAGCACCGAGGAAACTGACAAAGAAGACAAGAGTTCATGGTAAGTTGAACTCTCATTCGAATGTATTGGTCTACTTTTCCAATGTGATTATATCATCCAGAACAAAAAGCTGCCTTTTACTTCCACTGATGATTCTTCAAACATGTAAATTCACAGACTGAAAGAACTGCTCTGGTGTCGGTGTGCTCTCGAGGTACACCATAAGGTCTCACAGCTTCTTCATCTGCAAATAAATTGTTTACTTTTGTGTATGAGACAGTAGTGCTGAAAGATACTTTTCATATCTGAGAAGCTTGAGATACTTTTAAATAATGAAGTATAAAAAAGTTTGCAGGAATTTTTCGAAAGCAAAATTCCATAGAAGTTGCTTTTGCATCTTCCAGAATTTCATATAGAATAAGATATAGGGTTATTTAGCAGATATTTTTACATATGCTAATTATTTAAAACAACAGAATTGACTGTATAAACTAAATATATATTCATGTGCACACCTGTCTGTTAAAAACAGTTCCTGTTTATCTTTGAAAACTGGATCCTTACAGGAGGAATTCCTCTCTACTAGATTGGAACATTAACAAGCTGGACATGTACATTTGAGTTGCTTGAGACCATTCAGTGCACATGAAATGAAACTTGGTGCTGGGGGAGTGATTCCTTTGCTTCTCCTCTCATTCTGGAGTAGATCACCAGAAGGAGCAACTTGTTTGGCTGTAAAGGAGATCTTATGAGGCAAGCTCAGACAGATTACTTCTTATTGTCTTGTGCAATTGTACTAAAATAAAATAATGGGGCAGAGGGGGGAATCCCTCTCCAGATTTTAAAATAACTTGATTATTTTTTCTTAATGAAAAAATTCTTTTTTTGCCATTTTTTATATATTTTCCTTGATTCAGACAATGCTGGTATTAACTCGTACACTTCATAAGGATAAAGAAGGCCTGTAGTTTTGCTCTCAGTATGAATCCATGAAACTACAGCCATCTTTTGGAAATCTGAGGGCAAATTGACCAGTTCTTCTTATATGGGACTTATTAATGTCACTGACTCATTAATTTTTTATTGCTTGTCTTCTGCATTTTAATAGTAGTATGTTCTTTGGGTTTTCTGTTTGTTTGTTTGTTTACTTGTTAGTTTTTCTGCTGGATTTGGCTTTTTCTTATAGAAGCACCGTGGCCATTTCTGTGGCTCCATCCTTACATCATGCTAATATGGGAAGCATGGGGAAGAAAATTTTTCAAATAATAGAAAATGAAACTATAATTGTTCTGTATCCAGGAAGCAGTTTGCATCAAAAACCTCACCATCACAAATAAGAATGGAAAAAAAAGGTATAAAAATAGTGTGAAATAGATTGTATTCATATATGTCTTTATATTGAAGGCAGTTTGTAAAAAATAATCTACCAAAACAGTGGTAGAGAATACTCATGTGCCAGTATCTGTCTATTTTGTGTATATATGATTTTTCTAACAATGAGAGAATTCATCATGACAGAATTTTTTATGAAGAGTAGACAGAATTTTTATTTTCTTTTTTTTTTTTTTAAGTCTTTCACAGTCATAGTTAAAGCGCTTCATTTGCCGGATAAAATGTAAGGCAGTTTCAATGTTCAGCCATAATAAAGACAAATCACAGCTTCATTCCTATCACAACTGGATGGAGGTAATTACTGATACTGTCACAGGCCTGGCACAGATCACTGCTTGTAGAATAGCCACGTCCCTACTAAAAATATGAATATCAGAATGAAGGATTTTTTTTTCTTTTTGTAGCCATCCAATATGATTAAAAGATTTTGCATTCTAAGGCCCTTTTTGCCTAATATTATTAACACTGAAAATAGTTAATAAGCCATTACTAAATTAGATATCCCATTTGTGCATCCTCTAATGGGATCATAAACTAATAGAAAACTGTGCTGAAGCTCTGATAATGTATAGTTCATTGCTGACTCTAGATTTTAGATTGCATTATGCGCCAACCTAGTTAAAGGCAGATTATTAATTGTAAGTAAAGTTAAAGAACCCTATTTTGACTCATTTGATATTAAAACTTTTCTTCTTTTCTATTTTTTTTTAAATGCAAATAAAATTTAATCATAACACAGAACAAAAGCTGGCAGCAGGTGGTCAGGAATCTGAACACTAATATACAGCTGACTGTTTACAAGTCTAAAAATATCATATCTCTTCTTCACTATTAGAAGCATGAAAGTCAGAAAGGAAGCAAGTAGGAAACAAGATTGCTGTTTATTTAGCCTCTACTCTCCATTTATGAGCACACTAATATGTACTTTGGAAGCAAAATTCATGAAGATCTTTAGGCTAGTAATTGCCTTTTGTTCTGATTACTCGAAAGAAACAATACATGGCCCCCAAATAAAAAGGAAAGCATACAACTTCTAAAAACCAAATTGGCAAATCAATTCACTAATTAAAGAGGTGTAGATTATTAATTTCTTTTCTCTTGGACAGTGTTGAATGACAATGTGTGAGTATGTTTGTGCAGTTTGTGAGTCAAAGTGGTACTGACAAATAAAATAAAACAGTCTGAACATAGCTGGGGAAAGGACAACACACACTGTCCTGAAAGCCAGAGTGGAAATTTTAGGTCAGCTTCTGCCTGAGAATGCCTTGAGGATGTGAGAAAGGAACTAGTTTTGTATAATTTCTTTGCTCCTCTCAGAGAAGCAGCATGTTATTTATTTTTAGAGAATGAAAATAACTGTACATAAGTACACTAGATCATCATTAAATTCTCCTAATTGAAACAGTTCAGAAATTATCCAAGTTCTGGCTATTTTTAAGTGGTAATGCTTTCTTATTCTCAGGCAATTTTTATATTGGTAATTAGTTTATAAAACTGATGTATAAGCAGGGATTGAAGAGTCTGATTAAATAACATACCTAAATGTCAACCAGTTCAGCTTTGAAATTTTTTGGTTCTGCTCTCTAAAAATATACATATTAAAAACTTATTATACAGTTTATAAGTGAAATTATATTCATCAGCAATGTATTCACAGGAAATCCATCCACACAGTAGAAAGACACCAGAAGGTAAGCAACTATAATGTTGAAANCAGAGGAACCCAGCGAGCTATAATACTGGGATTTCTTTTTTTTATTTTTTCACTTTTCATTTCAATAGGAAGGCACTGATTCCAAGGCAAAGACTGCTGTCTCCTAGCATTTAGGATATGGTTGAGTGTTGGGGCAGGGTTAGGGTCATGTGCATAGACATGGACTCCAGAATGAGGCGCCCCATCACATTTCCAGGGATCAAGGTGAGGCTCACTTGCCGTAGTTCCCTGGGCCCAGTCCTCAGGCACCTCTCCTGATTGCCATAACCTTTAAAGGATGATCAGGAGAAGCCTTGCTATAGTATTCACCAGGTCTCTCAGCACTCGTGCATCCCATGAGAGCCTATGGACTTGTATCGTTTGCCTATGTGTTCTCTAACCCAAACCTCCTTGATCAAGCGAAAGCCTTCCAGCATTCCTTTACACTGGTATTCTGGGTCAGAGGTTCCTGAGAGTTGATCTTGTAATAACTTTTACCTTTCTCTTTTGTGAGCATAAGAACATTTAGTTTTAATTTTTAACACAGTTTCACTTTTGAATTTCAAGATTTCCTTTTAAAATATACCAAATGTTTTTCTTTCTGCTTGTTTGAAAATTTGACCAAAAAATGTATGTAAGTCTCAGCAGAGATAGGGGTTTTTATATTTTCTTAACACTTCAATGCCCTGAGGTACTTAATTAGTTTATTTACTACTTACAGAAATCACTGTTAATAGGAGAGTGATAATAATAAAAAGGACCTACAGCAGGGATAATGTAAGATTAAAGGACAAATGAGCACCATTTATTTGAAGTTATAGGTCATTTGTTCAGATGCATCCTTGGTTAGGAAACTGTCCAGATTGTTAGACGGCTTATGCAAAACAAGCATCCCACTTTCTGATGGAGAACTGTGCATGATAAAAAGGTACCATCAAGAGTAATGTGTCGTTACAGCACAGAAACAACATTTCACAGGATGAAAGCACAAATTGACTTCTCGCCTCCTGCAGTGTTTCCTCAGATCATATTTTAAACTCTTTGGAAGTAGAAAGACTGAAACTAGAACAGTCTCAGCTTTGTGTAACCTTTGTTAATGAATTTGATTACCAAGATTGTCAGTCAAGTTCTTTCCATCAGATAAAATTGTGCGACACTAACAAGTGGAGAAAACTAAAAATTAATGTTCTATTTAATAATCAGATAGAGTAATGAAAGAATGGAGCCTTTTCCATTATTTTCTGTCATAATTCCTGTGTTTCATAACACTGTCAATTTGCAACAGCCTCAACATTTTTCCAGATCTCTGTGATTTTTCCTCCTTTTTGATTTTCCCTGCTGACTCTCCTTCAGCATAATACCTCACTTCTTTGACAATCCTGAGCACTAGTCAGACAGAAAAGCAGCATGTCCTAGGCTGATACACAGATACTTGTGGCCTGATTAAATACTCATAGCATGATTAACCACAGCACTTATCATAGAAGCTTTTCACATTCATTGTCTTTTCTCTCTAACTAGATGCTAATCTTTAGCAAACTTATTGGGAATTCCTCTCTTTGAAATCTCTTCTTCCTTCAGCGCTATTGAAATAAGATAATGAGTTCAAGAGTTCTCTACAGAGAATTGGAATCCACCTTCCTTGTAAAATGAGGCCAAAAGAATACAAAGGGGGGAACATAATTATTTAGTTTATTTCCCAGAGTGTTTTGGCTGCAGATTTTTTCTGAAGGTAGAATTGGAGCTCATGGAGAGCTTCTGGTTTAGAATTAAGGAAATGACAGGCAAAGGTGATGTTTTAGTAGGTGTCTGCTACAGGCCACCCAACCAGGTAGAACAAGTGGACAAGACCAATTACCCACCAACATTTGGAAGTCTTGATCCTCATTGGGGGCTTCAATCACCATGATATCTGTGGAGGGCCAACACACTAAAACACTATAACAATCTATAAGGTTCCTGGAGTGTATTGGTGATAAATTCCTCCTACAAGTGATAGACGGCGAGGAGAGGTGCATTTTTGGATCTGATGATCACCAACGAGGGGATTAAGGGGATCATTGGAAATGTGAAGATTAAAGGCAACCCTGGCTATGGTCATAAGAGGAAGGAGTTCAGGGTCCTGAGGTCACGGAGGAGAGTGAAAATCAAGTCACACAAACCTGGACAATGGGAGAGCAGGTTTTTTGTCTCTTTAAAGACCTTTTAGGCAGAGATCCATGAGATAAGTTCATAGAGGGGAGAGGGCCAAGAAAGCTGGTTAATATTTAAGTATCACTTCATATAAGCTCATCAGACCTCCATTCAAAACTGATAACTAGTCGGGTAAAAATGCCAGGAGTCCTATGTGGATGAACAAAGGCCTCCTGGCCAAACTCTGAAATAAGATAAAGAGAAGACAGAGTATGAAAACAAAGTTATATAACCTGGGAGGAATACAGAAACACTATCTAAGCATCCAGGGAGGAAGTTATGAAAGCTAGAGCCCAGCTGGAATATGATCTGACCCTGGATGACACATACAGAGGGAACAGAAGAGAAATGTGGGGCCAATGCTCCGTGATTTGATTACAGTGTGAGTTATAGAATCCTTTTTCTGTCCCAGTCTTTACTTACAAGACCTCACATATGTGAGAAGTCTGTGAGTGCTGGGATTGCAGCCTAGAGAAGAGAAGGTTTGTGGGGCTTGTTACTCATGTATATGAATTCCTGAAGGAAGGATGCAAAGAAGATGGAGCCAAGCCCTCTCAGCAGTGCCCTGTGACAGGTCCAGAAGAAGGGGCATACACTGAAATGCAAGAGGTTCCCTGTGAAGATCAAGAAACACTGTTTTTCAGTTTTTAGTTTTTTGCTTTGAAGGTGACTGAGCACCGGAATACATTGCCAAGGAAGGTTGCAGAGCCTCCATTCTGAGAGCTATTCACTATATGTCTAAATAATGTGCTTGACAGCTGACACTTAATGGCCTTACTTGTGCAGTGTGGTTGGACAATAAGACCTCTAGAAGTCCCTTCCAGCCCCAACTCCTCTGTGAATCTTGATTTTAAAGAAAGGTATTAATCCAGAATAAAGGCTATGGAGTCTTGAGATAAAAAAGCTCAAGAAGCTCAGGATCATTTGTTTGTCTGAGAGATTGTTTCCACCCCAATCTGCAATAACATTATCTAGAATCATTAGTAATTTTAAAAGAAAATATCAAGTCATCTTAAATGTTGACACACTTCACAGAAAAGTCATGAACATAACAGAGGCACCTCTACAGCCTTCCCATACTGTGAAAACTGTGACAACTGCAGACACCAGAATGATTAAATTCGGGTTCAGTGATATTCAAAAAAATCTTTAAATATAACTTTAAAATTCTCTGTTAAAGCAGAGAGTTTTGAAAATACTGCTACCTCTTCAAGAAACAAGACCACTTTAAAAGCATGTGAGATAATTGGATAATGGGTTATATTTTCAAAATCATATGTACTTCTGATAGTTCTACTGAGATATTTTTCTCTTATTCTCATTAATTTTCATTGCCTAAAAGCAATTGTAAAGGAATGTGAAACACAGAAAATAGATAAAGGAAATATTACTAAATAATTACATAATAAATTGCCAAAGATTTTAATTCTATGACTATTCTATTTTTTTGTTTGAGATAATAGTTATTCCATCTCCACATTCTTTCTGGGACTATATAGTCTACAGTTCTATGTATTTTTGGCTCTATGTATTGCTAGCTATCCATAAAAAAGTACACTAATATTTTTGAGCCTTGTGATGCATAAAATCATATGGAATTATTAAAATAAGAAGTTTTATAAAAAAATATTCAGAAACACACTGCAAGAAAATGAGCTGAAAAAATTTAACATATTTATGGTTTTCTAATGTGGCCTGCATTCCAAAATAAGTGGCTTACATGGAGCTCTAATTTCCAGTTTAATCAATAAGAGGTTCCCTCCTGGTGTTTTTTATTTGCTTTTCTCCTAGATTTAGAAATTTCTTTATAAAATTGATGTAAATAAAGCAAAGATAAATTACAATGCCAATGTATAAAAAATTAACTTTTGAGAAAATCAGTATTAATTGGGCTAAAAAAATGGATCTATGTTCTTATAAAGGAAATAAAAATCAAATAAATTTCTTTTCCTTCATGTAGGCATCCATAAAATCTATGCCATCTAAAAGAATATAAATAAAAGTTGAGGTAAAGGTGCAATGGCTAAGATCAATTTTTTCATGAATTTAGATGTGTATGGATAATGTGGACATCCATGTCACCCCAACATGGATATCTACGTTATTGACTGTAACTGAATGCTCTTCTGGGGTGTGATTAATTTATTTTTTTAGCAGATATTTACAAATTGGATCCTCCAAAAGTGCCTTGTTAAATTGAAAAGAAGTTTGAAGTAAGTATCAGATGTATGTGTTTACATTACGCATGCATAATCAACTGAGATTTAACCACTAAAACCATTTTGATTCTGTTACTAAGCATGAAGTTTGGATTTCAAGCTCTAGCAGGTTTTTAGAAATGACCTTCAATAGGACTCTAGTCAAGGACTCTCTAGAGATAAAAAGGTCAGTTATTCAGAGACTCTCCACTTAAACCTGTACAGCAGATGAGTGAAAATTGATAAGTGCAAGAACAAGTCTCATCCCTTGCTTGAGAGGACCTTTCAACCTCTGAGTTCAATCAGAGGTACATTTGAAACAGTCCTAACTACTTGTTCAAGCAAAACTGCTTTTAAATATATCAAGAAAAGAGAAGACAAGAAGAAAGAGAAGGTAGTAGCAGCTGCTCTTGGCATAGTAACCTAACCGTTAGGCACATACCCAGGAAAACCAAAAACCAGATTCCAAACCCTCATGAAGCTCATGAATCTCAAACATGTTATAGGTGAGAGAATGATTTTATAATGGAAAATTAGGATAAAACCGGAGATGTGGATGACTCCTAGTGGAAAGTTGGACTGGGCCAATGGTCCCCTGTCAGCAGGCAGACCTTGGGAAGATCCAGGGGCATATAAAAAGCAACTGTGGCACAAGCCCTGGGGCTTTTCAAAACTTATGCTTTTCTGTTTTGGAGGGCTTTGGAGGCTATGCTTTTGCTTTTGGGGGCCTTTTGGCCTGGGGGCTTTTGGGACTTAGTGCTTTTTGGGGCTTTTGTGAGACTTGCTTTTGAGTCAGGGCTTTTGAGGTCTGCTTCTTGCCCTAGCCATAGCCTTTTGCCCCTTTTTCCCTGTCCTCAGCCAGCCTTTTGGCTCTCCTGCCCTCACTGGCTCTTGCTCACCCCTCGTGTCTGTCCTGCCTCCCTGTATCCCCGACCAACGGCCTGCCTGCTTCATCCTTGCGTCCNGCTTGGCCCTGGGGACAGAGAGATACCACGACCACCGGCAGCCTATCCCGAGGTTGCCCGAAATCCCGACACCAACGAACTGTTATTAAATATCTCATTATTTAATACCTGCCTGAGCCACCTGCATCCAACCCTGCCCACCACTGAGCCTGCCTGCCGCTCATCCTCGCCGTGACCCTGTCCAGGCTCCTGGCCTTCCTGCCCGAGCACCCCTCACCTCGTGTCCGATTGCCACGGGTGCTGCCCACAGGCAGGCAGCGTGCACAGCCCCTGCCTTGTGGATGTCCACGGCACTCCCTGACCTCTGATGGTAATGGCCTCTTTTTCTCTCTGTCTCCCCTCTTTCTCTCTCTCTCCCCTCTCTCCAATTCCTTTTCCATTTTCCTTCCTTCTGTTCTGTCTCTTCTAGCCCTCTTTAGTAGCACAACTCCTTTTTATTTGGTTTTTTTTTCAGTACCAATAAATAGTTCTCAGATACAATATTTGTCTCGTTTGACTTAATGTCGTTCCTGACCATCCATTTTTAAAAGAACTCCTTGCAGTTTCCCACAGTGGTACACTACAAGTTAGTAAGACAAAGAGAAATTAAGACACTCAAGTTTCTTTTCTAACTTTTCATTATTGCATGAAGACCTTCAGGCACAGGAGTAAGTACTAGTCATGTCATTATTATTATGACTTTGAATGGTATATGGCCTGATAAATACCCAAAGGTGCTTGCCCATTGGTCAAAATGCAACAAAAAGATAGCAACAGCTGTGAGAAGAATTTAGACATTTGTAGAAACAATACAATTTCTTGTAATACTCACTTCACCCTGAAGATTTTAATTATTTAAATAAACCTTGTCAAGCGTGGCATTTCATTATTACAATTCTTAATTACGAGTGAAACATCTATTTAAAGCTCTTGTGATTTTTTGTATTTATCATCAAAAAACTATCTCCAATAATATGTAAATTACACTGTAAACTCCCACTTGGCAGGACTTACACGAATTTAGAAATGCAGAATTTATCTGAAGACTGGCACCATTTAACAGATTAATTGTGTGGTAAAAAGTACCCCTAATTGTGTGTTTTGTTATACTTCCTGGAAATGTACTTATGGCTCAGAAGACTGTAAGATGGTAAGAAAAAGTTGTCCTGACAAACTGAGGTTTTGTACGACTTACGGCTGAGTAAACGCCTCAGTGTAACTACTGTTCAATTACCACATCCTGCAATTCTGAATTTTTGAGTAAGATCTTTATGTACATTCATATAAAAGGTCATCAGTCAGTGCCTCTTTCCACTGATTTAAACAACCCTTATAAAAGTAGTGAACCTCAAATGATAAATGAAACAGACAACTGGTCAGAACAAATGAAAACAACACAAATTGTGAATAATATACTTAATATTAATAAATGACACAAACCATTCATAATTCACAATATTTCTCAACATGTGTATGGTACGTTATTCTAATATTTAACCTTGTATTGATAAGCTACATACTTAGTGTATCATACTATACTCAATATGACCTTTTGAAGCCCTGCATATGGTTAAAATATGAATTTTCCTAGCAAATCACAGTATGTTAAAACCAGCTGAAGTTTTACAGAAAGAATCTGTCTTCAGGTGAAAAATCAAAAAAATAAAGAAGACTTCTAGCCCTCGATTCAGAACATTCTTTTTCAATTTATTCCTGAGTTTCTTTGTCTGCTATTTTTGAGTATACTTATGAGCTCATGAATCATGATTTTCTCTGGCCTTCTCATTAGCTATCAGAAAAATATGTTAAACAACTTCTGTTGTTGATCTATCCTGTTTGATGAATATGTTGCTTGCTTAGCAGAATTTCAGTCTCCCTTCCCCCAACCCCGAAGCCTTTGATTTATAGAGAAACTTTTAAATAGTAATAAATTAAAAAAACTGCTGTATTGCTTTTTCTTTCCTTGAAAAGCAGCAATGTTGATAGGAAAGCTAGAAAATTAATTATTAGAAAATAAGAATTTCACAGAAGCAATTTTAGAATTCTAAGAAAACTGATGAGTTTTCTGTACATATTAGTTAATACTGACTTGAAGACTTTAAAGACATTGCTTGATAAGGTAGGACAGGTGAGAAGTTTTGAACATTTAGTTCCATAAATGTACACACTACTTAATTTTTAGATTTCTCCATCTTCCAGATTTGACTCATTCTAGTTTGCTCTCTCCAGGACAATGTCCAGTTTGGATGATTCTGGGGATATTTTATTGCAGGAACAGTTCCCATCTTCTTTTCACGGTCCCCCAACACTATTTCATCAAATTTGCACCCTCCTGCCCTCACATATTCAAGACACACCCTCATTTTCATAAAAAACATCACTCAGTTGGGCTATGATAGATTCACATTATTTAAATACTCCTAAAAGAACAACACACAAAAGTAGTAATTAAGACACAAAGTCGGGGGAATAGTATGGAACCCGGGAAAAAATGCTGTGTTGAAAAAATAGTCCCCTTTAGGAGATATGTCCAAGTGAGCAATATGGACACCTTTCAGTGTTCACAACTTAACAAAACAGATCATGAACTCTTTATCAAACATGTAGCATATAAAGCAGATTCTGGACCCACTCTGAATGTTGAAACTGATATGGTGATCATTTTACTGTAAAGGTTAAACTAATCCTTACCATATACCAGTATGATTTATCAAAACAGTATGACTGTATGGGTAAAGTTTTGATTACCTTTATTGCATATTTCTAATTACCTCTTTGGGTTACAGCCCACTCTGTAGATAAAAAAACCACAAACAAACAACTGGAAAGATGACCTAAATTTTATCAGGGAATTACTGACTACTGTCAAAGCAACACCACAGCCATGTTCAATTTACTATTAAAACTGCAAGGTGGGTTCTTGTTTTTGAGAGGATACATGGTTTAGATGATTATTTTAAGAGTTCATCAGTCATTGTGGGCAGAGATATAATTCTTAATTGCAATCTGGAAAGTAATAAAATATAAATAAATTATGTTGCATCTTCTAAAAGTCTTACATTACCAGTTAACCTAATGAAGTACAGCTTTCCCCAAGCAATGTTTCTATTTAACTTTATTACTAAAATACAAAAGCTGAAAACCAACTGCTACATTTCTCTTTATTGACCTAAAAACTAGGATGTAAGTACACACATAGAAAACAGGGATGAATGTACATACAAATTTGTTTACTCTTTATTTACTTTCTAATTTGTTAATGAGGCAAATATTTTCACCAAGAAAATATCAATTCTTATAGACATTCAAAAATATTTTCATTAAATTTGTATTTAAAATACATATAAAACAGAGAATACAATTAATTTTTTTTATTACTCTGTAGAAGAGATTCCCCTTGCTTGCTTGATAACCAGAATGTCTTAGTAGCTACGTTTGAGACAGTTAGCCTGGGTCCTATTATCATTTAATAGATAGAGGCACTTTCTGTCACAGTTCATCTGACCCATTAGAGTCCATACCCCTGTCCATATATTTTTGATATCTGTGTGAGGAGATAAGTTTAATGGTGGCTCTTACACTGAAGATTTAAAAAGATGTTTATCCAGGTGATGCACAAGTTCTTCCAATTTAGACAAACTCTCAGTACACTTTTGTACCTGAATTGATTTTTCCTGCTTAGAAATAGGACTCTATGGTTCTATGTCCTAGTTACATAACCCGGAGGTCCTGGATTATAATTATTTTGGTGCTTTATTTTGTTCATGTGCTCATTCAAATCTAGTCATACTGTCTCTAGCTAAGACCTGCAGTGCCCTGGATAGATCTCAGAGGACATTAATCCTAAAGAAGCCCCAGAAACTGTTGTAAGGAAGTGCAACAGGAAAATACACAAATCATTGTTTACTGTTTTGTACTACTTCTGACCAAGACAAATCAAATGTCTGAGTAGAATGCATCTTTGCTTCTTTGCTAACACGTATTTCTGGAATTGTAAAATAGAGATTTGTTAATTTTTGACAATGAAATGGGAGTAAAGTATTGTGCTACCCCAGGAATCAGCCTGAAATTAGAAGGGAGAGTGGAATAGGGAAAAATAAGTTCTGTACTGAGAAATTAATTACAGCAATAAAGATTCAAGGCCAATAGATAGTCTGCTAAAGAATTAGCACTGTATCTTTATCAGCAAGTCTGCTAATTCAACCACGTCTTCAAGCACAGATTGCAGCGCAGAGACACTACACCCTGAGGAGCCTGTATGCTCACACACACCTGAGAAGGACCCATGGATCAGCACATCTGGTGACAATCTCTACCCAGTAATATACAGCACCATGTTATATTTTGACTCCATATGCAAAATTTTCATTGCCAGCACCTTCAGTCCTGCTATTTCAGTACTTTGATTATGACAGTTATTTTCTTATTTTTTCCTAGTCTCTTGACATTTCTAGCCCAAGAATTGTAGAGAATGGATTCTTAGAAGTCTTTCTACAGAGTCCCATAAGGGTGCAGTAAAAGCCTATATGAGGCGCATAAACACAGTTCAACACACATGTAATTGTGACCCCATCTCTGTACTCCCCTGCCCTAGTCGCTGACTTCCTCCTTCTCACCCCAAGGCAGAAAGTGGCATGATTGGGCAGAAGACCTTGTGCTAGGACACCTGGTCTTGTATGTAGTCTTTGACTACTCAGAAAAAACACTTGATAAAGACATCTTAAATTGATGTTTCACATTGGCTGTCTTCTAGGAAAGGAATAATAACATATTGAGCATTAAGGAAACAAAATGAACACTAATGGGTGAAAGTAAGAGAAACAGGCAAGAATCATTGCTGGCTTACACACTCCTGACTGACACTGCTCACTTGCTGATTGGTGGGTAGAGTACAAAGTTGGTTATTGCTGCCTTCATCTCCCCATGCCTCTTCGACAGACACAAGTTGCATGGAATGGACCTCTGGTGGAGCCTGTATCTATACAATCTGTTTCAAATAAAAAGAAATCCTTGAAGCTTACAGATAAAATTCACTCAATTTAGAAGAAACAAAGTTCAACAATTCAGTGTGAGTAGCTCTTCTGGTCTCTAGGGGACACAGACTTAAAAAAAAAAAAAAGTAGTAAGAGAAAGAAAAAGAAACCAAGAAAAAGTAATTGACCTGAACAGGAGACAGTAAGAGCAGAGAGAATGAAGATAAGGTCCTTGAAGATACTAACTATTTGAAGCTTAGAAAAGATAAAACAAAAGGCTGACTTTAAAGCAGTCTCACTGCAGAAACTAAGTGATACTATAAACATGAACAGGAGTGAGGCACTCTAAGCTCACTGACATGTATAAGGTGTAACCTAGACGGGGGGATTCAACTCCTTCATATACATTACATCGGGTTAGAAAACAAAACCAAAACCAAAGCCAAAATGAAAGCCAAAAATAGAAAACAAAAAATCAAAACCAAAGCCAACCAAACAAATGCCCCTGAAAACCCAAAAAACCCACCCAAAAAAACCACACTCACTGGGGGGGAAAAAAGAAATGGCATGTAATTGACCAAGAAATCAATACCTATAAGCAATCACCTAATAAAATCCTTTATTTTGGAAGTTTGATGAAAAGACTCTTCTAACAGATCGTAAGAAATATGTAATAATTAGTATGTTAATACTTTATGGCATGTTTCTTTTGGGGTTTGATTAACACTGGCAAGTTCTGGATTGAGGTTCTTGAGAAGAATGAGCAACCAATCACCAAAAGTCTTTCACAGGGCTGAATTCTCTGGCCGGTTCTGTTCAACTGATTTTTGAGTTACATAGATGCAGGAGTTGAATGTACCATTAGAAAATTTTCTGACAGTACCAAACTGGGAGGTTCTCTTGACCCTCTTGAGGGATGATAGGCCTAATTTAGGGATCTAGACAAATCAAAGCATTGAGCAATTATTAATGGTGTGAAATTTACCAAATCCAAGTGCTGGATTCCACACTTGTAACAGTATCACCAGGCGCCAGTATAAACTGGGGCAGGAGTGACTGGAGAGCAGCTCCATAGAAGGTTGACAGCAGTCTCAGTGGGAGCCAGCAGTGTTCCCTTGCAACCAAGAGGGCAAAACTCTTCCTTGAGTGCATCAAACAGAGCATCTCCAGCCAATAAAAAGTGATGACTATTCCACTGTATTCAGCATTGGTACAACGTCACCCAGAGTGCTGTGCGCAGTTCTGGGCCCCACACTTTAAGAATGATGTGAAGTTCATTGAATGAATGCAGTGGAAGATAATGAAGCTGGTGAAAGGGCTGGAAGACACATCCTGTGAGGAGTGGCTGAGGATGCTGGATTTGTCTAGTTTAGAGAAGACAAGGATGAGGGGTGACCCCAAGTTATTTGTTTATAATATAATTATTTGCAATTATTTATTTAGAGATAAAAATATCTCTCGCTTTTTTATTTCATTCTTTCAAGGTTTTGCTTTTGTTTCTGCCATATGTTACCATGGTATTTCTTCAGTGTACCTGCTGCTGTTGCATAATATTGTGCCACCAATTAAATAATTGCACTAGAGAAAATTTTTCTTGAAAAGCAAAAGAACTTCAGTGTTGTGTCAGCATAAGACATCCACTTCTGAATACCACAGCAGCCAAGCCTGTCTTCTTTTTCTTAATCCAGTAAGATGATAAAAAATAAGGGTTAAGTGCAATATTCTTATACAAAATATGCAAAAACCTAGTTTTAGTTTTTCTCTTATGTGGCATTTGCCATAACTAAAGACAATAAATACTAGCAGCTCTCACAAGAGGGCACAGAAGTATCTTCCTTGGAGATGCCTTTCACTTGAAAAAGAAAGGGTTTTGGTTGTTCACTGTAAAAGTCCACAGCTTTTCCCTCCCAGCAGGCACTCTACTTTCTTACAGTTTAATTTTATGGCTGATGACACATACAAATGGCAAATGTCTTAGCCTGTTATTTTACTATACAGTCCTAATGAAAAAAAAAATCAGGTAGCTGAGTTAGAGTTCATTAAAAACAGCAAGAAGCATTTTTTTTAACATGTTCTTATCCAGAAAAAAGTCCAGGCTCATTTTTGAAAATTAAATTATACATGGAGGGTATTTTATTGAAAGACCTTTTGTCAATTATCAGACACTACTCAGCTATTCACTATTCGTAAAAATTATTGGCTTATAGTATTTTTAATGAATTAGCTACTACTAAAGAATCTGTAACTGCTTATCCATCTACAGATGCCAAAAGCCCAAAGTAATTGTTTCAGCTGTAATTTGGAATGACCTATCAAGGTCACGGTGCAGCCTTCCTGAAGGGAGTCCACAAAACAGATGGAGGATGCCTCATTTCAAGGAGATGTAGAGATGGGATAAGGTGGAATGGCTTCAAACTGAGAGTAAGTTTAGATTAGATATCAGGAAGAAATTATTTACCCTGAGGGTGGTGAGGCACCAGAACAGGTTGCCCAAAGTAGTTGTGAATGCCTTATGCCTGGATGAGTTTGAGGCCAGGTTGGATGGGGCTTTGAGTAACACTGTCCAATGGAAGGTGTCCCTCTTCATGGCAGGGGAATTGGAAATAGATGATCTTTAATGCCTCTTCCAATCCAAGCCATTCTATGTTTCCATGATATGATTTAAAGCAAATGGAAGGTTACATATTATGACATAATTCAAAATTTGTTGACACTAAGAGACTTCTTCAATGAGTACAGATATCTTAACTACTCTCAGAATTGGCCCAAGTAGACACTTTTTAATAGTTATCCTGCTTGGAAATGCTTGGAGAGCTCACGGTATCAGTATTCCCAAAATTCAATATACATGGACATCTAATTCAGCTGGAGTTTTTCCCCTTGCCTTTGTGCAGCCTAACTGTAGAGACTGGATAAGCTCCTAAAAGTGAAAGTCTAGTCCAGCTATTAAGCATTATTTTTTTCAGGATGTTGTATGGGAAATCAACTGAAATCATGAGCTCCAACTGTTATTTATTCCAAAACACTAGGGTGAGAATATTGCTATCTCAAGGGCTTTCCACCTGCTTTCTACACAGCCAGAACAGCACCTGTAGCAACCCTTGTTTCATCTGCACCTCCACTGCTGCACCCAGCCACGTTCATAGCCCTAATTACTTGCCTGTTTATTAGCTTAACTCATTAAATTATCAAGTTATAAGTTATTAAGGTCATAACTTGTTACATCATACTCAAATATTGACCTTCAAGGCTATCTTGGGATGTTAAATGTTCAATAAGAGATTATAAAAAAAAAGATAAAAGGAGTGTAAGCACAAAGATTTCACAAGTCAAAGTTTCCACAAGGGCTTCTGTTTCCCCCTAAGTTTTTCTATCCCTTTTGTTGGCCATCAGGAGTTCAGATTCCCAATTTAGGAAGACCGTTTCCTAACAACCAGAAATATATATTCACATTACTACCTAATTATATCCAAACAGGAATTAATTTTGAAACCAATAATGTTGATACATAGAATAAATTAAGACTTGTTTTGAGATGTTTTCTTGAAATAACAAATATAAAATGGTTTGGGATGAAAGGGGTCTTTGAAGATCATTTGTCCAATTGTCATGGGCAAGGACAACTTTCACTAGATCAGGTTGCTTAAAGCCTCATTCAGCCTGATCTTGGAACCTTCCAACACTGGGACATCAACCTCTGAGAAACATGCTCTAGTGTCTCAACAACTTGAGCATAAGAATAGTTTCTTCCTTATGTTCAATCTAAATACACCCTCTTTCACTTTAAAACCAGTGATCCTTGTCCTGTCAGTACGGGCCCTATTAAAAATCCTGTCCCTTCTGTTGCCTTCTGCTAGGAAGACATGGTAACCTGGTTCTCAAGAACACAGCACGGCAGTCCAGCCTCGCCCGGGCCACTCGGTCCACGACACACAGACACCAGTATGGTGGATGGTCAAATGGCCTTTATTATCTTATCTCATGGGGTTAAATAGTTTAGAGGGTCTTACTATGTCAGGAAGAGGGGGACGGTGGGATACTTGAGTTAGTAAGGAGTGGAAAACTACTGGAGTTAGGAGGGTCTGCATACCTGAGGTGATTGCTATCATAGAGGGGGGAGGGGGAGGAAGGATTCCATACTGCTTCTGCTTTCCGTCCCATCGCGAGATCTTCCGTTCGCCTGTCCCTATCTACCACACCCTTCTTTCTTAAAAGCTCCACTGGAGTATTGAAAAGGCATAATAAGATCATCCCAGAGCCTTCTCTTCTCCAGGCTGAGCAACCCCCACTCTCTCAGCCTTTCCTTCTGGGAGACATATTCCAGCTTTTTGGTCATACATGCTGCATCAGGAAACACACTGCCAGCAGGTTGAGGGGGGTGAGCCTGCCCCATCCACCCTGGCCTGGAAAGGACATATGTGGAGTTTTGAGTCCAATTCTGTACTCCTCAGTACAAGAGAGACATGGAGCTCTTGGAGCAGATTCAGTTGAGGGCAACAAAGGTGATTGAAGGACTGTAGTATCTCTCTTACAAGGAAAGGCTGAGGTAGCTGGGCCTGTTCAGCCTGAGAAGAGATGACTGAGAGGGGACCTCATCATTGTCTATCAGTATCTGAAGGGAGGGTGACAAGAGGATGGAGCCAGGATTCTCTCGGTGATGCCAAGCAATAGGACAAGAGGCAATGGACATAAACTGATGCACAAGAAGCTCCACCTTCTTTACTTTGCAGGTGATTGCACATTAGAACAGATTGCCCAGAAAGGTTGCAGAGTCAACCTGACTGGAGATACTCCAGAGCCCTCTGGATGCAATCTTCTGGCACGTGCTCTAGGATCACCCTCCTTGAGCAGGGAGGTCGTACCAGATGACTCAGTGTGGTCACTTTCAGCCTGTCCCATCCTGTGGCTCTGTGATTCTCTGTTCTGCTGCTCTATCAGGTCCATTCCTTTCTGATGCTGTAAACCCCAGAGCTGGATGCAGTATTCCAGGCTAGGTGTCACCAGAGGAAAGTAGAAGGGCAGAATAATTTCCCTAGACCTGTTGTCCATGATGGTTTTTTATGCAACCAGGGATGCAATCAGATTTTTGAGCTGCAAGCACACATTGCTGGATTACATTCATTTTTAAATTAACTAGTATTCCCACTTCATTCTCTTTAGGCCTGCTCTCAATCCATTCATCCTCCTGTCTGTACTGATATTGGGGATTGCCCTAACCCATGTCTAGGATATTGCACAACTGATGGTAACTTCCATCCTGATGTGTCCTGGTGAAATTAATGAATTTGCATATGGGAAAAGTGAAGTTTGAACCAAAAGACATGGTGCACATGAAATAGAAAAATCCAAAGTAACGGTCTCTGCTCAAGGTGGGTTTAAAAATGAAAATATAGATGAACTACAGCAATTAAAATAGCTAAGCCAGCAAAATGGATGTGCAAGAACAGTCTTTGGATAACTCACTTAATAATTTCATGTATAAAAACTTGAAGATGTTAGCTTCTGGATACTTGGATCTAGCACATTTCGTTGTTACTCCCACTGCCAATATTAATGAGAATTCTCCAAGTATATTGAAGAGAAATAGATCTTTAAAGGATTTCATTTATTTTTTAAAGGATCATTTAAATCTAAATTACTATTAAAAGGAAAAGAGTGCTGAAGTAGAATTGCATTAAAATTACATTAATTCTCTCTCTCAAATGACTGCCATGAAAGTATCAATAATGTATTGAAGACAAGGGAAAGAGAAGAAGAAAAGGAAAAAGAAAATAATGTTTGAAATAAAAAAATAGTTTTACTTAAAGTTTATCACAACGTATTTTAACACCTCTAAAATATTCTGTTTTTCTCTTAATCAGAAATTCATATGTAAAATGTTTTAGTCTCATTTTCAATTTGATTATTATAATCAAGTTTATTTTAAATGTATGTATTATTCCTTTTAGAAGATCAATTAACATTTTCCTTTAATTCAAATATTTATGGGGAATAAGTTTGTACATAGTGGAGCATAAATTACTGTACTCCTTATATAATGTACTTTAAAATGCAATATATTTATAGCTTACTCTGCATAACTATTTCTTCTTGGGTCTTATAATGCCTGACTGCCAGATACCCACCCAGTCACTGTCTCACTCTCTCCAACATGACAGGAGAAGAAAATAAGACGAAAAAGTTCATGGGTCAAGAAAAGGACAGGGAGGTCACTTATCAGTTGTCACCATGAACAAAGCATAGCTGAATCAAGGAAAATTAATTTTCCCCTGGAATTTTAAATTTTTTGGATAGTGAGAGACAAAGGCAGTACTAAAAACTCCTTTCTTGCACCTTCCTCATTTTCCTAGGCTCAATTTCATTCCTTCAAGCCCAACTCCTCTCCCTTCCTACCCTATCCCCAAGGGAATATCTATCTACCTATATCTATCTCTCTCTCTCTCCATGTATATATCTTTATCTATCTATATCTATATATAGATATCAGAATGGGTCATTGTAATAGAGCCACCTTTTCTCTTTCTTTTATGAAAAGAAATTTTAAGCATATATCTTATATGCTTAAAATTATTTATAGCATATGTTGGACATATTATGGACTGAACAATTTGCATTATCTTTTTCCAGGAACTCCAGGATGATATTCTTCCAAATATTGCAGGTGAGAATTTTTATTCTCTAAAGTGATGTTTTGGCCACCTAATCCATGCCTAAATGGTAGGCATTTTATGAAAGGTTACAATGAAGAATAAATATCTAATTTCGAAAAAGTCAGTTCTAGGACGTAGGTGTTATCTTCCAGTTGTCCAAAGGATTTTAGAAAAATGTTTCTCAAATAAGATAATCAATTTTATTTACAATGTTAGAAATCTTGTCTAACATATTTTTATTTGCTTGACAAGACAGCATTTCTAACATAAAAATTTAAATATTCACACCCTGGATCGGCTTTGCAGCTGGTAGAACTAGAATGATTTATACTATCTGAAAGATAGGATCTCATGTTTTGAAAAATGTGTAACTAAAAGTGATATAGTACAATATGTTTTCTTACATGACAGCATGTCTCAAGTGTCAATACATGATTTATAAAGGAAAATTTAAAAATGCTGTATAAAGCAAGAAAATAAAATAAAAGAGACATCATGTATGGAAAATTCTATATAAAACCTTGACCAGCAGCTATTTGTAACTTGAAATAATCATTAATGCTGATTTCTTTTTAGTACTACAAAGTGTACCAGAAGCAATATGACTGTGCTTAGCCATCAAAAAGACAGTCTTTTGACATGTCTGAACACTTTACTACACAATTCTTTGTCATGCTATCTTTTGCCACAAAAGCTCCTCTGTATTCAGCTTCCAAGTTTTGATACAAAGTAGGGGGTAGAGAAGTAGAAAAAGGGTATTTTTAATGATTCTTAATATTTTTCTTCTAATACTGTTTCACACTGTCTTTCATAGAACTTTCAAAGTCCTGCTGAAGCATTTCCTCATACTACAACATCTTTGAATGGGTGACAACTGACTGTAAAGAAAAGTTAATCCAAATAAAATCAAAACAGTTATATGATCACCAAGCTTTTTTTTTTGTTTTTTTTTGTTTTTTTGTATACCAGCCCCTGGTATCTATATAAAAGGCTTTTACCTGTCTTTTCTAAAGTCAACTCTTTGGTCACTGTAATTTTTATCAATGAACTACCTCTGACAAGGACTGCTGCAGTGACTTTGAACATAAATATAAGTTTTGTGAACTTTTCACTATCAATACCATACTCTGTATGACATCTCTAAGACCTTTATCAAAATGCTTTACACAAGTGCTCCTGCTCACTATATGAAGAATTTCTCACTAAGCACAGAGAGCTAACAATAAAAACTAGTGAGTCAGTATTGTTTGTCTTTCAACACTCAGTATCTTCAGTCAAATGTCTTTAATTGTAAATAATTAAACAAGGATTTAAATGCTAAACAATTCCCTTAACAACACATGATAACATCAACATCCATTTCAGTGGAACTTCTCTATCATATTTACACAGGTTATCAAAGTCTCAGGTTTGCTTGTCATGGATTATTCCTAAGCAGATGTGTAGGGCAAAACAAAAGTAAGTGGGAATGTATTGAGTTCTTTCGTTGTTAGTGTTATACAAGTCCTCATGTTTATTGAGTTTGTACATCAAGTTTGTACACAGATATGAGCAATAAGTGTTCTTCAGATATGAGGGCAAAATTCACGACACAGATGGCATCCATATAGGCCATGGAGGTCCTGCAGAACACGCTGGCCACCTTCTTATTGGGAAAGACTACAGGACATGCTGTTCTCTGGACAGTACTCAGGTTTTGTCTTTGAATTGACTGGCATGGGTAAATGGGTAATACTATAAAAGAGTTTGCATTATAGCAGGCAAATGTATCATTTAACTCCATGTCTGGCCTTGTGTAAGTTTTGATATAACCTAAGAATTCAACTACATAGTTCTCACTATGCCAGGAGGGGCATCACAAACACCAGTAAACTTAAATTCTCACAATTTAGATTGCAGGCATATGCAATAGAAATAATAAAAAAATGTATAGACAGAGAATGGTAGCCTATATGGATGTGGGGTAGCTGAAAGTATCGCAGAATAAGGAATATAAACTGTCATGTGATGTTGACATCGAATTGGTCAGGTTGTCAACATCACAACATATCTACTCACAGCTTTTAAGGACATCTCTTATCAGGAAAACAATGGATAACCTATACTCTTGCTGTCAGGAAAATAGAGTAAATAAAATCAGAGTCATGGAGACTCCTTTATCTATCAGTCTCACTCCTTGACCTTGAAGTGACTAGGAAAGAAAGCAGCAGTAATACACTGCTGCCCTCTGCCTTTAAATAAGTAAGACTATTAAAGTGCTCCTGTTTCACCAGTGTGCAACTGGAAAACTATTTTTTATGTGTCCTTTATATGCACAAATACAAGGAAAAAATTATTTAACATTAGCTTCCCGCTGCCATTTAAGGAATTGGGTAAAATTAGTTGAGATTAATTAGAGACGTTGCACAATCTATCCCATGATCTTGCATTCCTACATTTCTAGATGAATTAGTTCATTGATACAGTCACACAGAAATGCGGAGTTAAGGAGGTCTTTGAATTTCATGCCTTTGATTAATGTGGACTCATATCCATAATCATTTATATGTCAGTGTTATAAATAAGTACACCTAAATCGAGGATAAGGTTAAGAAGAATTTATTAGGTGTCCAAGAAATTGTATAAGTAATGCCACGATCAAAAAGAGAGACAGTACCAAGCCCGGGGTTGGTACTGGGTGAACACAGGTCTGACCTCTATCGCATCAGACCTCCCTCTGTTCACCCCGTGTGCTTTCGGCAGCCGGTTTATATACAGTTTTTCGGTGGGGGTCCGGATCTTGGGTATAATTTTATTATTTTGTATATTCATGAGGTATAAAAACAAAAGAAAAACTCGCCGGGAAATCGGTATCCAGGGATTGGGCAGCCGGAGGTCTAGGTATCCCGGTGGCCCCAAAGCTNTTGGGACCCAGGAGGACAAAGCACACCCTGCTTCTCAAATCACCGGAGGAGTTATCTGATGGTTCTAGATGTTCTATATAAGAGTAGTTGATCAAATCATTCATGCTCGAGCTGGGAGGAGATCTCTGGAGATGGGCCATCAGCTCTGCCGGGAACCTCCCTTTGGAGATGTAAATTTCCAGTGGCTTGCTGGATGCCTTTTCGATGGTCTGTCAGTTCTTTGTGACTCCGTCTTTTGGATGCAAAACCTTTCCCGGCAAGAGCTGCATTCCTATTGGGACTGGCTCTGGCTGATTTCAAAAACCCCTTACAATTTGATTTGGTTTATACATTTTGATATTACATATTTGAGCGCAAATTACTCTATTTATTTATAACATCAGTATGACATCAAAAATCCAAATACATGATAAAAAAGTTAAACTAGAATCCATGACTGTACTATAGGACTCTCATCAGTAATGATACTTTGTACTGATACTAAATATATGGTGATTTAACATCACGGCCTGTTATCTCTCTTGGGTTATCTAGATATGGTTCCTTTTTCTATAAGCAATTTTTTACTTTTTCTCCTTGGTGAATCTTGGAGCTAGTGTGCTGAAAATATATTGCCTGCTGAAGAGGAACCAGGCTTATCCAAGATGAGCGTTACCTGTTTTGTGTCTACAGAAGTACTGGAGATATCTAGCAGGGTCGGTTCAGGGCTTGCAGAGCAGAGCTGATTTTGAGTTCCCAAAGGTGTGCTCCACATTCCTGCAGACAGTTGGCAAGTAAATTCCAAAATATTCTGTTTATGGGGAGACATCAGGATACAAGTCATATCTCATTTACAATTTATATTTCATTATAAACAGATATATTAAAACCACCATATTTACTTTTCAGTCTGTGTATTTCCCCTTTTGGAATACTGAAAGAGGACAAAAAAGACCAAACAAAAAACAAATCAAGCTGCTAAGGTGAGGAAAGCTTTTTTCCCTTTCCCCTCTTATTTATATTCTCTTTTTGTCAAAATTCTTCAATGCTGACTTCTATTTTGTACCTAAGGACAGGCAAAAGTAAAAAGAGAACTCTTTCTTGAGAGCATTTAGAATTAAATTATCATGATAATTTATTGTGTGAAAAGCTAACAGATCATTTTTGACTTTCCAATCCCTCAAGTAACCCTTACATTTAAAGCATAAACTGAATGGAGTGAAAGGTTCAAAGACTTGATTACTGGATAAAAGACAGTTAGGGGATAAATTTTAAGTGCCAGCATGGAGAACGCTAAAAACAGAGGCTTCTTCAACATATAAGATGAGGGTATTTAAAATTGAGATGGAACAAAATCTAAACATAAATAGATTCAGATTAACACTAACCATAGAATATCCTGAGTTGGAAGGGACTCACAAGGATTATTGAATCCAATTCCTAACTCCCTATAGGAGAACCTAAAAGTTGAACCATATAAGAGTGTTGTCCAAATGCTTCGTGAATGCCAACCAGCAGGCTTGGGTCCATGATCACTTCCATGGAGAGCTTGTTCCAGTGGTCAACCACCCTGTCAGTGAAGAACTTTTTCCTTGAATCCAATCTGAACCTCCCCTGATGCAGCTTTAAGACATTGCCTCATGTTCTTTGACTGGAATAACTTACCAGAGTAAATTCACCAACAGCTGCATCTTCACTCCCTGTCCTGCAAATTTCTTGCAAATATAAATAGCTTACCGATCAAAAAAATTTTACCTCTAATGTTTAAAGTGAGACCTTAACTATTGTATCGAAGTATGTTTTCTAGCCACTACTTGCAGAAAGGGGGCCTCTACACCTACAGTATTTATCTTGATACCAAAGATTCCATTTGTCATGAAACAGAAGTTTAATGATGGATGAAAATTGTGAGCATTAAATTGAACTGGAATATAATAAATATCATTATTCAAATGATATTTATTATATCATTTGAAATAAAGGGTTTTTTATTACTTTTCCAATGCTCAAAAAATATATTCCATGCTAATTTTCAGTGTGCCACTAGCACACAACTCAAGATTGTAATAATTTTGATCAGGATGAGAGATAGATAGATAGATAGATAGATAGATAGATAGATAGATAGATAGAAAGAGGGCCAGCATAAGGTACTGAAGATTTACCAATGTCCTGAAGTCCCAGCTGTTAAAATTTCCTAGGTTTACAGGCAAAGTTTGAAAATTGCTTTTGCTGTGGATTATGGACAAACAAATAAAATTAAATGGGTTTTCTGAATAGGTTTTAATCAAAACAGGGAGTATGCTCCTCTTCCCCAATTAATGAGGAATGTTAATTACATAATGCTAAATACTTCCTGAGAAGTTTCTAGAGATTATAGGAAGACAGGAATTTAAGAAAAGAATGTGCTTTCTTTGGCCCTACAGCGATGAATTCAGCACTGTTCTTTAGGAGAGATCACATAGGAGTAATTTCTAAAAGGGCCCAAGAGTAGAACACACAGTTCCTAGAAAAAGATGATAGCAAGGGGTTGATGTTTCTGTAGGTGAAATTGATTGATTGTTTTTCTAGACTATGTCTCTGACAGTAAAAATATTGACATAAATCATAAATATTTCATAGATATAGAAACTGACTGAGAAGTGAATTAGTCTTTTATTATTTAACACATAACAAATTCTTTCAATCATGAAACAAAACAATGCAACAGGACAGAACTAGTTCAAGATTCTTAAGAACTTTTTTACATTGCCTATAGGAATAAAAAAGCCAGAAGTCTGTGAAAGAAAGTTTTCAGGAACAAGGTCCACAAGTATTTTTATATGCTTTTTTCATATTTTGTTTTCCACAATATTTGTATTATGAATCTCTGTGTCTTTATCTGGTATCAGTAAGACAAAAATATGTTTTGACAAGTTCCCTTAAACCTCCATTGGAATATCCTGTCTTGCTGCCACTACTTTGTTATTATTTCAGCTATATTTATTTTCAAACAATCAATACTTTAGGGAAAAGACAAAAAAAGGAAATACAATGAAAAAGAATAGGATAAAACTGATCTTGGTTCTTCTTGTATTAACAAGCTACTACCATAATCTCTCTTGGGTAAAGGGATGGTGTTATGGTCTAACCATATTGGCCATCAGCTCAGCCCCACACAACCTCTCTTATTCTTATAACTTATTCTCTGTTACTGCAGGATAAGGAAGAGAATCAGAAGAGTAAAAGTGAGAAAAATTTTGGGTTGAAATAAAGACAATTTAATAAGTAAAGTAAAAGCAACGAATGCAAACAAAAGCAAAATAAGAAATTCATTCACCACTTCCCATGGGCAGGCAGGTGACCAGCTGTCTCCAGAAAGCAGGGCTCCATCACCTGTAATGGTGACTTGGGAGGACAAACACCATCCCTTCAGATGTCCTTCCTTCCTCCTTCCTCTCGTAGCTCTGAGTGCTGATCATTATGTCGGATGATATGCAACATCCCTTTGGTCAGCTGGGGACACTTGTCCCATCTGTGTTGCCTCCAGGCTTCTCGCCACCCTCAGCCTACTTGCTGACAAGGGACTGTGAGAAGTAGAAAAGGCTTTGACTCTGCGTGACCACTGCACAAGAATAACAAACATCTCTATATTGCCAACACTGTTCTCATCGCCAATTCAAAGCAAACACTATAAATGCAACAATGAAAAATCCTAATGCTATCCCAGCCAAAACCACTACTACTAGCTACCTGTGCTGATATGAATACAAGTCTTTCAAACAGGTCGAGTTACTCCCAATAATTACATTTAGTAGGTACAATTTTCCATCTTTTAGTCCTAGCTATTTCTTTTTTGCCCTACTTCTCAGGTTGCATCAGCTAGGGAAGATTCCAGAAGACATGTTGATAATTATTTTATGAACCTATCAATGGTACTTTAACAAGTAAAGCACATCTAAGACCCTTCAGAAGCAGCTGATTTAAGTTGCTGTCATTTCCTCCTGGGTACAGCTGGGGTGGGATAACTGCTGATGCTGTTGTGAAAACAGCTGCACAAGCTATTCAGCCAACTGGAGCTGGCTGGCAGCAAGCTGCTGAATACAAGCTGCTGCTTATTTGCAACGACAGCATCCTACCAGGGAGAACTGCTATTTGTTGCCATACAGGCTTGAAAGTAGTTCCAGGTAGGAATTTCTGAGGGTTTAATCCTAGGTCCCACTTTCAGCTTGCATTCTATGACATTCTAAACACTACTGAAGGCCAAAAGACTAGCTAAGTAGTTTGGGATATGATCCTGCAATGAGGAATTCAAAATGAAGAAGCTTTTCTTCTGCTATATCTAGTGGTAAGAGCCAGCTGGCTGTGTGGACATAGCCATTGAGAAACATGCTCAGCTTTTTGAAGTAGATGAATATAAACTTTTTGTGAGATTTGATATCCATAAATCATAAAGGACTGTGACAGATAATTTTGTTTTGGAGACACTTCCTAGACTGCAAATATGCTCTCATATTTTACTGGTTTGGCTAGTGTGATGGAATAAACCCGAAAATATTAACAGAAGCTATTCATGTAAACAGTACAAATAAAGAATGGAGTCTCATAAATGAGTATTATAGAGACGAGTCCTTCCTGAAACAGGATATTTATTTTATATTAAAAAGACAGAAATTTAATAAGATAAATCTCTTAGCTTCTTCTGCTCCTGCGTTTTTTGGTTATTATTTCAGGAAATTGTCGTAAGTTCAGTTTTGTCTTAACTTCTTTATTTTTGTTTTTTAATTCTTATTTTTAAGGTTGTCAAATGACTAGATTTCTTATGCTTTGAAAACTTTATGTGCTAGGGTTGTATATGACAGAGGAAAACAGCAGTTCTTTCCAGAACAAAAATGAGTTCCTCATGAGGGTTCTTTTTATTGATGTGACACCTTAATGACATGAAATGGAACAAAGTAAAATGTTTATGTCATGTTCTATTTCCCTCACTGATGCCTGAAGGATTTTTTGCTTTTTCTCCTAAATACCTTTTACAGTTCCCTATATCCACAAGTATTAGCATGCATACTGGTAATGCTTTAGGTGTGATAACTTAGCCTGGTTTCTTGGTGTCCAGTAGGCCGGTAGACCAAACACCCCAGAACTGTAGAGTTAGAAGACCAAACATTCTATTTTCGTAAGCACTCAAGGTCCCCTAGCAGGACAGATTCTGTAAACTAGAAGTTAGCCCACCCCAGCCCCCTTATTGGGCCCTCTAGTTAGATATGCTAATGTGTAAGGTCTTTAATTGTATACTCGACTGGGGGGTAAGAGGACACTGGGACACTGTCACCTGGGTGAAGCAATGCATCAAATGGGATCCTATTAAAATACCGAGGTAAATGACCTCCACCCCTCTAACCGTGTCTAGTTTCTTATTTCCTAAGACCAGGAAAAAGGCATCACCATAAGAAGCAAAAATTTCTTGAAGAGCAGAGTGGTTTAAAGGCAAGGCTTAGAATTACTTGGAAAATTACATTAAACTATTCAGAGAACGAGGAATAGATCTAGGATGTTGCCTTTGGGGCTCATTTTTGAAGGACAGAAAAGGGATCTCCTGCATGATACTTGTAAGGCTACAGCAAAATAGAGACAAAAACGTACTAGAACATTTGATTTTTAAATTTCTTTTTATAACTATCCATTTCCATAAAAAAACTTAAAAATTCCTTAGGGACCTTTGCAGGACTGACTGTGAAGGAAAGCGGAATTTCCATACTCTAAATATCACTATTAAATCAGACTTTTTTTCTTTTTCTCTAGAGCAATAGGTGTGATCTTGAACATAAGAACAGTTTTATAAAAGCTCCCACTAAGCAAAATTCAGCTATGGGAATAAAAGGCAATGTGAGGAAGCTAGAAACAGAATACAAGACTGTGAAGGGAGTTTGGATTCCCTTTCATGGAACCATGTGCAAAAAGTTCCAGATGATCTTTACCATATTCCAGAAACATTTGGAATTATTATTTTTCTCTACTTTCAAGGGCTTTCATTTGCAGATATTTTGGAATTTTTTTACCCTGGATGTCTATGTGAAAGGTGAAAATATTCTTGCTGTATAATAGCTTATATCAAGCACATTGTCTAGACTGGAGACAGTTGCGGAGAAAAGGACATTAGAGCAAGGTTAATAAAGTACATACAGAAGTGAGAAATAGGTTTTGAACATTAGTATATAACTGAAGTTATTTCAAAAATATTTTGCTTTGATACTTATTTCCTCTCTGCCACTATTTACCTAATGCAAAAATGCTAAGAAGAAATAGGAACGTGTATTTTTGCAAGCTAGAGTGCTACAATCAAGAATAATGAGAGAAGTACTCTTCACTGAGTTTAGACAACCTTTTTGTTTTTGTTTTATTTATTACTATTTTTTTCATTAGATGTTTCCAGATTTTCAGATGAAGCTTCTTAAAAGCAGATGCTTAGATTTAAGAGCTGTTTTTGTAACTCTTTCACCACCCCAGCTTTTTCTCTGTTCAATTGGTTTAGTTTCACTTCATACATTAATTTCTTGTAAATAATTTTCTTCTAAAAAATTCTTCACATAGCCAGCTAATACAGTCATTTCAGTTTCCCTTTCTTTTAATTATTTGTTTTCCATGCTTACAAAAGCGACAGTCTAGATGGAGTCTATTAAGGTAAATATATTAAAAAAAAGAGACATAGAGGCTCAGTGGGATCAGTCATTTACACTGAAACAGTTAAAGTAACTGTTGAAAACTCTCCAAAAATATCTGAAAGTCTCTCACATGGGTGATTTTTATTCTCAGGAACAAAAGCTTTTGATAGCTCTTCGTATTTGTTCAAAAAGATGAAAATTGTTTGCTAAATTGCCTTCTCAAAACTGAAGGCAGACTTTAGACCCATTCTTTTTCATGGGGTGGAAAAAACCTACTTATTCTTTAAAAAGAGAAGTAACAAAATGAAGTTGAAAATTCAGAAAAACTTCTTTGATATCATACTAGCTGGATAAATTGCCACAGAAGGATGGGTCCTTAAAACATTGTTTCCTTCATTTGGGATTTAAAACAAAGATTCTCTGCAAGTGCTATAGCAGCAATCTAGACTCCTTTTTCTAAAGAGTTGCATCTTTGCAACTCCAGTAAGTAACTGCAAACCCTTTTGTGACTGACACACACACACCCACCATATTCTCAGAATGTCCCTGTAAGAAATATAACTCTCAGATTTAAGAAAAGCTTTTAATTGATAAGGGCTCATCTGAGCCACAGCCCACAAAAAAAGGCATCTGTAAATTGCTTGGCAAGTCCCCATGTGGGACTCTGTGGAAATTTTTACATCCCTTAAAGGTTAAAACACCAAAAAATTCCCCTCAAATTTTTAAAGATAAAGGTACTAGAAAACACATTTAGTAGTATTTGAAAGCTCCCAAAATTTTAAATTAATTAAGAAAAGAAAGATTTTTCCCAGTAGATTTTTTTTTTCTTATTTTGTTTTCACAGTTCTGCAATTTCCGCAGCAATCTTTTTGACCTCTAGAAATGGTCACTGCTGAAATTCAAATATATATATATATAATTAATATATGTTTTAATAATTCAGAATTTGTAAAATCTGGATTTTATAAGCCGCCACTATACTTACACATATAACAGTCATGCCTACATGGTCACCAATAATATACAAAACATATAGAAACTTATTTCTCTTTAGGAACTCACATTCACTGTAAAGTATGTTTGAAACTGGAATTCAAAATATATGAGATAGCCAGAAGAAATGAAAATGGCAGAGTAAGCCTAGGAAACCAGGCTTAAATCAGTGTTTTTATCCGACTTCAGTTCTTATAAATTGCCCTACTTTATGTACCACAAAGTAGTGCTTGCTGCTTGCCCTCCCACAAATGATTTTTATATGCAGCATCTATCAAACCACTAGCAAGCTAACCTTATTCAAAGTACAGTAAATAGAACTCAAAAGCATAATGCAATAAAGTGCTAGGTTGGCATAATGCCAATTCAATTTTCCTGATTTAAAATCAACCTCATTATTATGTGCATTTTTCATTCAATAATCTTAATTATACATTGAAAACATGAAGAATGGCAGAGTAAAATCTGTAGTTAGGAGACTTTTTGACCAGGTTTAATCTCAAATGGATTTATATACAGCAGGTTTATAAATTAATATATATTTGTGTATTTATATACATCAACTGATAACAACTGACCACCCGATGATTTTGCTAACTATGGGATGATAACTCTGTGTTTTTCCTTTCAGGATTTCATGCCTTTTCAGACTGATCATTTTCCTCTTGACTCCTTAAGCTTCTGCATAGAAAGAAATAGAATAGACTAATTTAATTTGAAGGGGCCTACAATGATCATCTAGTCCAGCTACGTGAACTATTCAGGACTGACCAAAAGTTAATGCTGTTAAGGGCATTATCCAAATGTCTCTTAAACAGTGGCTTTGGGCATTGACCAATTCTTCAAGGAAGCCTGCAATGTTTGACCACCTTCTCCTAATGTTTCCTAATGTCCAGTCTGAACTTCCCCTGGCACAGCTTAGAACCAGCCTTTCTTGTGCATCTTGTCACTGGATTTCAGGGAGAAGAGGTTACCATCTCCCTTTTCACTTCCCCTCCTCAGGGAGTGGTAGAAAACAGTAAAGTCACCCCTCAGCCTCCTTTCCTTCAAGCTAGACAAACCCAGACTCCTCAGCCATGCCTCACAAGACAGGTCTTCCAGCCCTTTCCCCAGCTTTGTTTCCCTCCTCTGGATGCATGCAAAGACCTTAATATCCTTTTCAAATTATGAGGCCCAGAACTGCATGCAGTACCCCAAATGAGGCCACAGCAGTGTTGAATACTGTGGGATAATTTTGACTGGCATGTAATGTTGTGTCTGATGCACATTTCCCCCTAAGCTCCACATTCATCTGAACTTTTCTGTTTCTTATGCTTGTACCGATATTTTTACAGCTTGTTCTCACCACTAAGCATTTTTATTGGGAGTCTGAGCCATGATTACACAACTGTACCATATTAGTGCAAGACTTAAGATTCTTAAACAGAAATAGTAAAACTTCTAAGAGCCACAAAATATTGTAGTAGAGGTTATGGAGAAAAAGTGCTGAGCTTCACTTATTGTTTTATATATCTATTGACTCATACTTTTCCTGAACAGAGAATCTTGGAGAAGACAATTACAAAATATAGATACTTGTTTCAGGATTTTTTAAATTCTAGAAAGCAGTGCATCTTTCTTTCAACTTCAGCATCACTGAGTTAGCAGAGCAAAATAACTTTAATATAGTATGTGTCTAAATAATATAAGGGAAACGTAAAATATCTTTGTGGTGATGGCTTGATATGTAACATATATGTCATTTATTAAAAAAAAAAAATCCAAAACCCTCAAAACATTTAGAGCTGCCTTCTGATGGTTTGCTAAGAAATACACCTGAAAAGCAAAATGTGACTTAGGTGAAAGGAAAGGAAGGAGAAGAGTAAAGAAGATAAAATTTAAGGAAAAAATAGAAGAAGAGAATGTTAGCATTGTCAGAAAACCATTATCAGTACAACTTATGGAATTTTTATAACTGCGTTATTCCTTGCCTGGGAAAACCAGCTTTTGTATTTTTTTTAAACTATTAGAAAATGATAATGATAAAGTTAGGGTTTCTACATAAAACTGTTCTTCATAATGGCAATATTATTTTAATTTTCTCATCTAGTTTATGTAAAGTGGCTTAGCTAAATTAATACTTTAAGATTACAAAACAGCTGCCTATCAAAGATATTGTAAATTCTGTACTTTTAGCAGTTTATCACTCTGAGATAATTTGGGGGTCTTGGTGTTCCCATTAGAAATGTTAGAGAGAGGTGGTACATATTTTTTCCAAAATTTTAGCTGGGAAGAATGTGAAAAAGTAAAAACCCGCTTGATAAACCACCTAAAACATTGTTTCTAAGGTTAAGTCTTCTCAACGAGGTGAGGTGATAACATGGATTCGTACACAGTTCTTAAGGGGAAGATCTGCCCACAAGTATGACAAACAAAGCAAGTACGCATGCATCCTGGATAGGCTGCAGTCCAACTTCAAAGGAAGTTTCCACTTGCACATATTTGTGGAGAAGCATTTCACCATTTCCCAGGAGTAAGTTAATGACTGTAATTACAATATTGAAAGAGAAAGAATATCAATAAATGTACCAAAATCTATATGAATTTTGTGGTTGAAAAGGCAGCAGAGGGTTGAATAAATGTCATCCATAATGTGTCAAGTCAGACTGAACAAAAAAAGCTGACTAATATTTGTCTGTAATCATACTGGTCTTTCATTTCTTTGTAATTAGAATTTAAAGGCTTTTCATTCTATTATGCTTTCACCCTCTTCCATCTGTTTGTATGATTTCAGATTATCTAATTCCTTCAACCCTCTGTCAGTTCCTTCAAATTTCTCTTGAGCTGTTTTCTCCCTGTATTGATTACCACTGAACTGCAGAAGATCTTCCATCAGCTTGCCCTCTTTACTGAAACATTGCCACAAGAGGTAAACAGTTCAGAAAGAATTTGCAGCACCAGTTCAGTGTGTTCCTTAATCAAATTCTCATTAACGACCAATATGCTCTACAAATTGCCATCCATAATGTCATCTATCCCATGAATTTCTATACCAGCCATCACTGTAATGATATCTGTAAAGCCTCTTACAGACTTTTTAATGTAGACATTAAGAACTTACATCCACAATGACAGTCTTTACACCCCACTAAAGATTAACTAGCTGGGACATGCAATTACTTTAAAAGTAATTTTTTTAAAATTACAGTAGCATTGAATGAGCACAGTCATTGTTTTATCTGATCCTGGTGACCTCAAACAGAACGTGTGATAAAATAACAAGTGAAGTGAGTATGGAAGTGTATTTTAGGATCAATATCCTTATAGCAAAAGGTGTACTAATGATGAAAAATGAAAGACTTGTCATAAGTAATAACAATAACTACATCTGACCTACATAATGGGATGCTTTTTAAAAAATGGTAACTGAAGATCACACAAGCTTTTTCAGGTCGATCTACACTTTTCCTTTCATAATTATCAGGATTCAGACAACTAGACAGTAAAATTCCAATGCAGAAATGTAATACGGTGAAAAAGAATCACCTCAGTATAAGTGCTTCATGTAGTGGAACACTTGAATTCCTTTTAGGCCTTTTTTGTTTTGTTTTATTTGTTTGTTTGTTTGTTTAATTATTCTCTAGGACAAAAAGAAGCAGCTTTTCAGAATCTTCACAGGTTCAGCCCAGCTGCTTTAAAATAAGAATGACTGTAAACAAAGATGTTCATAACTACCATGACTAGGAAGAAAAGTATTCTCATTGGATGCTGATCTACACTTTGGCAGTAAGTCATGTGATCTTGATCCTGTACCCTTACTACTGGTAGTTTCATTCTAATTTAAAATACAAACACAGCCTAGGACCATTCTAATTTAAAATGAAAAGGCAGTGTAGGACCTCTAGGTCTGTCACTCCCAATTGTGAGATGCTATATTAGATGCTAAAAATATGCTCAATCCATAGCAATCTTTTCTTTCTTTCCTTCTCTAGAAGTCTTCGTTCCTTGTGCCAGTAGCAGAAGGAGCTGTGGAATTTTTCCTACCCACAGCACTTGTTGGTGATAGATTTTTCTGCTTAACATGGGCCAGCAGAGGTGAGTGACTTAACTAGAAAACTGATATGGAAAATGTAAACAACAGCTGCATCATAAATTCCTATCTCCTGGTAGTCAAAGTCATGACCAACATCCAGGCCTACAGAAAGAAAATATTGTAGATAATATTGACCACCTGTTTCTGTACCTACTGGTATTGACTAGAATTTATTGAACTCAGATGGTATCAACTAAATTATTTCATTATTATTAATAAAAATAAAACAGGCAGAAAATTATCGATTACAAAAACCTTATGACTGTCGAGGAATCTGTCACATAAATCCTGAGTTTAATGAAGATCTGATCTTATTATGATTTTCTCCATATCTCACAGTTCTGTCTTCTTCCTCATCTTCAATTCTAAATGAATTAATATAAACTATATGATATATTTTCAGACAACATTCCAATACATGGAAATTAATTATTTTGAAGTGTGACAAAGACTAAATGCAAGTAACTAGTCTTTTTAGACAAAAATTCAAACATCTCAAAGTCTTTTATCTCCAGAATTGATTTAAGGTATAGAAAAAACCACAAAACAAAGGGGAATGTTCTTCTGGTTTTGGTTACAAAGTTTGAAATTATGATATTTAGATATCTTTTAAAAAATAAACCATCCAAAAAAAAGTGTTAATGAAAGAGCAAACTGAATGAACATTAGAAGAAGAGCATTTTTTTCCTGCATACATTCCAGGATTTGGTTTTCTGGCAGGTGAAAAAAAGAAAAATAGAAACCTCTACTTAAATATAGAAGGTAACAATTTATATTGTTTTTCAAATTGTACTTTGAATAAAATTGAAAGAAAAAAGTGGAGATAAATGTGTCTGGAACTTTCATGTCTCATAAAAGCTTCCCCAAATCTGAATGCCCATGCAAAATCTGTCATTCAAATATCAACAAAAATGATACATTTGTCCCTGCTTACTAGACAGAACTAACAGAAAACATAAGATACATATATTTAAATGTAGTGTTGGTTGATGTTGGTGAAGAAGCATAAGTTTTTGATGTAGCAGAACAAAATTACTTATATTTGGGTATTGCTGAAGCAAATTTGGGAGACGAACAATGTGATATCTGCTCCTGGCAAAGAAGGCTGTGGTCTCTTCTGCCCTTCAATTCCATTTTGAATGCAAATTAAAAAGTCAAGAAGAGTCTTTATTACTGTCTAATTAAAATATTAAAAAATACTAAATTAAATACTGGCAGTCAAAATTCTTATAGAAATGACTGTCAAAGATTTGTTACTGGATTTATTTCTGTGTTGTTTAATTTTGATATTGGAAGTTTTCCAATCAAAGCAGATAAACCCAAGTAAAGAGTAAAACCCAGAAGACTCAAGACAAGAAGCAAAATTATAGAATTATTTTTCTACATAACTAAAAAGAATAATAAACAAATAAGAGGACAAGATCATTGGCTGGGTTCCTTGCTTAGGCATGGGGCACAGAACTAGATTGTAATATAAAAAGGATTAGGTTATTTGATGGCCAAGTTACAGACTAGCCTGAAAGTAAATGATTCAATATTCTAAATTATAAACTGAGTTTTAGGTTAAGAAAAATTAGAAACCCACTTAGATGTTCTGATCAGATGTGAGTTCTGGACCAGTAACTACTGACAATGTTAGAAGTATATTGGAGGTGATGAAACTACTAATTGTATCAATTGCTTGTGTTTTAACAATGAATTTAACATTATTTACATAGAGGAAAAAAAAGAAAATAAAAAGGCTTTTTTAGTTCCAGGATTGAAAAAGTTAAAAAAACCGAAAACAAGAGCAACCATGTGGGAATGAATCCTGCACCACATTATTATGCTGATTAATGCTGGAACCATTTATATTCACCATTATAATCAAGAAAAGATGAAATTTCAGTGAGTCAAAACCCAGAAGTTTGGCAGATATTAAAGATTCAGACAAACTTTTTTTGTTTTTTTAGATATTTTGTTCTTCTACCAGACTGTCTGAAAAATCTTAGTTTAACATTGACTCATGAATGGCAAAAGTAATTTGGAGCTGATTTTCAAGTAATGTTTCAGTGCCACTTCCCCCACATAGCGAGACTTACTACCTGTTCAAAGAATGTGAAGAGGGAAAAAGAGTTGAGGTTTCCATAGTAACCTTTAGTAGTTCAAAGTAAAATTGCATAAAATGAAATCATTATCACTCAGCCACTAAAGACGACAGCTCTGCTGATAAAGATGCCAAGTTGTAAATGACTACTGGTGAGTAACAATTTTTTTCCTACCTTTAGTATTACTATGCCTTTTATGACAAAAAAAGAGAAAACTATAACAAACCAAAAGACAGAATTTATGCATCTGTTAGGTTTAACAATTCTGAAAACTGATTCTTAATTCAGAAACAATGTGACTTAGAATACATGGTATCCATGGTAACCCAGGAGTTCCTAAAGATCACTCTGTTCATTTATCGGGAATATGAGCAGATTGTTTGTCTCCTGGTAGACTGCAAAATGTCCTGTTACTATATGGCTTGAAAACAAACTCAAAATGGCTAATAGAGCTTTCATTTCTCTTGCACTGCAGTAAAGAAAGATCTTTATTCATACCAGATAATAGTAGTATAAAATAAATTGAAAAATCTTTTAAGTAATTAATTCCTGAAACCCTCCTAAAAGAAGCTGACAGATTGAGCAAAAATACCTTCTCAGAATCAATAGAAGAAAGCAAATCCTTGAAAAGAAAGTCTTTTTGAGGCTTTTTTTCTTCCCTCTCACAGGTGACTGAAACTAGACAATCGCTTCAATGCTGTTGATCCCTAAGGGGGTTTATCAGTTACTTACCGTGAGTGAGAAATGTTTCAGAACATTTATTTATTAAGTTTTTTCTTTATAGATATAATCTGATACAAGGAAACATATTTTAACTATGTGGTAGAGGAGGGGTTTACTGCTTTGGTCTCTTTGGGTTTTTTTCTGTATATATATTTAATGAGAATGAAAGGAAGAATTTTGTTTATCTTACAGTTCAGGCTTCTATTATTAAAATATCCTCATGCAATTTACTGTGCCCTCAAAAAGATAGAACTCTTCAGTCACCAGAAACCTAGGAAAACATATACCTAGTGCCCAGCTGCTAATCCCCTTTGGGCTACTCAGTAAATAACTTGAAATAAAACAATACCAAGAAAACAAAGAATCACAGGCAATAGATGAGTTTTGTATTGTTAGGCTGGTTCTGCTGTAGCCTTTACTGGGATAGGAATTGGTGTGCAACCTGTTTCTGAGGAAAATATGGAGAGTTCCCTGTCCCTATTTCATGGTCTGGATGAAAAAATATACACAAGGACTATGGAAGCACGTGCATGTTTAAAAATTCCAGCGCAGTATGGTTAGGACTTCTAAGAACCTTGACAGTAAAATAAATAAGAAATTTTCAATGAATTTTGCTTCTGGTATGATATTTGAAGTAAATTTTATTCATTATATTTGAAGAAGAAATTTCTTTTTCAGAAGATAGAAATGGGTTTAGACTGATGTTTGGGCAGTATTACTAAGCTGTGTGTTAGGATGTGTCTTCAGACAGATGTGGTCTCCACCTTCGCTAACCAAATTGTCACCAGGGTGGAAGTCAGGGCATTATATAAATCTGATGCTACATCCAAGCTAACAGAATGGTGCTCCAAACTTCTCCCAGCTCTTGTGCTCCATAACATGGCACTGCGTTGCAGTCACAGTGTGCCCACCATGCATCACCCTGAGCTCAGTGCCTCATTCATGCAATAGATTGAGGTGATTGGACAGAAACTGAAGCTGAAAGCTTTAAAATAATATTTTTGAGGTTTTGCATAAGATTCCCATAGAAGGACTTTGGTAACAGTGCACAGTTTTAGAGTAGAGAGATGAAAGAAAGATGGCTTTGAATGATATACATGTGGTTTTGGACTGTTTTCTTCCTACATACTTTAGTTTTTTTATATGGATTAGTTTATATACAGGAAGTATATCTAATCAAGCACTCATCAGTTGCTTTATTGTGTGTGTGAATTCAACAGAAGAGTAAAACAAAAATAAAGGACCAACAATTCTGAAAAGAATTAAGCTTTCCTTCCTCTCAGTCCTGGATCCTTGATTGTTTAAAACCATCTGTATTTTCTATTCCTATTTCTGATGATTCTCCCATTATAAAAATTTCTCTAAGGACCGTCAAACCTTCACTTCTGTTGAACTGTGCTACTTAAAACATATTTTTACTTTATAACATTCTCAAAGATCTCAAAAAAATTTTTACAATATGTCATAATGAATTTCAGAAAAAAGAACAAGCGATCCTTTCAAAAATATTTGAAAGAAACATCATTTATTGAAATGAAAAACTAAATCTGAAAAGAAATTCAAGTTACACTTTGTAAAAATTTCTAATAAATTTTTTAGAGAAAGAAAGAAAGCATAAGTGCAGTTGAAGTAATTGGAGACAACTAATCATGTAATTTAGTAAATATTTTGTGTAAGAACTTTTACAGAAATAATATTAAAGAATATTAAAGATGTTCAGCTCAGGCAATTTTTTATAAACTCAATTTATAAAAAGCAATGTAAAATGAGAAGTGAAATTGTATATTGCTGCAGAAGATTATCCGAGATTGAAAAGTCTATTTCACAAATAATTTGCATGAAGGCTTCAAAACAAAGGAAAAACTGAAGAAAAATTATAAGCCATCCATACAGCAGATTAAGATTTGTTCCTGCTATTAAATCTTCAATGTCTCCTCTTACGTGGATTTAACTACTGAGCTGCTCTTCTCAAATGCATCTCTACAAAATTTTGTCTCTAACATGGCAGTATCCAGTCCTTGCTCCTTATCACTGAGCACTGATTCCCCTGTGTTCCTATGCATTTATTTTATAACTTCCCTCTCCACTCTTAAAATTAGCAGCCAGCATGATTCTTTTGCTGTGATTACTGCTCTTTTTTTTCTCACAAATATGTCTGTTCCTGTTATCTTTCTGAGAAGAACATTCATTATTTCCTTAAACTCTTCAAGGTCTGTCTTTTCATTGGTGTCTTCAGTTGGCTTGATACAACTCAGATGAAAAATAAAATCACATTTCTTGCAAGATAATAACAAGAACAAAGCTAACACAGCTAGCTAACCTTATTCCTTAATTTAAGTCTTTTATTTAAGGGTAATTTTTCTCAACATTTATTTACATGGAGTTTCTAGTGCAACTAATTATTACAGGAGTGGTACAAAATCATGACCTGGAATCATTTCTGCAAATGATGTTTCATTCACACTGAAAACAAGATTAATCTCACCTATCTTTACATGTACATATGTAAGATCATGAAGCTTGGTTTCCTTTAAATAAAAAGAGAGAGTGAGGCTCACAGAGGCATAAATCAACTAATTATTTTAGATTTCCTTTAGATGGCCACACATGCTTAGAACAGGTGAATAACAATGATGCAGATATAAACATTTATGGCTTGATTCCTTTGCCTGCACTTAAACTCCTAGGTTTTTTTGAGATGTCTTGGGCTATCCTGCATGGATGTAACATAATCTTCTTCAAAGGTCTGGCTCATTATACGTGCCCTATATTGTCCTATGATGTTTCTTATGCCTTAGGAACTCTCAGATGATTACAACTGATTTGAAGTTCAGGGTATACACATTTTAATATCAGTGTGTGAGGCAGGGGCCACATTTAGTTATCCAAACGTAAGTACTGAATCTTGCAACTACTAAAGCATATGGTAACCTGCCTGGCTTCTGATTGTTGCTCCAGAAAGGCATAGGTCCTCCATAAGTCCTTTGGAATAGCTTCCAGCAGCTATCTTTAAGCCTTCTTAATTAAAACTAGATGCCTCTATATAGCAAACTGAAGAGATCTTTAGATGTGGAAGCTGCCATTATATCTAAGAGAGAACTAGGATTTAATTCTGTTGCCTAAATGGAGCTGATCAGCAATGTCTGAAATTTCCCAGGTTATCCTAGCCTATCTCCAGCTATCACCTTGGAATAGCACATCTCTCCCTTCTGTCCTGTGTAGTGCCCAGCAGCTTCATGCATGTCTCTGCCATGTCAGTGTAACACAATTATATAATTATCTAAAATTTCACCCTAGATCAATGTGTTCAGTGCTGTCAAAGGTGTTACTCAAATCAAATGAGCCTTTCAGTTACCCAGAGGTGGTCATCCATTGCCATGCATTCCCTAGGATACCCAGGAATACTATTGAATGGAGACTTGCACTGTTTTGGCCCAGCTACTGGAAGCCAGACTTTGCAACAAGAAAAATAACTCCCGGTATGTGAAGTTTTGGCAACTGAGAAAGTAACATAAGGTGCTCCATATAAAGGCGCCCATAGAGGCCCGTGAGGGTGCTCCCTAATTCTCCACTGAGTGTCATAGGTGCATAAATGCCTCTTTCACAGGATTACACCTTCATTTAGAAGTTTTAATCTGGAGCTGCTTTCTTATTTAATCAGATAAGGTGCTGATTAGACCATAATCATGAAGTACATTTTAAAATAAGAATTATAGCTATCAGTTCTGAAATTAGGCTGCCATACTGTGATCAAAAAAATACATCACAGAAAGAATATCAGAACTGCAGTCTTTAAACTGACCTTTAGGCAGGAAAATATTCAATCTGATTTTAAGTATAGCAAAACTCAGAACACACACTGGAGGAATGGCATAAAGATACTTTTCCCCTTAAACACTCATTTTTCTCTCTTTAAAAAATAAAATTTAAACACTTTTCTAACAGTTTAAAAATTACCTATAGTTAACCATTGAAGATAGAAGTAAACTTGTCTTTGAATGATATTACAGTGATAACTGAGTGGTTTTTGAGGAGGATGTACTGATTCTAATTTAATCAATAGTGTGATTTTGAGGGTACACAGAGTAGAACTTTACTAGCACCTCAGTCTAAACTTATATTTTGAATGTAAACTTTCCCTTTTGCTCTTTAACACTCCCATGCAACACTTTCTTCTTCTTTTTTTTTGTCATTTAAATACAGAGAACAATTTAAAGCATATCAACAGCATCTAAGAGAACATGCTGCCTTTGAAATAAATTGAATTATAAAACTATTGTCTTATTCTCTGCTTTTGTTATATTAAAGATTCAGCAGCTATCTCCATTATCACTCTGTAAATCCCAGTTGTAACAGAGCAGCGTGGTTTTTATTATATTATGTGCATACAGACCCTTTTTGGTTCTTAAATGTATAAAAAATTTGTGAGTGCAGATGTGAAAAAAAAAGAAAATAAAGAAAACTTGCTTTTTAGAATGCTTTCAGGATTGAATTCATGATAAGTTATTCAGATTCTCCAGGTTGCATTAAAAGTGTGTAAAAGTATATAAAAAGTAAAAAAAAGAAAAATATTATTGTACTGTATTTACAGCATAGTGCTGTTTTTCCACAGCTCATATATATATTCTGTGTATTCAGATGTTGACACTAAGAGTACAACTTGGTGAATCTGTTTTGATTTCACTTCCCACCTATCTGACAAGCATTCCTGTCAGACAAGAATTCAAGCTGTATGAAACTTCTTTGCTCCTTCCATGAGTTCTGAAGACAGATATAGGTACAGGTAAACAGGCAAACACACAAAGAAGGAAATTATGGAAGTTTGTAATTTTCTTATGCAATAAAGTGCTCTTTACGTAATAAAATATGAGCAAAATGGAAGGCTTGGGTCATTTTGCAACTGTATTCTTAAAAATACAATAAAAATATTACATGGTAGCTTATTTTTAAACCCATATACACTTCTATGCCGTGCATGGTAGCATGTTGGTAGCACAGTGTCTGAAATTTGAAGAGAAATGAATTGAGATAGATAGGGAAAAGTTAGAAACTTTTGGTTCAACCTGAAAAGTTAGTCTTGCCATCACTTGCAGCACAGGATGGCAGATCCCTGGGGACACAGTCCCAGCATGGCTAGCAGAGCCAAGGGGATTGGGACAGGCGGACAGGTCAAGATATGTGTTCATGGGCATCTCAGTGTGTTCGGTAATGCCAGCAGAACTTCCAGTACTGGATTTCCATCTGAACTGTCCACTCTGAACACTTTCCATCTGAAAGTGCTTATAACTTTCACAGCAATTTTGAAGACTCCTGCTATTTAGCCTTTTAGTATGTGTGTTTGCCAGCATTCTTTAGCTTGGATTAGTTAGTTCTTGATCAGGTCTTGCTAGAGTTTATCCAAAGCAAGACTGACAATAAATCTTTCTCCTCCATTAGCCCCAGTCATTGCACTTGGCATTACCACACAAACACTACTGGTGACATCTAAGCACCTTCCTTGGCAATTCCCTTTGCCCTATTTTCCTCTCCAGCCATAGGACTCTGTCTGACTTTGTCTTTAAGGTGCAGACCTTTCATAATAGCAGAAGTCAAGGAAATTGCTGTACAACAGAAATATTCATGATATAAACAACTTTAAAGCCATTCTCCATTTCCCTTTCAAATCAGGTTAGGATGGTAACCTAAGATGTGTACTTGGTTTCAGCTCCCTTCAAGATAAGTTAATTTGAACAAGGCATTGGTCATGATAAAAGATTAGTTAGGCTCAACTTCTCTTTTTTGTTTTTCTGAATACTTAAGTGAATACCTTTAGTATTACTCCTGTACTACAGAGATCAAAATTTTATAGAAATTAAAATTAAACAGTAGCTGCTGTTTATAAAACTCTTTTAAAGGGTTGTTGTGTATTTTTGTTACTTTTCTACCTAACCTTTTCATTACTAGATAACCATATGTTTTATATAGCATCAACAATTAATATTAAATCATTGGTGAAAATTTCAGTAGTAACTGAAATCAACACTATTAGTTTGTACAGAGAAAATAAAATAAGTCCTTTGGATTTCAAAAAACCCCATACTAATCAACAGAAATCAACAAACAAGATTTCAAAAGCTTCCCCAACTCTTTGTATCAAAATTATCATACAAATCTCAAACCCAGAATTAGTCTTTCTTATTGAAGAAAACTGCCTCTTCCTTTTTTTTTCCCGCTCAGAAATAAAATATTTTTGTTGTTGTTTTTCTGTTTTGTTTTTTTACCTCTCCTTGTTGAGTAAATCAGTTTTATGACATTGTAGTCACAATAAAAAGATGTGTCAGTATTCATGTTCTTCCTGGAAAGTGTAGTTTAGTCATTATTCAAGATAAATAAAGACATTTGTGTAAAATTAATGCAACTTTCCCTAGAAAAACTGCACTTCAGAATTTAATTTTCTATTTTATTTTCCCATTATAAAAATACATCTTAGGCTGTGAATGTTTCCACTGACATTCCAGTGGCTCCAGCATTTTCTTTCTATGAGCAAGGTAATTCTGTGGCTTAAATTTAATGTGCTTGTTACAATTCTGCATTTATTTTTGTATGTTTGATGCCACATTAATGGGTAACAATGCATGTCCTTGTACTGAAGGGGTTGGTACAAATTATCCATTCCAAGCACTTATAAGGCCAAACTTTTCTACTAAGCTTGAAGCAAGACAAAATCCTCAAAAAATTTATTCTTCCATTGTCTCACTGAGACAGTAGCAATAGTTGCAGAGTAGAGCCTCGTTACTGGGAAATATTAAGCTATGCCATAACACATAGTGATCCACATTTTCAAAACAAATAAGTTGCTCAGAGCTCACAGAAGGACATTATCTGAGCTCAACATTAGAAATAAAGTCTTTCAACAACTCTATGCAAAGCAAGTAGTGAAAGTTGATTATTCTCAAAACTGATATCTCATGCAAGAAACTGCAAGGATCTTCTTAAAGTAATGCAAATGAACAATGCCACTAAATTTTCCTTTTTCATCTTCTTTTGTGTGATATATATGCCCCATTAAGCCTAGTGTGAAACTCAGTAGCATGTTAACTGAGCTGTTTTGCTTCTCTATTTTAGACACTTTAAGCTTTTAAAATATCCCCATTTCAACAAAAGGTCCAAATAAGTTTTTGGGAAAATAAAAGCTTGTTTCAATATATGTAAATGGAAACTGGCATCTCCCCTCCCGCTATAATTTGTGCACACTGTGTTTGTGTTTTCATTACTTCTTTGGTCAATAGTTGGTTTTGTTTTTCCTTTTTAGTGGAAGCCTTGTGCATGTGTGTCAATGCTTATACACTTACATAGCATGTCTAGGTGTTCACATGTGTATACCTAAACTGAGCCTATGTGTGTGATTGGATGTGAGTTGTACCCTATGTCACCAGTTTTAGAAACATCCATTAGCCTTTGATACACTTTGGCTACATTTTTTCATAAAGTACAAACAAAATTAACATGCTTTTGAAGCCATCTTGCTGAGAGCCAGTCCCACCACTGCTGACAGTAATTGTTTGCATGTGACCCTGCTTTTTGATTATGCTGAAATTATATTAAGGAGCAATCTGAAGACAACCATTCTAGTCTGTTCACTTGAATGCAATTTATTTAGAACCTTCCTGCATGCTTTGTCCATCATTTAATCTCAGTTTCTAAGGGAATTAATCTTGAGTTTCTTAGCTTCTAAATGATTAAAGTAAACACAGGCAAGAGTGAAAAGGGAGAAGAAAGAACCATAGGAATCTTTCTTCCCTTTTATTCTTTAGGGAAAGATACCTTCAGTGCAATGAATAAAACTATCTTTCATGTGGAAATACTGCTTTACCAGCAATGGAGTACTTTATTTATGAAGATGAGTAAGCTAATGCTCATTAAGATGAAATACAATGAAGTGTAGGGTTTTTTTAAGTCCTAGAATTTTATAAAGACATCTGGGATTTGAAATATGATGAAAAATAAAGTACAACATGAAATGAGATGAAACTTTCATTACCAGAACAATATAAAAAAACAAGGGAATGCTTAAAATCAGTTTATAGGTTGAAATACTAGAAGAGTATCCCCACTTCCCAAATGCAAAAGTGATATTGATCAGTAGTATAGTAAAGGCTAAGATACATTCTCTAGAAAACTGGTCTGAATGAAGTAGCAGGAAATTTTTAAAAAGAAGAAAAAAACCCAGGAAAAAAACAAACTGGGGACATGGAGCTAGTCTTTCCTCCACTGGGCTACTGAACTCAGCAAGCCCCTAAAAAATCTGATGCACATTTACAGTCTATTTTATAATTTTTTAATGTCTTTTTCTCATAAAATACATGATTACTGAGAAAACTTAGTCAGATTTGAAATAGGAATATATAAATGTGCCTATGGGACCTTTGAATGTTATTGAACAGAAAGCCACTTCCCACAAAGAGGCCTCAAATAGCAGACTTTTCTATTTATATTGCTACAGATTTTTTTGTTTGTTATTAAGCTCAAATTACTTTTCCTCACATTTTGCAGGACTTACTTTTACTTCAAGTTCATTATCCTCTTCTTCAAGGTGAATTCACACTTTCTAGCCAGTCATCTGATTTTCTTTGATACATTAGAGTTTCTTCAGCTTTATGTAAATGTGTTGATTTTGCACGGCCTAGTTTTTGGTAGCAGGGAGGCCACAGAGGTGGCTTCTGTGAGAAGCTGCTGGAAGCTTGTACTATGTCTGATAAAGCCAATCCCTGATGGTTCTGAAGATGGGCATGCTGCTGGCCAAAACTGGGCCAATGAGAGAGGCTGGTATTGCCTCTATGATGATATATTTAAGAAGAATGTCAAAACAAAGGACACACAATTTTTTCTTCTAGTCAGAGAAGAGGAGGAGGGGGTGAGAACACTTGAGGAAAAACAAGATGGAGACACCAAGGTCAGTGGAGAAGGAGGGGCAGGAGGTACTGAAAGCACTGGAGCTGAGATTCCTCTGCAGGCCATGGTGCAGACCATGGTGAAGCAGTTCTGCCTCTGCAGCCCATGGGGATCCACGGGGGATGCAGAGATCCACCCACAGCCCATGGGGATCCACGGGGGATGCAGAGATCCACCCACAGCCCATGGGGGAGGTGCCCATGCAGGAGTGGGTGGATGCCAGGAGGAGGCTGTGATCCAGTGGGAGACCCACAGAGAGGGGCTCTGCTCCCAGGCTGGAGCAGCCTGTCGTTGGAGGACTGCACACTGGGGAAGAGTGACCCACGCCACAGCAGTTTTGGGGGGACTGTGTGCCCATGGGAGGGACTCACCTTGCAATAGTTTTGGCAGGACTGCTGCTTGTGAGATTGGAGCCACGCTGGAGAAGCTCATGGAGAAATGTCTCCCGTTGGAGGGACTCCGTGGTGTAGCAGGGGAAGGACTCCTCTCCCTGAGCAGCAGAAGAAAATCCTCGGGTGGCAAACTGAACAAACCCCCACGCCCTCTCTCCCTGTGCTGTCAGTGGGAAGGAGGGAGGGGGCTGAGTGAAAGAAAGGCATTTTAAGGGCTTGTTTTACTTTTCATTATCCTCCTCTGACTCTCTTAGTAATAAATTCACTTTGCAACTTAAAGTTGATCCTTTTTTGCCCTTGAAGTGTTTTCTCTCATACAAGTTGTGGCAACTGTATAGAAACAGTACCATGTAAATCTAAGCATCAGTAGAGCAATGTGTAAGGAGATGGAGACACTAAGGATGAAATGCTCATTTTGCTAAATTAATTATACTTCATGATGAACAGTCTTTCTCCCATCCAAGAAAATACTTCACAAATCAAAAGCAAGTCAGAAGCAATCCGTTGTCCTGTGAGTAAAATAATGCATTAATGTATTCTGCTGGAAAACATCCCAGGGTACTCAGAAACTCTGAGTAATGAAATAAAGGATATTGATGATAAAACAAAACAGTGTGGCTGATATAGAATCTATTCTTATTTATTCTGTACAGACACACAATTATGTCGTTTGCTAAGCTGTGTACCATGACAGCTCATTAAGAAGAGAAACCATGGCAAACAATTTTGTTGAAATATTTTTTATTGTCTATGAAAGGAAAACAACTTTGACAAATAAGATAAAAAAAAAACAAGCAGACAAAAATATCAAGTGAAGACATTTTAATACTTCTAACAGTGGTTAATTGCCATAAAACCAGAATAAAATTATTTAGGCCATGTGTAAACATGATATAAAAGGAATACAGTCTTGAATGCAATAACATATTTGTGGTTTACTACTAATTTTGAATGTAATCAAATTCCTTTACCAATTTACTATATGTCATTTGAATACCATTCATTTAACAAACGTTCTGTAAGTCTCACTCAACATGTTTGAGCATGGATGTGTTTGATCAGAAGTGTTTGACATTGATAGCCCTGACTATTCCACTATGTGTGTTGGTTACACTAATTTAAATAAATGGAGCAATGTTATAAAAACTACAAAATATCTTTGAAAGACACCTTCAGGTCTCGCACACTATCAACACTGTTTACAAGTGTCTGAAACAGGTTTAATAAACAGTGTGACGAATGGCAATTTTTTTTTAAAAAAAATTGCTTTAAGAACCTAGTAATAAATATCTGCAGACTTTGGATGGTGGATGCTTGCCATAACTTCCTTTGTTTTAGAATCTGGGGGTTTTAATTCAATTGCCCACACAGAGACACCTTTAACATTTGAGTTTGCTAGGTATTCTACCTCACACCCACCTGTCCTTTCTGAAAAGAACCCCATTATTGTCTTTATGTTCTCTTCCATGTGCCCACAAGAATATCTCAAACACCCTACAGCACCCCAACTCAAACAGACTTTAGGTGAGAATAGCAAAAATGTGTTCTGAGTTCTATATTTGTGCTAGTGATCTTAGATTCCTCTGAGAGTCAGCAGGAGAAATAAAAGCTTTGTAGGACAATTAATGTAATTTTTAGCTCTGATCTAAAGCCCTATTAATTTCCTTGGGTTAATACCCATCTATCTGTTGCCTGTAAAATAAGCCTTGGTCAATCATGGCCAAAAATGAACCTAACACTGAATATTTGAATGTCTAAGGTCAAGGAAGAGGAGTCCTGCCTTCTCCAAGAGCCCATGGTAGCTCTGAAGGTAGAACTTTCTTGCTAGGTCCATTAAGCCTTGCAACTGAGGACAACTACATTAGTCTACCTTCACATAATAATGATAACAGCACAATGATGAAAGAAGAGTCTATGTATCTTCACATCTGCACTAAGATCTTTTTTTATTATTTCCCTTAAAGTTCATACAGCTTATGTCAGCTGTTTTCTTTCTAGTACTTTAGAAAGACTTTTTTAAGGTCAATACCATAGAAAACCATTTTGTATTGCTAGAGGGAAACTGTAAACAATCTCAGAAGTTCATAGCACAAACAACTAAGGAATATTCCTGAATTCAGTTAAAAATTTACAGTGTATAACCTCTCAGCAAAACAGTTAGTAAACTGCCATAACTAATTAATCAGAAGATTTTCTTCAGGCTGTTCAAACTTGCACCAGAAATACATATTTGATTGCCATATTGTATATGTTAATATTTTACCTACATAGTGTTAGAGTGGATTTCTCCACCTCCATCAAAAATACTACATTGAAATGTTGGCAGTTTGAATCTGCTTGCAACTGGAATATATTTGATTAGTCTCCTTTTCTACAGGATAAAAAAATAAATGTAAAGATATATTTCAGTTTAATTTAATCATTATGAAGGACTTTACCATCACAAGTTTGTAATAGTTTACTACTATCCTATTGCTTGTAAGGCCTTAGTGCTGCATCTGGTCTGTAGAACCAAGGAATCCAGAGCTCTGAAGATATTACTGCCACATCACTACTGACTGCAGGTAGAGCTAAGAAAAAAGGAGATGTGGTGGAGCGCAGAAACCACTAAGACTTTTAACAGTTCTAAGACCCAGCAGTAAAGGAGATGATGAAAGTGCAGCTTAGAAAGACCAGCACAAGCAGCACAGAAGGCCACAGTGAACCTTGCATTGGAGAACTGTGAAATGATTCCACCCAACTGGTATCAAACATGATCACTGTAATTCTATCTCCATGAATATTTGTGTGTACTTATTCTGTACAATGGGACATAGAATATATTATGTTTTGTTTATGATCTAGAATAACTAAAATTTACAGCTGTCTCCTGTACACAACATGAGACTGTAACATTTTGGCACAGAAATATTCAACTGGGTTCATACATTTGCTCCTATAATATTGCTTCGGGACTGAACTAGTTGTGAATCTCAGTGTTCACCTAAGATTCCATCAGCTTGGTGGGTTCTAGGCCTGTGCACATACATGTAGGAAAATATACACTATGTGCATACTTAAATCACACAATAGATGAATATTCAATATGATGGAATATTTTCAAAGCCTTGTTACAGAAGGATGAACATACAACATTTTCTGTCGCTGCTCGTGCTCAACTTGGAATGCCTACCCCGATGTAAGGCAATCCAGAGCCGGCGCGACCCCAGTGCCCCTGACCGCTTCGAGGGGTGGTGGCACCGGGGGGGTTCAGGTATGACCCCACCGATGGATAGCTGGGCATTAGGCTTAGGGTAAAGGGTAGATTGGAGCCAGCAGGAGGCCGAAGGAAGGAAAGAGAGGGGCTCAAGGTATGAGTATTCAGTGAGGTTTACTGGTGCCTACACTGAGGGAGCTCAGGGACCAAGAGCCCACAACAGCCCTCGACAGAAGCTTATAACATAACCAGATAGCCAATAACGTGAGGGTCCAGGGGAGGAATTAGGGAGGGTCCAGGGTTAATAGACCAATAGGGAAGGGGAGAGGGAGGAGTGAGGATGAATGACATGGGAGTAAACCAACAATACACAGAATACAACAGAACCTTCTAGAACAGGGAGGAGAGTGAAGGGAGAGTGGCAGGTGGTAGGACAAATAGGGGAAGGGGAGCCAGCCCCCTAGAAGCTCAGCCCTTCTGGGGCATGCCATCAGAGACTCCACCCCAGGGGTCCCTGCCCTTGGGCTCCTTCCAAGGCTTCCTAAGAGGGTAGGGGTTTTAGGGAAAAGGGTTTTAGGGACACAAACCACCGCAACAATTTTCAACATTATTAGCAATGAAATTTACATGTTCATCTCCAACACAGAGAAGAGCAAAGTTCTGTACCTTGGAGAGAGTGACCATCTGCCTGAGAACAGCACAGGAATAAAATGGCTGAAAAATAGTTTAGCTGTAAAGGACTTCAGTGTTACTGCAGGCAGAAAGGTAATGGTAAGCCCAAGGTGTGCCTTTCACTGCATGTTCAGTGTATAGTGAGGAGAAGGAGAACCAAGAAGTTGAGTGAAATTGTTATCCCATTATTATTCTCTCATCTTGGCCCTGGGGAGGTTACATTTGAATTACTGGGCCCAGTTCTGTTTTACCTGGGCCCATGGCAAAAATGCCTTGAAAAAAAATGGTGAGCAAACGAGCAGGGCCCAGTGGACAACTACCAAGATGGTGAGAGAACAAGAGCATGACCTATGAAGGAGGTCAGACTGAGGGAATGGGATTCATTTAGTCTGGTAGAGAGGAGCCTGATGATCTACCATTATAATTATTGGAGGGGAGTTTCAAAGAAAGCAGATTCAAACGCTTCCCTGTAGCTGCAGATGGTGTAGCAGAGTTTTTTGAGGGAGAGATTAAACACTAGGAAAAAGCTTTTCAGTTGGCAGGAAGTTCATCACTGTAAAATACTGTCCAGAGGGGATGCATTAAAAACCATGTCTGTGGATTTTTCATGCTTCAAATCCGACTGCTCTGGCTTTGTCTTGATGGTAATCCTGTTTTGAGAATGATAATGGACAAGGCATCTCTAGAATCTGCTTCAAGTAAGCATTTCTGGTTTTCTGTCTTGCATTGATGATAAACTCTGAGGACAGCAAAGCCCTTTTACATGAATTCATTAGATTTTAAACATTATTTTATATTTTCACTATTTTAAAATCATTTCCTCAGGATAAGTGAAACATTAAGGAACCTTTTTTGGATATTCTAATTTTTCAGTTACAAAAAATACTATTCTCTTTCTTTACTTAGCATTAGGTGAAGCTGAGGAGAAATATTTGGGAGGTTGGTTTTTCTCAGTCCATCTGAGCCCCGCAAGTATATTTAAAGCTTACTCTTAAAATGGCATAGCTCCTCCAAACAGAATGAGTGGACACAACCCTAAAATTTAATATTTACAAATGGAAGTAACCTGGTCATCTCTTTCAACACTAAACTTTATCAGCTACCACATACATTACTGCTTTGTTCGTGACTTTTTAAGTGACACAAATATCCTCTTTTGATCCATCAGTTCTTAGCCTAACTTCAGATATATAAATACATGTTTGTATGAGTAATTTTCATGTTTGGGAAGAAAGAAATCATAATAGCATCTCCTTTGGAAGCACTTTATCCTTTTATTATACTTCTATATATTTATCTGGAATAGCCTAAATCTCATGGCTTTGTTATAGGTATTGAATTATGCTCTCTGCTAGGGTCAAGAAGTGCAGTGGAAAAATAGACAGAAGGGTGGCTTCATTCAAAAATGTTAAATTTTAGTCTTTACAGATAATTCAAAAGCTTTTTATTTTATTTTAATGTGTTTATTTTAACCTAAAAATGCTTTATAATAAATATGGAAAAAGATGAATTAATGAGTGCATTGAGCATGAAGAAATTTGGATACAGAACTGAGGGTCATACAGACCCTTCAAATATTAATTCATCTGTGATGAACCATCTGATTTCTTATCTTCAATAGAAAAAATCAATTTAGTGAGCTACCCATCTGAATTCTCAATATACGAAATCCAGCTACAGACTAAGTCTTCTCATTTGAGATTTATGAATTGTGCTAAAAAACAGAGACTTGTGTTTTAGTCATCTACAATGTAGCTAATAAATACACAGGGAATGAAAACATACTAACATAAAAATATAACTAGAATGACATACTTATTTAGATTTAAAGATCCCAAGGCAGAAGTCTAGCTTTTACCTTTCTCATTTAAATTATTATTGAGTTCAAATTCAAACCTTTCCAGAAAATGCGAAACAAACAAACACTGCCAAGGCATAATAAATCCTTAAACAAAATCTTATTGACACAAAAAGATGACTTGAAATTTCAGACAACTCATAACAAAAGAGGGACATTAAGCTTCTGAGAATTTCAGAGGGAACATAAAGTCCTGACACCATCTTTTTCATGGAAAATTTCATATGTAGTTCAGTCACACAACTTGAAAGACTATCTAATCTGGATCAGAAATGCCACGGGAATCCCACATTGAGGCCATCTGTGACTAACAGTGTAGGAGGGACCGTGATTTTGACCTTGTTGTACACCTGGGACAAGGATAGAATGCTACAGGCGGTAGGGAAAAATGAAGAGGTTATGTTTAAGGGCATGAAGATATTATTCTTTCTTGATGTAGGTCCAACCTCAGTTAAAAGAAGAGAACTGAATGAGAATTAAAAGGCTTCCTTGAAAGGAGAGGTTATGGTCACAGTGCTCTGTCTTGCAAACTGAGAGTAACTTTTAATAACTGCACACTGGCTGAGTAAAATGACAGCAAATAAGCTTTCATACAAAGTCAGAAAAGAAAGCACCTAGGAAGACCCTGAAAGTAAAGACTGTGGAGAATGAATACATTGCTGTTTGGGCCTACTTGCATCTCTAGTTTTACATGGTCTTCAAATGTCACACGGTCTGTTGTAAGCTTTATTCAGTGTCCTGCTAAGTCCACTGCCACTGCAGTCTTAAACAAGAAAGTAAAGGTCATATGCTAAATATATAGTGACTACTTTGGTATTCTTTAAAGCTAGTATTAGCATTGGAATTTGAAGTGCCTTCTTGCTCCCATATGTATATTAATATGAAATAGATACAAATTGTCTTGTTGTGTTGTCTTTTTTAACCAAATTACTGATTAGAAATCTACTGTATTTATAAACTTTTCTTCTACAAAAAGCAGAAGAAAAAGAAAAGACACCTCTCCAGGCAGTTACACCATTTCTTTCCTCTCCAAATGTCAAGCAAGTACTGGTTTTATGCTAACTTCAGTTGTTCATAAGATTCTCTTTATTGCCCTTACTAGCAGCACTGAAGATTATGATGTAAATGATTTTTAATATTTGTTATTTTTCTCTTATTATTAATATTATTTCTATTTTTATAGTAGATATAATAATATCTGTAATGTTTATAAAGAACTTATAGAATGTAAATATTTTGGACATTTCTTTTCTTCATACAATTGCATGTATATTCCAAAACCTACAGACCTCTTTTCTGATGTAAAGGCATAACAAACTAATGGTTATTTTGCTCCCTACTGTCCCATCAACATCTTCCAGAACTGTGGTTTTTTGCAAGTCTTTAATTCATCCAAGTTAATCTCTAAATTTTGTATTGTTTCTTTTGTTGTTTTGTTGGGGTTTTTTCTTCCCCAAAGGAAGCTCATTTTTAAATTTATATATTTTTATTTTTGGTTGTGTTTTAATCTCCTTAAATTTTCATGCTTTACCTTACCTTCAAAAGACCTTATCAGTATGTTTTCTTTTTCTCTTTCAAAGATTTTTAGTTCACACTCTTTTTGCCTTCAAATATTATTTTAATTCAAATTGAGAACTGGATAGGGAGTGTCTAGCTATTGAAGTACAATTATGCTGTAATTACAGAGAACTATATTTTGTCCAGAGAATGGAGGAAGAAAGAAAATAAACGGTTTTAGATATTTTCTAACAATCCTTTTCTCTGTAGACAACAAACAGCTACATGGCAATAGAAAAGCAGGCAAATTATAAATTTCTTCTTTCTTTTTTAAGAAGGAAAGGTTATAGAAGTATGCATTAAGTATATTTGCTGCATATATTGGGAGGAGTGTTCAAGATGATTATTCTTTCTTATTTAGCCAAGAATACCAGGAATAGTTTTCTTCTGAAAATTTTATTTCTTTTAACACTAAGTAGAGGTGATTATTTATTTCCAATGGATGTGGAATGCATAGAAACATAAGAACAACCCTACAAATACTAACAATAAGACTAAAACACAATCAGTATGAAACTAACAATGTTTTCTTGTACTACCCTTAAGTTTTAATTCTAATACATGTGATAGAAGAAACTTTACAGAAAAGAATTACACAGTGATGTTCATTAATATGGTAGAAGCCAGGAAAAATCCACTGAGAAATTATCGCATGACAAAATGCCTCAAACTTGGAAATGATGCTGAATATTTCAAGAGAGTGTTCACATTATTGTTATCTGTGGGACAATTACTTTGTTCCCTGGCTGATGGTTCAACCATATGGCCATTTCAGCTGTTTGTAATCAAGTAAATATGTCTTTTATACTAGAAATTCATCAAGCAGACCTGATTTGAGACTTATACCATTTAAGTTTGAATAAGAAAACTCTTCTTTTTCATTTCCTTTCATTGTAGAGAAGCTGGAAAAGATTATAAACCCCCATAAAAGACAAAAATAACCTGTAAAATCATCCAGTATTTCTTATAATCAGCTTCTGAAAATACATGGGGAAACCTCTCTCTTAAAAGCTGTTGCATATACAAAACCTTATTAAACTGAAAATACCTTTAATTCCTTTAAATTAATTTCTTTAATCTAATCTAATATCATATTCATTCCAGTCATTGCAACAATTTTTAAAAGGAAGAAACATCATTAGAAAGGTAACATTTTAATTTCATTAAACAAACCTTAAATTAATTTTAAGCCCGAGAGCCAGTCTTTTCTTTTTCTTCTCTATGAGGTCTTTCACTAATTTTGTATCAAACACATCCTATGAGGGTGCATTATAATAACTCATACTTTAATAAAAAAATCTCAAATAATTTTATGCTTAAATTTTCTGGGCAATGAACCTGCTTATTCATGAGAGATTAAGTAAAAGCTCATTTTACTTAATGGAAAAGTTAAGTCTGTGACAGAACCTCAAATGGATTCCATTTACTTTGACCTTTAAGTTACACATGCTGATGAAACAACAAAGACTGCACCTTTGAAAATTAAGTTCAGAAATACTAATTTTAACGAATTCGAGGAAAATGAAATAATTAGAGGTGTGTTTAAAGTTTTAACTTACATATTAGTATAATGTACCAACATGTTCTTAGTTCCTTTTCACCATGATTAATTTTGAGATACGCGTTTGAAAGATATACATTGTAAAGGATATTTTCTTCTAATGAGAAGCATTTGTCTAGGAATTGAAATATATTGCATGATTGTTAGTCTTCCAGGAGATGACCTGCTGGCCAAACCTTGACTTTTTCAGACTAGATATGCTTAAATTGGAAAAAAAAATAAAAGATTGTTATCAATTACTTGCAGGCTATGTAGAGAGCAAAAGTTTAGGCTGTCTTGTGTTATCCTACATATTAATGGCACAGAAGCTTTAAAAAGTTCCCATAATGATAGTCTGAGTAATTTGGTTCTTTTCAAGGATTATCATATGGTCAGGACTATGCCTTCTTTAATTTCCGGGGATGTTCTGCACTGTCAGCACACAGCATCTCTGATAAAAATTGTCCTTCCACATCTCACTATACAATTACTTCAGAGAAATGTTACCATTTTATTTCTATCTATACAATTACTTCAGAGAAATGTTACCATTTTATTTCTATCTCTATTGTAATCTAGTCAGAAGGATAAAAAAATTACAGACATAGTTAAAATATATTTTGCATCATTAGAGCATGAACACTTCACTCCTATGCTGAGAAGTATGGAATATAGGAATAACAAACTGAGAAATGGATTATAAATTCTAGTATGAGAAGGTTTTAGCTGATTATAGAATGGTTAAAACTTTGATTATATTTGGTTACATCCGATTACATCCTATTTTGAAGCATGTCAGTGTTTCAGTGTTTACCCAGACTGACTGGTTTCTGTTGGTGAATTTTTATTTTATTCCTTGAGGCAAATTAAATGCACGTTTGTGTTTAAATATGAAAGGATTTAATGAGAAATCATAGAATGGTTTGGGTTTGAAAGGACTTTCGATACTCATTCATAAACCTCTTGCATGGACAGTGACATATTTCACTAGATCAGGTTGCTTAATGCCCTGTCCAACTTGGCCTTGAAATCTTTCAATGAAGGAACAACCACAACTTCTCTGGACAACCTGGTGTTAGAATGTTTCACCACCCTCCTTGTAAAAAAATTGTTCCTTATTTCCAATGTAAGTCTACCCCCTTTCAGTTTAAAACCATTACCCACTGTCCTGTTTCAACAGGCTCTATTTAAAAGCCTGTCCTCATTTTTCTCTTTATTTATCAGGAGGCCACCATAAGGTCTTCACTGAACCTTCTTTTCTCCAGGTTGAACAACCCTTGTCCTTTCCTCACAGGAGAGGTGTTCCAGCACTGATTATTTTTGTGGCCCTGACCCAGGCAGAGGACCTTGCAGTTGCCTTTCTTGAACTTTACATAGTCTTTGGGCAGACTCCTACCTCCGTAAATGGCTCTTCAAGGACTCTGCAAAGATACATAATGAGCCAATTACTAATATACCCTTATAGCAAGGCAGAAATTGTGGACACCATCATCAGCTTGATGCTGATTTCATTCCCCAGCACCAATTCTGTTTACCAGAAGGAGGTCCTGAGCAATACTTTTATTCCATGATTGTCACAAGAAAATAGTTAAGCCTCATCAGTAAACTTCCCTCTCTTATATGGAGTGAAGATTTAGATATAAATATTTTTACATCTCTTATCCTTTCATAGCTGGGCCTTCTTGCCTTTCATGCCATATCATTCCTTGGTCACAAATGACTGCAGAACTGCTACAATGTGAATTTTCACTTCAATTACTAAAAATACAGCTTTTCTGAGCACATGTAAGAGTTTTTCTAAGGTACAAGATTTCTGAAAGAATTAAGTACAACATTAAAAACACTTTTACACACCTACTAAAAATAAATAAAAATCACAGTACTATTTAAAATCATTGAGCTGCATAAATATACAGGTGCTACTTTTCTTCTCTAAAGAGTAGAACTTTAAATTTTCTGATTTCATCTCAGGTGTCCCTTCAAAACTGAACTTGTAAAGCATGTCAGGTAACCAGTACCATTAGTAGTTCGACCTTTAGATGGTGAGGGCTTACACAGCCTTCAAAATAGGTACATTTGAAAAGGGTTGGTCAGAAGAAAAGATAAATCACATTGAAGAACTGATTAGAAACATAAATTCAAACTCATAAATTTACTTTTTAAAATATGTCTCTCAAACACCATGGCTAAGGGAAACACATTTCCAGAGTATGATTCATCTAAAGTTTTTAGTTATCTGTCTCATCTCAACATAAAGCACTTTTCTAGTTACAAATTTATTTTGATTGGTTATGAAGGAAATATTTGGTGACTAACACAGGCTTAGATATTTATTTCAAGCTCAAACTCAGTTCTAAATTATCAGCCTGAGACTTGAACAGAAGAGTTCCTTTCTAATGAGTACCCTAACAGTTGATTATTCAATGGTAACTTTTCCTTTTCCTGAGCTCTTTCACCCTAGATCTGAAAAAATTCAGCTGATGTGGTCCCTGTGATCAATATTATGCATATTTCAGCACATAGATGCTTATTGAAACATTCCTCATCAGTTCTAACAGACTCCATTACCAATTGCTGCATGAAGAGGGGAAGTTCAGTTCACTCAGCTAATCCTCTCTGCCTGTACACTCCGTCAACTTTTCATTTGTGATTCAAACTCTCTTGGGGTTGGAGAAGAACTCAAGGCACGTACCTAATACAGAGCATGTTTCTGTACAAAAGCACAAAGCCATAGATGTCTCCTCTTTCCTTTGTGTACTACTAGACAGACTTCTTTTGGTTTTTTTTCACCTCTGACAAGATTAAATGAGCAGGATTAAAAAGAATGTATCAATAATTCAGTTAGGAAAAATAAATTGTTTTTCTTCATTCTGACTTGAAATAGTTACTGTTATAGCACAAAAGCTTAGTACCTTCACATGGTGTTTGAACAATAAGTACAGATAATGTAATCTGTTGTGGGTTGTGGGGAATTTTTTTAATTTTAATTTTTATTTTTTTTGTTTCACCTATTTATTCAATTAAATGAGAATTAGGAATGAGCTATAACCTTATGTGACTATATGCTTGTAACTATATGCTAATTTTCTACACATCCCCTCCTCTTTCTCCCATGAATAACTTCTGAACCTGTGCAATTTCTGCCAAGTTTCACAAAGGGTCTGTCAAGCAGCCAAGGCAAGCCAAGTTAGTTGCTGAATACTGCAGGAAGTATATAACTGAAATATATATAAAGCCTAGTTTTAGTTCTGGTGTTCACAGAATGGCAAGTTTTAAGGTCAAAATCCAGAAGCTCTTCCAATGCTTATTTACTCATTTTATAATTATAATGATTGAAAGAAGCTTTAAATTTTTTGGTCTTTTTAACTTGTTTGCCAAAAAAGGGCTATTTAGAAGAATTATTTTTTCTCTACAATGCCTAATAATCAACTATGTTCTTATCAATTTACAAAGAATAGGAATGAGTTTTTTCTTTCATTTGTTTCTTTGTCCCACTAAAGCTAGCTTTTATAAAATTAGCCTTTGCCTTTTTTCTTCTCTGCTCTCTTCTACTGTGGTGTTTTTTACTAATTCCAAACAGACTTGGAGATAGGAGCTTTACACAGACCCACATACATAGCTCCTTGACATTTTGTGGCTTGTAGAAAAGACCAGCACAAATCATTGTCACATAAACAAAAAACACTGCATATACAAAGAACTGTCCTTTATAGTAGAGTGCAGAAGACACTATGGCTGGCCAGTCATTATAAGCAAAACCCCAGATAAGTGACAGTAGACTGAGCCTGTGCTGTTCCTACTTCTCTTTGTTACAGGAAACGTACCTGGTAGACAAACCTATATAGCTCAGTATGCAATCAACAATCTAATTGTTGTGTTTCTAAGTCAGCTATTTCAAAGACTGTATAATTTGACTATTCTCTGATAAAGAAATATATAATTGTAAGACTCATTTAAATCATATCCTGAAGCAGTTAAAACGTTACTGAAACTTTTGTATAAAGTGGATTGGTGTAGTCCTTAAGAAGTCTTTGCAGGTTTGAATGGAGTGGATTCCTCTTCTTTCATGGAGCTATATAAATATCACTGAGCTTTTCTTTTTTCCAGAGAAACAGGCATTCTATGAGCTAGGAAAGACTAAAGGATAAATACCGTTTTAGGTAATGATATTTTAAAGCTTAGAGATCGTATGACTAAGTATAAATTCTGTTACAAAAACTGAATGCATAGGGTTTTCTGATTAAAATAAACGAGACATAAGTATTATAAGACTATTGTAAGTGAATGCTGTAGTCACTATATTCAAAAGTTCCAGGATCAAGTTGAAATATTTCATTTTGCCACTTTTTATTCTAAGCAATTTGTTATCCCCCAAATATGAAACAATCATTTATATTTTATTGGCTAAGCATTGTTGATCTATAGATGTCTTGCTTGAATGCACATTTGTGTCTCCATCATCTTTCAATGTATAGAAGACCAAATAATTTTTTCAACATATCAATATATAGTAATTTTATTTTAATCATAATAGCTATTTTCCCTGAACTGGCGACTTCTTTCAAGTATCAGGCAAATGGGAAGATGCAGAACAACTTTGAAATAAATCTAATGTTATACATTACTTATACCTTGGAGTAAAACTATTTTGAAGATGCAGTTTTATAGAGATGTTGAGGCAGAACTTCTTGTGTTTTAATTTATGGCCTTTACTTCTTGTCCTGTTCCTGGGCACCACTGAAAAGAGTGTGGCACCATCCTTATGACACCTTCTTTTAGGTATTTATGTTTTGATGAGATCCCCTCTCAGTCTTATCTTCTCTAGACTAAACAGACCCAGCTCCCTCAGTCTCTCCTCATAAGAGAGATGCTGCAGACCCATCATCATCTTTGTGGCCTCTGCTCACTGTCTCCAGTAGCTCCTTGTCTTTCTTGAGCTATGGAGATGAGAACTGAACACTGTGCTCCAGATGTGGCCTCATTAGGGCTGAGAGAAAGACAGGATCTCCTCCCCTGACCTGCTGGACACACTCTCCCCAATGAACCCCAGGATACCATTGACCTCTTTGGCCACAAGGGCACACTGACAGCTCATAGTCAATTTGTCATGCACCAAGACTTCCAGGATAAATCTATCAAAAGCCATTTTATAATTCAGCTAGGTAATTAGCTTTATTCTTTGAGTTGCCGTGTTGATGTGAAATCTAAGACAGTGAATCTATAGAGGAGAACAAGCCAAAGTTCTAGCATTTTTAATCTCAATTTATATAAGGAGACCTCATATCACAGTTAAATATTTTTTTCACTTGATTATACATATCCACTAGAGAAAACACATAAAACATCTAAACTGCCTCACCTGTTCAGTAATGGAATTTCAACAGGTCACTGGAAATGGGGACAACCACCTCAACTTGTTTGATAAAATCAGTTCACAAACCGAATATTCAGAAGACTAACTTCTATAAATCTGGTATCTTATTACTGTCTGATTGGTTTTGATTTTTGCACTGAGGATTTGGACATGGATCTTTGATCTGCCATGCATAGATCAAATAGTTCTTTGTTCATCATGAAAAAAATACTTTTTTCTCTGACTTGTTCCTTCATGTCATTTAAAAGCTAAACCAAACTCATCACTGGCTATAACTAAATATCTTTGATTTTCAAATGAATAGAGTTAAATGGTGACCTTGTATGCTTTTATTTTTTCTTTCTCTTTCCTGAAGATTGTATGTATTTTAATATTTTTATTGTAAACCACATATAAACTATTTGTATTCTCTGTAAACAAAAGAATAATATAATTAAAAATTTAATTTATTGTGTTAATTATTTGTAATAATTCATAACTTTGACTAATAATTATTTTTTGAAATTTTAGTGGCCTATATTGACACATGTTGTATTTCATACTGTGCCTTAGAGAGCCTCATAACTGAACTGATGATTAAAAATTACTTGAATGTGTTGATTACCATGGAAAATCTGACCATCCCAAAAACTATACCACATAATTTCTTCTGCAGAACTGACCAAAATCTGTATTGATAATACATGTAAGTAATAAGCATAAACTGTTTCTGTAGATTCATAAATGGTCAAAGGGAACAGATGTTTACAAATAGTTATGGTGGTTCAGAGAGGTTATGCAGTCCTTTTAAGATAATAACTATAGATGTTGCAGATGCTTAGTCTGCAATACAGGACCATGGACCAGCTGGATATAAATATTCTTTTGAGTCAGTTTGATAAATCTCGTCTGATCTTGCTAAAAACCTTTCCACAGAGACCTTTTCAAGGAAGAATCCTGTAACTCTGGAAAGTCAAAGAATGCTGTCTGAAATTCAGAAGCTGAATTTCCCCTTAGTGACCCTGTTATGTCATCCCTATGGTCTGTATTTCTTTTTGTTATTGCATCCTTTTTTTCCAGAAGGATTCTTTAACTGTGCAGTCCCAGTTAATTTTTTTCAAGTAGGAGAGAAATTCCCACTCCTCACCTCTCCCACAAGAAGATTTCACCAGAAAGCAAAAACTAGACTCTACATCACCCCACATCATTAAGATAAAAGCTTTATGTTTATATAATTGCAACTGTATATCTATGTGTGTTTATATAGATGTATAAAATGCATATTGCCATATATATACTGATATATATGGTCAGAGGGATTGGAAATGGATGGTCTTTAAGGTCCCTCATAACCCAGACCATCCTATGATTCTGTACGGAAACCAGACATTTTTTCCAGTAACCAATCAAGTTATTCCAGGTTCTACTGTTTTTGTGTGTTGTAACATCTCTAAAAGTTGGTGTATGAGTCAGCACAAGCCAGCAGCCAAGACAGCCACAAACACACAGCTAAAACATAGACTAAACAGATTTCCATTGCCTTGCTTACAAAGAGTATCTGTTTTCTTGCTTACAGGGGAATCCCCAAAGGAACACCTAGGCAGTGGTACACAAGCAGAGATCCAGGCACTGCTAAACTTGTTCTGTGCTGAAGGACCATTGGCCTCCTGCTCACACAGGTTTATCAAGGGTTGTTTCAAGATGCAAGGTCCTTTGAGTGATTTACAATCCTCATCACCAGTGTTCTGCTTTTAACCCTTTTCTCCCAACAGCTGATTTGTTTTCTGTGAGGCAACAGAAGTCCCACAGGGTATATACCCATACTTCTGGAGAAAAGAGAGACAAAGGAAAAGTTTGAACACTGTTTGAGCATTACATATTTCTACTATCCCTCCCACCTTGATTTTGAGCCAATCCAACTGCATCTCTAATATAAATATGCCACTGAGGCTAACCCAAGATAAGGGGAAATAAAGCGAACATATACCACCTTAGATTTCAGGGTCAGGGACATATCCATGGTTTGCTTTATTTTTTTATATATTTATCATAATAGACAAAGGCAAGCTGTCTGGCTCCCCCTGGACTTCAGGACCATGTCAGACTACATATATTTTTGGCACAGAAGTCAACTATTCAGCAACTGCCAAATCAGCTGCAACTCTGCAATAGGTCTCATGGGATATGAAAAAGATTTAAGTAAGCAAGGAAACAGATGCTCTTTGTGCAGGTGAGAGACTATGTTGTTTTCTCCATGTGTCCAAAATTTCACAGTGTTATAGTTTCAGCACTGAAGTTTAAACTCTGATACATGTATACACACTTAAACATACACTGATTTGTATTTAACTTGCCTTCTGAACAAGCCTTCTTCTCACAGTTTACTGTGAGCTGGTAGTACAAGTACACATCAAATCAATTATCTGGAGAAGTTTCAGTTTTGATCAGCAAATGGTATTCAAATGGAGTTTTTTGGTGGTGGTATATTTTTAGTTAATGTCTGGTTTCCTTTGTTTGTTTTCCATCCTCTGTATTGGTCTTTCAGTTTACAGTCAAACTACACATTAACCTCCCCAAATACTGGAATTTCAGCTTTCTCTGCACAGTTTTTCCCCTCTGATTTACTTGGTGGTTTGTATACTCTATTTTTGTCAGCATTTTCTCCTTAATTATGCCTTCTTAGATCAAACACAGACATCTGTGCTGTCTTAAGCATTATATGAAGAATTATTTCTAGCATAGACTCCCTTATGCACAGCTTAAAACTAAGAGCTATTACACTAGTAGTGTTCCATACTAGAATAATTTTGATCAACTCTCACTGCAGTTATAAACTTTGTAAATGTTGGAGAGAAAATGGATATTATAAAAAGATTTGAGAGACAACAGCTGTGGACAAGCTGTACAGATGGCACATTTCAACTCATCATAGCTGTAGAATGCAACAGACAAGTGTAGTTCATTCCCAATTCTTGCCTGATTTCCTTAAAATATACAATTACTCAATGCAAGTGAGATTTCTGTCTTTTGGAAAAAAGAAAGAGAAGAGAGAAGAGAGAGAGAGAGAGAGAGAGAAGAGGAGAGTAACAGTGGAAGGATCTGTCTTTATATAAAGACAGAAGTAAGACATTATGTAAAGATTTTTTCAGTCCTTTAGTGATTTATCTCAGAAACATTGGTTGATTTGGGGGGGGGGAGGGGGTTTATATGCTTCTCTATCATTAAAAAGTGCAATATTTGGCTCAAAGACATTTTTAGCCATGCATGTTGGTAATGGAAATCCCCCATCCTCAGCTAGGGATAGAAAAAATTTAAATTAAAAATTAAAGTTTTAATACCAAAAATTTCTGTAAAGATGTTCACCTAGCACATTTAAAGCAAGTCAGATATCTTGAAAAAAAATCTAACAGTTTAAGCAACGATTAACTCAGCAAAGTTATATAGTCAATTTAAGTGATTTTTTTACAGGTTTTACTTTAGCTACATTAATTTTAAACCTGCAGAAACAGTTTTGGGAGAAAATATCTTTAGGGTTAACAGAAAGCAATCTGAGAGTAAAACAAACTCCAATACACAAAGATGTGCAGCCTAAGAGTCAGACATACACTTCAACACTAGATTTCAGATAGGTGCAATTCAGTTTCTGAAGGCAGGTGTTTGTCTGCAAGCTGGGTGTCCCAAATTCCCACTGTAGTTAATGAAATCTAGAAGTCTCTTCAGCTTACTCTAAAAATATTCCTGTGTGTTTGATCAGCTCAAAATTTACCCAAGCTTCACTGATTGTGCAGACAAAATCTTCACTGATTATAGTAGGATTTAGATATCTATCACACCTCTGCATAACTGAGGTGGAAGATAGTAGCTTACACATCACCACACATTATCCCTGTCTATATATTAAATGGATGAAGATTTGATGAGTGGAATATTTGATACATGAAAATTGGCTGGGCAGCCATGTCCAACAAGTTGTAGTCCATGACTGAGGGTCCAAAAGGAGAATGCTAAAAAGAGGTGTCCTCAAAGCTCTATATTGCAACCCGTGTTGTTCAAAATCTTTGTTGATGACACAGGAAGTAGGATTGAGTGCATCCTCAGCAGGTTTGAAGAGGACATCAAGCTGAGTGTCACAGCTGATTCTCTTGGAGGGACAGGATGCTGGTCTGAGGGACCTTGAGAGGCAGCCCATGTGAAACCCATGAAGGCAAGCAATGTGTACTCACAGCCCAGAAAGTCAAATGTACTATGGGCTGCACAAAAGCGTGGCCAGCAGGTCAAGGGAACTTATATTCCCCTTCTACTCTGCTTTTATAAGACATCCACCTGGAGTACTGCATCCAGGCCTGAAGCCCTGCATTCAGATCTGGAGCAAAAGGACTTAGGCCTGTTGGAGCAAGTCCAGAGGAGGGCCACAAAAATTATTCTATGAATGGAGAACCTCTCCTATGAGAAAAGACTGGAAGAGTTGGGACTGTTCAGCCTGCAGAAGAGAAAGTTCTGGGAAGACCTGGTTGTGATGTTTGAATATATAAAGTGGATTTATAGGAAAGATGAAAAAAGACTTTTTGGCAGAGTCTGTAGTGACAGGGCAAGAGACAATGGTTTACAACTGAGAGGTGCTAGATCTAGACCGGATAAAGAAGGCATTTTTTACATTAAGAGTGATGAAACACTGGAACAAGTTTATAAGAGAAGCTGTGGATACCCCATCACTGAAAGAGCTCAAGGTCAAGTTGGACAGGGCTTTGAGCAACCTGATCTAGTGAAAATGTCCTTGACAGGGGAGCTGGAACTGCATGATCTTTAAAGATGTAAGAGACTAAAATGTTATGGGTAATAACTTAAACATTATTATGAAGGACTTTTTTGCCCATTATGGCAAAACTGTATAAAGAAGCTGCAACCACCTAAGCTCACCCCTCCCTGAATATTCCTCCTGGACTGGAATTTTGGACTGTGAGTTAAGGTGCTTAAGGGAGTTTAAGATACAACAAAGATGACATTATTGTCCATTTATCTCAGGTCTAGGCAGAAATAAACAAGGCTGAGGGAGAAGAATTTATCCACAAGAAAACCAAACCCAGCGATTGTCCTGAGAATTATCCCTGGCTTGGTTTGGAGGGAGGCCATAGCCCACAGGCCCATCTGCTGGGGCCAGGTTTGCACAGGTGCCCCCACAACCAAGTGAAGAGGAAGGGAGTTTTGGGGGTGTGGCATAACCTCTGGTCAGAGGAAGTGAACACCCATCCTCCCTTACATAAACTGGCTCAGTTGTAAAATGCCCCACACCAGGGAGGCCACATCTATGGGGCATTCATGTGAGTGGCAGCTGAGGGTGTGTCATAATCCATCAAAGACCTCCGAAATACCCCCAGACTGATTCCTGGGGCCATGCACCAGAGCACTGCACGATGCGAAGAGATGCAACAGATCCAGTCTGCTGCAAGAGACAGAGTCAAGCCTGCCACTCTCACCCCTCAGGGGAGGTACCTGGTCATTCCCACCTGGATGTTACATGGTCCAGAATATCTCTGATTTGTTCAAGATAACAGAAACTAGTTATGCCTGTTCTCTGGCTGTTCTATACCTCTTAATCTGTTCACTGGGGGGACAGGGTGAGCAACAAAGTAGGTCTTGATGCTGTATCCACTCTTCAGCAAAAACTAGAACATTAGTGAGTTATCACTATTCTTTTGGATAAAAAATCTAAAATACAGCAACATATGAGACATTATGAAGAAAATTCACCCTATCATAGCCAGACCCAGTACAATATATTACAATTTAATTTGCAGTTTTGCTATTTGGCACAAAATACTTATTGCAAAACAATAAATCAATAATTCTTCCCATAGTTCTACTGTTCTATGATATTTCTCTTTTTCTTTCTTGCCTTTTTATTTTGTCCCCATAAATAGCAGTTTATAATTTTGCATCATAAAAAGCAAAATACAAAACTAGTGTGGAAATTGTCTGTGGTTAATCTGCAGTCCTACTGATCATTTTGTTGATAGCTAAAGGCTGGATTTTTTTAATAATTTAGTAAGATAATTTTTTCTCTTTTGAATCTATAAAATGGGACATAGAATGATGTATTTTTGTTATGAGTATTGGATCACTATAATATGGTATTGAATCAAATCCACATGCTAACACCAGAAAATAGGAAATTACTAGCAGATTCAGAAAATGATAAACATGTAACTTGATTTTTATTATGCACTGTTATTTCAAAAAGAATGACTTCTTTGTTGGACAACTTCTGGCAAAGAACAAAATAATACCACAGGAGTAATTCTAAAGAGTCAGTGTTTTAAAATGCAAATCTTTAAAACCAGTTTAAAACCAAACCAAACAAGCAAAAAAAATCAGTTTAAAAACAAAACAAAAATTACAATTTCATAACAGGATTGAAATGTGTGGGGGAAACAGGTCACTGAGAGCCAAGAATTTTCATAGGGAAAATAAAGGGCTAAGGAATCCCCCAAGTATTTCAAATGTTACTAGAATAACAGCAATGTGGATAAAACTCAGGAAGGATCTGAAGTTTTAGAATATCAGATAAAAGTGTGCATTAGTATGGACATGAGTCTTGAGGGGGCTGTTACTGCCAGTCTTGGTATTGAAATGTCAAACAAACAAATATCAAAGAGACTGCAACTTCTAGATGAAGTTGAAAGAGTTAAAACCCAAGAGCATTGATGTAGATTTATCCCCCTTCTCTCAGAAAGGAGTGATAATTCTATATGAAGTGCATGTAGCCAGAAAATATAGTAGTAAATCTGTTGTATATTAACTTCATGAAAAACATTGATGTTTTCATTATTTGTCCACAAATAAAATCGACTACAACCTCCTCAAATTACTGTCTAGGAAACAGTTGTAGTGAAAAGGGTCAATACATAACAGAAGTTGCTAAATATTGATTCAGCAAAATACTACACACACACACATATACATACAGAAAAAAGCCTTCTGACATAAGATGTCTAGAAAGTAAAGCAGCCAAAGGCAGATGCTAATGTCTTTTTAAAAGAGAGAATATGAAGATCATAAAAAGAAAACAGTAAGAATTTGTATACATAAAAGAATAAAGCACAATAAGGACTAAAGGTTCTCTGTTATCACCTAAATAAATAAATAAATGACTTTATTTGCTCAAACATGAATTAAGGTTTTTTCTAAGCAGGTGGGAAATATCACATTGTATCTACATAAAAAACTGACAGACCAACGCGCAGAAACCAGAAAAATATAAGACCTTCACTATTGTGGAAAGTACTTAAGTGCTGAATTTACCACTTTCCTGAGGATGATAGCTGATAGCGATAGAAATGTGATAAGATTGATGTTAAGCTAAAGCAGGGAAAGCATCTGTTAAAGAGCAAATGACTGGGTTACGTGTGTGCAAATTCACAGGGTCTGCTGAAATACACCTTCAAGAATTTTTGAAGTGTTTATTTATGTCTGAAAGGCTGGTAGTAATTCATAAACTCTATCAAAATAATAATGTCTCTTCTCTTTGATAGCCAGCCAGTGTTATCTATATTGGTTTTATTGAACCCTTTGATGCATTCTCTCATCCTATTGTAATTTTCAGAATGAGGCTTTTCTGAGTTAATGGCAATTATAATTAATATGGTGTTTAAAAACCATTCATTAGAGTTGAAATTAACTAACATATCTCTCCCTCTCCCCAATGTATATGCACTGTTAAACAAAAATTTTGATGACATTTTTCATTTCAGAAGGAAAAGTTTATGTTTTTAAACTTTCAGTAAGATATCATTTTCTGTTTTAAATATCGAACAGAAGCATTTTTTTATATTTTAAAAAATATTTCGCATAGAATACAATTCCAGTGCTCTAAAGTGCTGATATTTTAATCCCACTCAAAAAAGACAGGAAAAATAAATTCTACTTGAACTGAACCTTTTTTTTTTAAAAAGGCACAGTTGCTGTGGCTGCAGGGGACCAAAATAAATGCCAAGTACTGGGGAGATGTCATTTCACTACGAATTAAACTGTTGTTTCTCTATTGAGGAGCTTGTAAAAAAAGCATCTGTTCAAAATTGTTGATTATGATATCTGTCAAATGAAAATATTAATTTCTTGCTCTGTTTGACATCGAAATTAAAAGGTATATGATGAAGAGAAAATCCATGCAGGAGAAATGCATAATTGGTTGGAAAAAACATCCTTCTAATAGTTATTAACAATATGCTCTCAAACTGGAAGATTATCCAATGTTGTACCTCAAAGGGGTCTGTTTTATTTCCAGTGTTGTTCACTGATTTATAATTTTCTTAATGATAAAAACAAACAAATAAAAAAAACCACTTTATGTGGCTAGAGTACAGTTCAGAATTTTCTAAGTGAATAAATTTAATGTCTGGTCCATAATATTAAGATACATATTTAAAAACATTTGCTTAGGAAAAAGAAAAAAAAGAAGAAATTTCTTTACAATATTGATTTTCAAGCTGTACTTTTGCAATAAAATGCCCCAAGTACCAAAGGTATAGGTATACACGTTGGCCTATACATGTCAAGAGGTGCCTAAGAGAGGTGATATTGCTTCTTAAAACCAAATAGTAACACGTGGGAGATGAGGCACCAAGCCTGCAGAAGATTAGCTATGAATGAATTATTCCATTCACTTAGATGAAGGACAATGAGAAACATAAGGTAATGAACTTTGGGAAAATTTAAGAAACAATAAAAAAAGTAAAAGAAATTAACTTGAAAAGTACATTTATAGAATACATTTAGAGAACAAACTTTCAGAAAGTAACCTGAAGGTTCCTCAAGCATTTCAAGGCATTGTTTGTTGTTGTAAAAAAGAGAAAAGGTGTTCTGGGAATACTAATGAAATTTTTGCATGAAAGACATGAAAGATGTTATGGCTCTTTACTGGAAAGATGTGGTCAGTTTCTGTCACTCTTCCTTCAAGGATAAAAGGGCACTGGAGAGGAATATCTTTATTTTGCTATGAATGTATGCACACATATACATATATATACTTTTGCAGACCATCCTAAACACAAGTGCTCATGTTCCAAAATGGCATGGTGCAATCCAGCCTCAGTCCAAAATGTGTGTTTCTGCATTGGATGTTAGTTTGATGGAGATAATTAGCCCAGTTTCTCAAGTGTATCATTATGCTGGCAGCATAGGAGGCTTTGAATCCAAGCTATGCCATGTTGAGCCAGTTTGGACAGGCAGAACACACTTGAGCCTATTTCCATGAGACATTACAGATATATTTCCTGGAAGTGAAAGACTACAAATGAAATATGAACAGTTAGAGAAAAATGGAAGTAAAGAAAATAACCTTATCTTTCAAAATAGTTTCATTGGATGAAGAAAAGCGAAAAGTGTTCGTCATGATGTCATTTTGTAAATGTTATTTAAGGTTCATTTTAAGGTTAATTTTGCTAATTTGTTAAATGGTAGTGAGAAATCCACTGTAAGTTTGTGTCAAAGTGCTACTTTTCTCTCTATTATTTCCCTGAAGGCATGAAAATGTGATTCACTGACATATCCCAGGCAGCACTTTTTAAAATTTGTTTAAAAAATCTGTGTAAAAGAAATCAGCTAATTGTAACAGGATAGTAGCTGCTTTACTTACAAACATTCACCTTCAAATCCAAGGCAAAAGGTCATAATTTTCTTTACTGCTCAAAAACATTACTTGAAACCCTTTCCAGCTTCTTGACTTTTCCCTTAAATTCAGTCACAGGTATGTTATGATCTTCAGTTTTGTTCTTTTACAAATATTGACTTTCTCCAAAGGTTTCTTCTAGCTACATTAGTCAATAAAGAATGGTTAGATTACCTCAAAAGACTTGTTTCTAGTCAAGCTGTTACTTCATCTGGCTCACAGTTCCCACTTAATCCCAGTGCATAGCCTCCCATTGTTACTCAGGATTTATTTTCTGTATGATTCAAGATAGAAATATGGGGCTAGTTTCACTCACATATGCTCTAGCATTAGTTCTGTGAAAGAGAAATTAGTTTAAGTTTCTCAATTACTTTTTTTTCATGGGAATGCATCACTATTTTAGCATTGAATTAAAAAAAAAAGAAAAAGTTGAATAATTTCTGGTTTGAACCACGGTTTAATCCAGATCACTCAGGCTCTCAGCTGTTAGAGCATTGATTCTGTACATGCCGTAGAATTGCAGTTATAGAATGCTTTTGGTTGGAAGGGACCTTAATGTTCATCTATTTTGAATCAACTTGCCACAGGGACACATTCCACTAGATCAGGTTGTTCCAAGTCCCATCCAAACCGGCCTTGAACACTTTCAGAGATGGAGCATTAAAAGTTTCTTGGGGCACCTGTTATAGTGCCTCATCACCCTCACTGTAAAGATTTTCTGTCTATTAATATTCATTAACCTGAAAACTTCAGGAACATATTTCATGAATGAATTTAATATATGGATGTGATATTGTTCCCATTTATAGACAGATAAATTTAAAAGAAATCCATTATTTTTCTTCAGCAGAATTTAAATGTCTTCTAAGAAAGTTTATTCAGAAGATGCCTGAGTATCTCTGGCATGAAAAATCAAGAAGGGATCAGAAAACATATATTTAACTCCTAAAGGATACTAGTGAATGTAGTAGTTCCTTAGCTCAGTAATTTTGGAAGATTCATCTATGTGAATTTTAGTTTGAACAACAACTTTTATAATAAATTATTGGACAGCACCCTAAAACTTATAAAGTGCATATATTTAAATTGAATTATTTTGAAATTCACTTATTTTTATTCCCTTTTGTCTTACTGTGCATATTGGTAATTTAAGTTTCATCTATTTTCAACATTGCCACAGAAAACTGTACTTTGATCCTATCACCTTGTCTCACTCACAGTGATACTTTAATCTTTTAATCAATTCCTTTAAATGGTCTGCTCATAAAGGACTTTAGTTTAATTACAGATTTCTGCAAAGACATATTTTCATTCTTGTATCATGTTGGGCTCATATGTTCAGGGCAGAGCAGGGTATATGAAAACTGACATCCTGTTTTCTTTTGGGGGACTAAATAGACTGGGAAGAAAAGTCATTTTATATGCATATAAGTTTATCTGCAGCATAATGACATCTTTCAAAAACTGGATTTCCACACGGGACTACTACTAAGAACAAGATTTGTATCCAAAGGAAATTATATTGTTCTACTTTCAGAGATGGTATAATGAAACTGAAGCCAATTTGGTTACACTAATGTAAAATCTGAGAAAGCAAAGAGGTACCTAAGGAGGTTTAGAGAAATTACTCTTATAATCATAGAGGACTTGCATGGGAAAAAAAAAAAAAAAAAGAAATACCTCAGTTTATTTAGAAAATATAGGAAAAACTAGCAAAATAAGGAACTGAAAACTGGAGATTTTTATTGGCAATATGGCAAGAGTTATTAAATATCAAGATGGACTCCAGCTTGTAGAGAGGCAAATTTGCATGTAAAATTAGATGCCAAATACAGCAGTTATATTCCATACTTGTAAATTGGTTCAGCATCCTAAAGAGAGCAATCTGATGCTGCTTTAGGTGACTTTAAGTGTAACTGTCAGATGTTCTTTAGCTACCATTTCAGATACTTATGTATGGTGTGACGGGTATGCTACATTCATGGAGACATCTTAATCTATCTTAAATAGATAGATTAAGATTAAATAGTCTTCCTTAATGCTATTAAACCCCTTTGTCTAGGTATTCAAGTGCAAGTATTTACATGTGAACTGAGAAGGGAATGGAGCTGCCTCTCATTGCTGTTCTAGCAGGGCTAAGGCCTCTACCAGTTCCAGGGTCACAAAAGTCAGACAGGAGGAAGTGTTGGCTCAAATACCTCAATGTTGCTAACCATAAGTTTAATCGGTGAAGCCCATGTCAAAGTTTGAGTTACTGCTGCAGTAGAAAGTAGTTTTCAGTTGTGTAAGAAAGACCATTTAGTTTTATTTGGCAAGTTCTGCTGTATCTAATTTGCTTTCCAGATACTGCTCCAGGAAAGTATAAATTTCTGTTGTCAGAATTATCATCTTACAGATGTCTTCTCAAACTCATTCCACCTAATGGTAATGCCTGTGTTCTAGAAACTGAATCACGTCACTGGACTCATGCCTAGCCAATTACATTTGAATGCTAAATTTGGATCTAAAACCTGGTGATGAGCCCACCTCAAGCATGAATTTTAATCAGCTAAAATTTTCTGTGATAAATTTTACCATTGGAACCAACCCATCAAGACTACCTGACAGACAGGAGATTATGCATCTAATGTAGTATAGACAATGTTTACATTCTTACATTTATCATAAAACATTTTGGTTTAGTCTTTGTATTTTAAAGCAGTTAAATGATAAAAGAAGCCACTTAGGAAAACAAGACTTGCAGGATTTTCATTAATTAATAAGTTGTGATTTTTATCTAAAATTTGTTGTATCTATCAGTGACATCCAGAGAGGAGGTACTTTCAAAGTAATGGGTAAATTTTAATGAATCTGTCAAAAATAAAGTATTAGGATGGAAGTGATTTAGGCTCCTATTTCCATATACTTCCTAGCTCATTACCCACTTTCTTAAGCTAGTAGGTATAGTGCTCAGTGAGGTCTTCACACAGTGGGAACAAAATTGAATTAGTTGACAGCGTTGATTTACTTGGAGCAATTTTATACTGTGTATTAAACAAATGAATAAAAGGGATTAAAATGCACTTTCCAGCATTTTTCAGATCTACTTTAGTGCACAGCACCAGTAATTACTTGATTAAAATCAAACCTGACATGTTGATAATATTTTAATTAGTAATACTTCTATGACTTGCTGGGAGGTGACATGCTAATTTTGGCTTGCAGCTTGAGAGACTGGCTGCGAAGCAGATGGAGATAACTTGTAGAGCGGTCTCCCTACTGCCTTCCATTTTTATGGTCTGTAGTAAAATGAAGCTTCTTTGGTAGGGCTGGAAAAGATAGCATGAATTGCCATTCTCAGAAAATCATGATGAAGCTTTGCCTTTCTGATTTACTTCAGAATTCATCAACACAAGAGAAATGGAACTATCTATGGAACTATATTGCTAAGAATGTTTATAGAATCATAGAATGTTATTGTTTGGAAGGGACATTTAAAGAACTTAATAGTCCAGTGCCCCTGCAATGAACAAGACATCTTCAACTACATCAGATTGCTCAGAGGCCTGTTCAACCTGGTCTTAAATGTTTCTAGGGATGGGGAATCTACCACCTCTCTGGGCCATCTGTTTCAATGTTTCAACACTAAACTAAAAGAACTAAAAGAAGATAGATTTAGGTTAGATATATGTTATTACATGTATCTGATCTAAATCTGTCTTCTTTTTGTTCCAAACCATTACCCCTTGTCCTATAGAAAAAGACCCTGCTAAAAATTTGTTCCCATGTTTCTCGTAAGCCCCCTTTAAATACTGAAAGGCAACAACATGATCCCCCCACCTTCTGTTCTCCAGGCTGAGCAATCTCAACTCGCTTACGACTCTTCTCATACAAGAGAAGTTCTAGACATCTGTTAATATTTGTGGCCCTCCTCAGGACCAACCCCAACAGGTCCATGTCTTTCCTGTATTGAGGACCCCAGAGCTGGATGCAGTGTTTCAGGTAGGATCTCACAAGAGCAGAGGGGCAGAATCCCCTCCCTGTCCCTGCTGCCCACGCTGCTTTGGATGCAGCCCAGGACACAATTGCCTCCCTGTGCTACAAGCACATATTGACAGCTCGTATCCAGCTTTTCATCCATCAACACCCCCAAACCCTTCTCCTGCAGTCCTGCATCCCTCTGTCCCCCAGCCTGTCCTGATACTCAAGTTACCCTGACCCAGGCGTGGGACCTTGTAGTTGGCCCTGTCGATCCTCACAAGATTCCCATGAGGCATTCCTATGAGAGAAGGCTAAGAGATCTGGAATTGTTCTTCCTGGAAATAAGAAGGCTTTGGAATGACAACACTTCTCCTATGCTTGTTTTCAAGATCATTTAAGATGTATGTTTATAAATACTTTGGCCAGATGTCATAGGTTTTTTCTGTCTCTGCTGAGGTATTAGGCTCATTCATCTCAGCTCAGGGGTGAGATCTTTGCAGATGAAGTTTACTTTCAGCTTGGAAACTTCAAGTACAACACAACAGGCTAATGACTCTATTATGAAATGCCCCTATTATGTCATGATAATTTAAATTTTTTGTCAATTGGAATTATTTCCCACTTATTCTATGCATGTAAATTATTTTCCTTTAAACTATTTGTTTTCATTTGTTCCTCAAATATTACTATCTTTCTCAGCCTCTACTATCCCCTCTACATTTACGTTCCTATTTGTAATAAATTCTGCATATATTCATGAGCTGGCTCCTGGCTGTATTCTGTTAGAGGTAAATGACAGAGTGGAAATATGTTTAATAGAATAAACTACTCTGTTTCCAAAAAGGACTATTAGAAAATGACAGGCATTTGAACATAAGCCAGTCTGGCTGAAAGCAACTAGGTAGGAGGGCCAAATTTAATCCAACAATTCTATGAAGCTGAAAGAGTATCTAAGATATTAATTAACTACGGAAAACAGTCAAATTTTTCAGACTCAAAATAACTGCTAACTCCAGAGGCAAGTATAACAAAGGAATTGAGGTAAGTCAGTGATTCTCATTAGACTTTAGTTAAATTATAGTTCCACAGCAATATAAGTTGTCAGGAACAGGCCTTAAATAATTGTTTTGCTGACATTAACTTTATACATTGAAGTTAGGTACTGCAGAGACTTCACAGTGGCTTCCTGCTCTGATGCCAGCACAGCAAAACTGTAGAGGTAAGCAAGACAGTGCTACTCTAACAGTAGAATAACTTTTGGCTCTGGGGGATTTCTTCTGTATTGTGTGCTGAATCCTTGAGCAATTTGAGGGAACAGGCATGATATAATCTAATAAAAGCAATTGAATAGATAGAAAATGGAGCCTGCTCTGGTTAATTTTAGTAGGAAATGTCTGAAGAGTACAATGAACCACAGACAGAAAAGAATAATTTTCTGCTGTTTCAAAAGTGTTGCAGGAAAAAGAGAGTGCTACAGTGGAACTATTTTCTGTTAGAGGTTTTATATACTAACAGAAAAGAAAACCTATTATTTTTATAGTTGATTTGCTTAATTATGAAGTCTAAAAATATACAATCAGATAAAATCTGCAAAATATATTCTTAAAATTATGACTATGACAACACAGTTCAAAAATAAAGATATCATAAAATTTGAATTAGGATACCTACTTTCACTGACATCCTTGAAAAATAGGAGCTCATTCATAGTGCAGAGATTTTATGAAAGAAGTTGCATAGCAAAAGAGTTCAGTATACTCTTTGTATTGGCTGACCTCTTAAAATTAGCCAAATGCTATTCTGGAAAGAAAAAAAAGCCATCATATAATATGAATATTAATATACAGTAATTTTAGCTATTTACTGTATGACAGAGTGGAGATGGATTTATAGCTTCTCAGCTTCATTGATGAAGATTTATTACAACCATCAGTATCTTTCACTGAGAATGAATCAAGTTAAAATTGAAACCTCTTTTAATATAAAATAAAGGGAGTAAAATCAGATATAGGGAAGGAAATTTTCCATAAACATTAAAATAGTAAACATTGCAGAAAATTCTCAATATTATTAATTTTTTAATATGGCTAGAGCTACCTTGCCCATTTTGCTGTTAAGTAGAGAGAGAGCTGTTGAAAACATCTTAAATATCCAATAAATATATTTTTTAAATTATTATATTAACTACATTAAATCTACTATATAATGTTATCATTTATGTTTCATAATTGATATTTAAATACATTTAGTCTTAAATACATTTATGAATTTATGTGTGTGTCTATACACACATATAAACACATACCTGTATATGTGTGACATATATATCTCAAATATATTAGCACACAGAAGCCAATTAGGAAATTTCTGATGGAAATAAACTTGACAGAAGGAAAAAACCACTTATGTAAGGACTTAAAGAGAACAGTTGCATGTTTCAAACACTGCTAAGGCCGTAGAAGCAGTTTGCCATGAGACAAGCACAGAAGGGAGTGACAGGATGGTGCTGATTCCAGGCCTGGCAGAGGTGAGATCTGGTTAGCACATCCTGGTACTGCATCCAGAAAAACATTCCCACTGTGGCAAAATTTGTGAAGGAGCAACTGCTTGAACGCATGTCACCAGTCAAAGAAAAATCACCCCAAGTCATGGGACAGATGGCATCTGTGACCACCACCAACCATTGAACTGTCCCCCCATCTCCCCACCCCTTCAAATGTGCCTCTGTGGATAGTTGGAACTTGGACTGTAAATTAAGTGACCTGGACAAGAATTGAGATTAGATGAAGGTGATACAGTTGTCTAAATGTTATCGCAGACTAAGGGGGTGGTTAACATACTTGGGGGAGAAGAATGCGTCACTGATAATGGACACAAAGAATGAGAATTTATGGGCCACAAAAAAAGTCAACTCAGCAACTGTGCTGAAATCAGCTTGGACTGGGTAAAATGTAATTCCAGCAGGGGGAGTTCAAGACCCCCAACCGCTGGCTCTGGAAACCCAGGGACTTGAGAAAGACTGAGCATGCAGACTGATTAGCATTAGAGTTGGGAGAATAATTTTACCAATAGAGTAAGGGAACTGTGTAGGCAATGAGCATTAATTCCTCTGATAACTAAAATGTAAAAATAGTGAAAAGTTTTGAACAACCTTGGGACCCCCCACCACTGAGAATCTCAGAGTGAAGAACCAATGGGATACCACTAGATGCATGGATGGCGACAATTTTCTACTTAATCCATTGGTCTCTCTCCCTCCCCCCAACCTTTTATATTTCTTTCTATCTCTCTACCTCACATTGTTTTGTTAAATTATATCCATACTATAATATCCATACTTTGTCATATGGCCTTGTTTACACCTTAATTCAGGAAGAGACATTTCTCAGTAAATGGATCTTAACAATTTGATCACTGAATTTTCTTGTCCTGTTATACCTAACACTACTGAAAGTGTCCATTTTTTTCTGGAAGAACCAATGCACATTGAAAGACCAGATGATAGTTTACTGTAGGTTTATAAGCATTTCTCATAAAGAGAAAATTCTTGGAAAAAGTATTTAAGATTGTTTAATTGAAGCAGAGTGTGTATTTTCTAAATGTCTTGGGGACAGCACAGTATAGTTTTTACATTAGATGCATCTAAAGAAATTATGAAATAAGAAAGAAAAAGAAAAGAACAAAACATCAAAAGAAATTAAGCAAGAACTGCTTGGATAGGAAGAGAAAAATAATGTCAAATTATTAGGAAGAGAACAATAATGTCAAATAGTTCAGCAAAAGGAAATTTGAAGTCCTGTACCTGGGAAGAAATAAGTCCATGCAGGAGTACATGGTGAGGAGGGACAACTGGAAAGCAGCCAGAGAAGAGCCTGATGATCAAAAAATTGAAATGCGTCAGCAATGGTCTATTGCCGAAAAAGAGGCCAGCAGCTTCCCAGGATCCATTAGGAAGAACATTGTTAGGAGGTTGTGGGAGTTGATTCTTCCCCCTAACTCAGCACTAGAGGGGCCACCTCTGAGTGCTGTGTCCAGGTCTGAGCTGCTCAGTAGGAAGGAGACATGGACATAGCAGACTAAATCTTGCAAAGGATCACGAAGATATTTAAGGACTTCAAGTGTCAGACGTGAGGAGAGGCTGAAAGAGCAGGGACTGTTCAACCTAGAGAAGAAAAGGCTTGGGAAAATCTTACCAATGTGCCTAGATCCCTGATGGGGTATACCCTACTGGGGGAGTGAAGAAGAGCACCATCTCTCAGTGATATATGCTGAATGGACAAGACACAAATTTGTATACAAGAAATCATGTGTAAGCACAAGGAAAAGCATTTTTTTACTGTAAAGTGGTCAAACACTGAACCAAGTTTCCCAGAGGGTGTGGATATTCCCTGTTTGGAGACTTCAATAACTCAACTTGGACACAGCCCTAAGTAATCTACCGTAATTGGTTATCTTAACAGGAGCACTGAACTAGAAGAATTCCAGAGGTTCTTTCTTACCTGAACAATTCTATGATACTGTGCTGTACAATCACAAGAAGCATTAATTTGCATTGATTTCAGCAGCTTCTCTAGCTATGCCTTCACACATTGTTCAAATCCTTGAGATGAGATTGATGAGATTGATATCAATCTCTCTAGAGATTGATAATCTCTGGAGACTTGTTTTAATTCTTATTTCCTTGATTTTATAGTTTGCTTTTGTGTAGAAAGCAGCAAAATGAAAATGTATTTTGGTTGTGCTCTTTGAAAAACTGAGAATATTAGTACCTTTGCTTCTTTTCAAAAGGGCTCTGTACCTAATGCCAAGTCACACTGTGATTTTTTACTTAAATGAAATTCATGCTGAGCATTCCCAGTTTGCCAAAACACTCAAGAACTTTCACAACAAATGCAGTGTAAGCCGTAACTAAAAGGGCTGACTATGTTGTCAGTTTGATGAAATAAAGGCAAAAACAGTGGTAATGCCCAGTGTTTCTAGCTGCCCATTGTGTCTTTGTTGCAGAACCTTTGAGCAGACTGAAATAGAATCTTCCTCTGTCTTATGCATTAATTTAAAGCTATGTGACTCTGCTGTCACAGTGACACAAATGCAATTTAATTGCTGAAATGGTCTTCTTTGCCTCAAATAGACAATAGAGAAGTATATATATATAAATCTTTCTTTTCTATTTCACATGAAATGAAAAATAAAATTTATTTATTTATTTAATATTTTGTAGCCTAAGAAAACTCTCTGGCATGCACTATTGGAATAGTAGGACAAAACATACCTACAGCTTTTTTTTCAGAAAAAAACCCAAAGCTTACCTGTTATAGGTTTGAGAATATTCTTGTTTTAAATCTTTTTTCAAGATAAAGCTGTTATTTATACTTGAAATAAGAAACTCTGGAAATTGATTTACTGATATTACAGGAATTTAATAAAAGTGAAGATTTTAATGTGGGAAAACTTTAAATAAAAGTTTGGGTCTTGTCTAAATAAAATGCAATCATGTTTGCATTACCCCTTCCCACCCCCCAAAAACACTAATAATACAAAATAATTAAAAAGCTAAAAAGTACACAATTTTTCTGAAATGTCATCTATTGTGTAGATGCTGGAGATGTGCAGTGTAGTTGACATTCTTACTAATTTCCTGGCTATAAAGACAGAATGTTAACTGTGCCTGGTATACTTCAGCCTCAAGGGTTTCAAAAGGTCTTGGAATGTAGCTTGTTGCTCCATATATCTATAATGTTCATTTTTTATCCAAGCTAACCATTCAGATTAACTTTAAGGAACTGGTACTTCTAAAAATACTTAATCTTGTCGTAAAATGTACTTCAGCAACTGATCATCCATTTGAGTTCTGTTCCTGACTGTGTGCCTCAGCTGTGAGGAGTCAAATATAACTGGCTCAAGAAGATACTATGTTGAAGATGGTTAAAACTACATGAGAAAAAGACACAGGTTTCTTGGTAAGAACTAAAAGTTCTGGAAGAACTGGATCACCAGCTGTTGGGTGACCCCAATAGTTTTTTACAGCATCAGTGACAACGGCAGTTCAAAATTTGTGAAAAATAAAGACTATTAAATCAATGCTGAAACTGAACTGCTTAGAATAGTTTTGCCCAGAAGGCAGAAACATGGTTACACCTAATGTTTTTCAGAGTGTCTTTAAAGCTTCCACAATTACTACTTTATGTGAAATGTCCCTGAAAACATCTGATTGCACAAACTGTGACATTTTATCATCTCTTCTTCACATTTATTATTATTTGCTTGGCAGACATTTAAAGCTAACATTAATATCCATCCATGCTGTGAAATATATATGGCAAATCCTGAGGTTAAATAGGAATAAATATAACCTATGTCTATAAGCCTCAGAAAGCAAAGCAAGACTAAGAACACACAGGCACAATATATGTAAATAAAAAAAAAAAAAAAGGGGGATAATATATAAAAAAAGAAACATAGCAAGAGAAAAGGCATACCAGAAGGACCAGTCATGCAGACTATGCTTGCAGAACTTGACAAAAGTTGCAAATGCTACAAAACTGAGGGGCACTGGCAATGTGACAGAACTTTAGAACATTATTCATGGAAAGTAGGGTGATGCAATTGAATTCCGTAAAAATGAAGATATTTCACTGTACTAAAAGGTAGCTCTGGCTTGTGAAATGTCAGTGTTTTCTTGAAGTTTGGTGCCCATGAGTTGAGGAAAACAAAGGATTTACATGTCTTAAGAATCACAGAGCATCAAAACCAAAACTAAAATGTAACCATGAAGAAAGCACAGAAAGATATACTCTGCTATTTAATATGCTAAGGTGATCCTGGTAGATCACTGGTTGCACCAAGAGAAGGAGTATCCTGCAGGTCCTCTACCATATTAATCAACCCTCTGATGATGTCTAATTTATGCCAGCACAGAGGTAACAAGTCTGGGCGGATTAAAAAATTTTGGAACTTCAGCTCTTTAAGCAAAATCAACAATACCAACAACTCCATCAGGAAAACTAGGGAGCATAAAGGTATCATAGGATGTCAAAACAACATGTCAGCAGATACGCAGGCTGCTGTGCTCTTTACAAGTTTCAGTTACCAGGCTGATTTAAGTTTAATTCCCTGAAGAACTCATTACCATACTCCAGTTTGGAGTATTTAAATTGCCATCATGTAATTGAATAATAAGGAAAACTGACACATATTATGAAATTACAGTAAATCCAGGAATTTCAGAATTCCCTAAAAACCACCTTATCTATAAGTCCATTAAAGCATAAAGCAGTAAAAATAAAAAAAACCTTCCAACCAATAACTCCCCCACCCAAAACCTAAGTGACCTAATGGGTATCACCCTTAGCACTTCAAAGACAAGCTTTAAAGCTATTCAGATTGCTTTTTTCTCACTTCATACACCAGGCACGATGCCTAAATTTATAATCAGTTTTGTCAACTATTTATAGTCAGCTAGGAATTATTCAAAGTGTCCTCATTAAATGTTTACCCATCATCTCTGTTAAATATGCTTCCTTTTGCCCATATTAATGGGAGTATTTGACATCATCTCAGTATTTTGAGAAATGCAAAGCAATTTGCAATGAGAACAAAAATACTGAAATCAAGACAGGAACTCAGATATCATTAGCTTTCTTTTAAAAATGCAATTAATATTTTTCCATCATGTAGATAAGTTTTTATTATTCATAGAACCATAGAATTGCTAAGGTTGGAAAAGACCTTGAAGCCTAACCATTAACACAGCACTGCCAAGTCAAACACTAAACAATGTTGCTAAGCACCACACAGCTACAGGTCTTTTAAATATCTGCAGGAATGGGGACTCAGCCACTTCCCTGGGAAACCTGTTCCAAAACTTGCCAACCTTTTTGGGGTACACTTTTTCCTAGTATCCAATCTAAATCTCCCCTGGCACAACTGGAGGCCTCTTATTTAATCTCATCATGTTGCCTGCTACCTGGAAGAGACCAACTCCCATATCGCCATGTTGGTCAGAGCTTGATGCTAATAATGCCAAGGTTGTGGGTTCAATATCCATGTGGGCCATACACTTGAGAGTTGGACTTTATGATCCTTGTTGGGATCCCTCCCAACCCAAAATATCCTGTGGTTCTGAAATCTGTGATTCTGCAACTCCTTCCCAGTTGTTGTAGAATGGAATAAATCTCCCTTGAGCCTCCTTTTCTCTGGCTAAACAGCCCCTCAGCCTCTCCTCATAAGAATTGTGCTCCAGACTGTTCAGCAGCTTTGTTGCCCTCTTTTAGACATGCTCCGGCACCTCAATGTTTGCCTTGTAGTGAGGCACCCAAAGCTGAATACAGTTCCTTATACCCCCATAATTCAAAAACTATAAATCCATTATTTCTATGCCCAACATGGTCTTCAGCCATCACATCACCCACCAGTTCTTGTCTTTTCACAAACATCATGTCCAATGGGCCAACTCCCCTGGCTGGCACATTCACCAGCTGTGTCTGTGTGTTATCTTCTGCATGGAGGCAATTGTGATGCAGGTTGTTGGACAACTTAACTTCAGCAACACCCTCAACCCAGATGTGCTTTTATGCTTTCTCTGAATACTTTAGAATAATTTTGTCTATTTTGGCAACTGTTGTTGCTTTTGCTAAAGATTGGTAAAAAATGGATTTTTTTTTTTTTCTTTCTGATCCACTCCAAACCAAGTAGCTGAAAAATTATTCACTTCTAATTACTACTTAAGGAGAAGACTTCTGTGAAATTCCTTAATAGGAACAGGTTGACACTCCCGACTTTAAATTATCTATTCCCATCTGTTCCCCAGAATACCCCAACAGGAATGACAGTAACTCACATGGACTCAATGCACAAGTAATCCCATAATGGACCAGCCTACTGTGATTTTCTGCAGACAGTAAAAATGCCCATGTCTGACTTGCTGCTTGCAATTTAGGGACTAGAAATTATTTTTATTCCTTTAAGCACAGTGGATGAGATAGGAAAACTACTTGCTGAAAGAGAAGTTATTACCCAAATTGTAGCGAGTTAAATAAATACTATCAGGAACTTTCTCCCTCATCCACTATCACTCTTCTTCACAGAAAAATCTGTGAAGCATAATTCTGAGCTTAAGGTCTCTAGAGAATTCCTTTTAATTATTTCTTCATTGTTGCTGATGTCTTGCAATCAAATAGTCAAATGTTTATCTGAGAATAGAACAAGCAATACACACACCAAACACAGAACTTCACCACTCCTCTGACATCATTCCATGGTAGAAAAAGATTTAATCTCCTCTTCTCAGGTTTGATGGTCATTAAAATGACATAAAATATTAAAATATTCCTATTATTCCTCTTCTTCCCTGTCCCCCCCCCACATATTTTCTAGGGTTAAAACAGGTGTCTGTTGTCACTGTTGTTATTATTACTAAGGGTTTATTCTGACTGATAGAGAAAAGGCAGCAGTTATAGTAATGCAGCTATCTCACAACTCCAGCAGTGTAATTTCAGTTTTTTGAAAGTACTGTCTTTTCTTGACACTTCTCAGAAGATTGCTGAGGAGAAATGCTCATTTACTAAAGTGTCTGAAAAACACTGTCACTCCAAATCAACACAGCCATTTAATGAAAATGGGCTTTTCAGTATTATAATAGATGCTGCCAAAGCAGTGATCAAAGAGAGAAGAAAGGGAGTGAACTAAGGAACATGAGCTGTTAGAAACTTCAACTGTGTTTTGCTAAGCTGTCTGCCAAAAGATGATATCTGCCTTGTTAAATAATTTCCTTCACCAGTTTCAGCTACTTGAAAATGTCTTCACTTTTTTTTTTCACGGACCACATATTGGCTAATAAGGTGAAAAGTTTAATTCTTGTCATGTTGAAATGAGTCATTAATACAGAAGCATTTTTAAAGGTGCATTCACTGCAACTATTGTTCAGATGATGTTCAAGGAATATCTTTTTGTTTCTGTCTCTTAATTTTTTGCTTCTGGAACTGGTGCTCCATCTTCCAAGTTCATTAATTAATATGATATTTACCTTTAGGTTTCTATAATAAGTAGCTGGTTATGTGTCTAACCTTTTCTTCTACAGTCTTTTATGATAAGGTCCAATATTTAATTTTTTTTTTCATCCTGATTGAGAATAAAAATCAGAAATATGCATTTATTTGATGAAGTAACTTCACATGATGGAACTCCATACCTTAAACTTCTACTGAAACTAGATCATGGCAGAACATTTGAAGCCGTAACAAAATTATCCAGAATTAGAACAATAGTGACAATAGAAGTCTGCTGATTCAACTGAAAAAAACCCTCTTTTGGGATTAATCCAAGTGTTTTTGTAATTTTGAAATAAAATTCTCCAATGAAAATTGTTTTACATGAAAATTAAAACGTTACTTTCTCTTTCCTTTTAATCCATCATTTCTGCCAGGTGCTTTCTTTCCTCTCACTTGAGTACAATCCAAACTCAGCAACACTTCTGGCTGACCAACACTGCATGTTTCAAAGAATAGCTCACCCAATAAATCTTCATTGGTCTTCAATATATAATGCTAGTATACTTCTAAAGGAAGTTTTATATTCTAGGGCTGATGAAATTTCTCTTAAAAACAATGAGGGAGGTCTAAAATAGAAATAACATACTCCAATCTGTTAATGAAAACATTATTTCATTTTGCTTTTGAAAAATCTAGTTCAGATCGCTTAGTATTTAGATACTCTCAGCAAACTGTTTTCACTCAAATTTGTGACTTAAATTTTATCACATTACCGGAGTGTGTTGATTTTGCCTTTGATAAATAGCAACTTTCTGAGGGGGAAAATGTTTTTTAAAAAAGGCCTGTTTTTCTCTGTACTTTTCTCCTGCTACACACAAGTAACTCCATTAACTCTGTTACATTATTGTGAAATCTAAGTGAAATAATAACATTGAGTCATTTTGTTTAGAATTTAAGCAATATATTCAGACGCTTAAAATATTTTTTTTCCCTGAAACACATAAATGTCATTTATTTTTACCAGTGCCACAGCTAAATCAGTGTTCAAAACCAAGGAAAAATTTGTATTTGTTAGAAAACTCTCAGTGGAGAGAGGATGAGAAAATATTCACTTTTTTTCCATCACATTCTGTCATTCTAACTTCCTAGAAAATCTGGCTCACACGTACATAATTGATGCCCACCTTTGCAGGTGATAAAATCTCTTCTAACGTCTTCAAGGTTGTATGCATAATTGAAACTGAAGACTCTGCTTAGCCAACTTCATAGCAATCTTATCAGGAACAAGAGGCATCTATGGAGTGTAAGGAGAGGAATAAATAGGATTCTCAAATTCTTAAAATAATTTTTTTCCTCTCTGTGTCAAAAAATGTAAATGCTTCAGGCAGTATCATTATTCCTCAGATTTTTTTCTAGGCTTCCTAGATGGAATTATTGCCCTGTCACAAATACGTTTGCAATCATGTTAACATCTTAACAAATATCAGTATTAAGTTATGAAGAAAACAATGTCTCTTGTAATCTCAAAAGCACTTGAAAAGTGCCTGTTTTAAACCTGATACCGTAGAAAAACCAGATATTATCGAAGCCCTTGAAATTTGTAGCTGGCCACCAAGTAGCTGATGATTTACATCAGAAGATTCTACATCCAAGTCATTAAAAATTAGGTCTATTAGAAAAAGAAAATAAGTCAGGAAATATTGTTTTTTTTCTAAACTTCTCCGAATCACTAATGGGAAAAGATTGTCAATTTTGAAAAAGTAATTTTGAAAGGAAAGGTGCTGGCAAAGTCCTGCATGACTGGTATAGCCAAGGGTGTATCATTGAATGGCCCCATTCTTGCAATGCAACAGCTGTTAAAAGCCTTTAATTCAGACTGCAAGAGTAAGAGCTTAGTATGCACTGAATTTTCTCTTCCCTTTGCTCCCCCTGAGCTGCACCTGATGTCAGTTTTATGTTGGAATAATCTTGTTGGAATAAGCTTGCTGGAAAAAAATTTTCAGTCTCCAAACTGAAAAAAAAAAAAAGCAAAAAAATGTGATAAAAACCATTTGCTATCCATTTATTTCTACATCACTAATGACCCAGGACATTAGTCAAATACACACAGTCCAACTGCTCATTTTACTGCTGGAAATGGTAGTTACAGACCAATGCCATATCTGGTATATTGGCTTGTCAGACCTAGACTGCAATCCATTTTTCTCGTGAGCTGCAGATTAGCTGATTAAAGCTGATGCAGCATGAAGGGAAAAACTAATCCTTTAATAAATAATCATATTAAAAATAAAAGACCAACAGCTTATAAATACTCCAATTAATTCTTTCTGCTTGTATCTCACTTGAGGCTTTGTATTTCATTCTTCACTTTTTTGGTAAATATTTCTTTCTCTGGAGTTTATGTCTACTCTCTGTAGATTCTCAATTTGCAATAAAATTCAGTTAACTTGACTCCTTCATTAGCTGTCGCTCGCTGCAACAGGGCTTTTTCCTCATGACAGAAGTTTTCTGTGTTTCTGTGTTTCTATATTACAGTTAGGGCTATGAAGGGAAGGCTGGGGTGCACTACTGCAAAGGCAGGAGTGAAGTATCTGTGGTCTGGGTATGTGCACCTTCTTGAAATCAATGCATATGAATAAAATGAAAGGGAATTAAAATCCTCAGGGAAGTAGAATAGCCAGAATGACAAGCACTGAGATACCTAAATCCAGGAAACAACAATACCAGAGGCTAATGGCAGAGAATCTATCCTCAAAGAATAAAGATATCCAAGTGAAAATCATAGAGAGTGACACAAAAGAATTTGAATTACACTGTCATAAACAAGAAAAAGATAAAATTAACTAGTATCAGTTACTCTTAAATAGTTTCACCTACTTTTTTAATGGATTCTAATTAAGATGAAATGTTCAGATCGATATTTTTGTAAGTTTACAGACTACAGGTTTTTACATTGAAATCTGTAAATAACATTCCAAATTTAAAATTTTCTTTAGAGAACTGTTATAAAACTCAATATTAACAAAATACAAACACTAAAACTCAATTTTAATAAAATAGAAACATTAATTTTAAAAGTCTGGGATGAAAATAAACATCCAGATTTAAAATTTTTCAGGTTTACTATTCTGTGAGAGGATTGGTATTTATTTCTTGCCTATTTTATTTTTTTAATTGTTTCTAACAGCACCCTTGCTACTTTAAGTCTTTCTTCAGCAGTGAATATTAATTAGAAAAATTACTACTACTTTAGTAGGTTAAAAAGAGCAGTGCATAAATGAGTTCATTTAAACATTAGGTAGGGTTTCTAGAGACTTTTCAATCAAAACTATTATGCAAATTTGCATCCATTATTTGCTTGATTTTTGCTTACTTTTTCATTTTGTAACAATTATTTCCTCTGCCAAATATGTCAACACTAAAATCTGGAGATGTTTTTTTAAGCTCTCCACAAACAAAAGCAGAAGGAAGGTAACGGTTTCCTAACATTCCCAGGTGCTAGGAGGGAGTGTTCAGGGGGAAGAGTTGTTTGTTCATTTATGTGGGTGGTTTAAGGGAGAATGAAAAACAGGGAGTCTCTGTGTGTTCTTTCTATACTGCATTTTAAAATTAATAGCACCTACAAATACGAAGGAGGAGACTTAATGAAATTCATCAAGGCAGAACAATAAATATTTATGTACAAATACATATATAAAAATTCATATACATAACCACACTTGTGATCACACACAGGCAGATTCACAGATTAAGCAAACCTCCTCCTCTGCTGCCTGAGCTTGTTTGACAGGCACCAGTCAGTTTTAAAGTATTGAGTTTAGTTAAAAGAAGAAGTGCCACTGACCTGGTGCATGTTTCATGAATGGATAACCCCGGAAATGCTGAGAACTTTATGTGACCTGTAATGAAGTCTATGTCAGGACAAGATACAGATTTACTCTATAAACTCAATTTGTGCATGCATTCTGCACCTGTTTTTGAAATGGTATGTTCCTCTTAGAAGAAAATTCATAGTGTTAGCATAAGGATTATGAAGTCTCAGAGAAATGCTGATAAGAGTACTACAGAGGCAGAGGGCATAAATGGCACAAGCAATATAGGATAAATATTTTCAAAAATTTTTAATCATTACTCCATTTATTATTATTTCTTACCTCATTTTTATATTTTTAAGAGAGAAAAATAATGCATTCTGAACAAATAATATGCTCAGGAATTCTCATCAATCTTGGTGTCTTTAAAATCCTGGAAATTAATTTTCTGGGATTTTTTTGCTTTTAAGAACAAGAAAATTCTTTTAGATCAGGTTTAATTACTGACTTTTAAGTATTTTATTTTTCTTTCTCTTCTGTTTAGCAAACTTCATTGCACTCAAATTGTGAACTTCAGCCCAAAAGCACTAACTTCCCTCATATCACTGGATAGTCATTTGCAAAAGACAGGAAAGTCCACTAGGTAATTCAGAACAAGAGAATAATTTTAAATTTTTTTTGTATTGCATCTGATTCTTTACAATTACTATGGAGACAGTTCTATGAAGCCATCTTTTATAGGATAAAATTAGCTTTTGTGAATTCATCTTTTATCTCTGCTCTCTTGGCTTCACCTGTGGTTTTTGTCTTCTTTCAGTTCCTTTTTCTTGGGAGTTCTCTTCTGCAGTAGGTCAGGTTAAATCCTACCTGTTCTTTAAAAGCCATCAGAAACTTTCAGTAGCCTCCTCTGCTACTCATGAAACTTTAAATCAAGGAAAGCCAAAAAAGTACTTCAAATATTTCTCCTCTTTCTGTCTCTGCTTGCAGAGATGTGGGAGAACTGAAGTTGCTTTCTGCTCCTCTGATATCTTGTAACCAGAAGAAGGAAAGTAAGGAATGTCTCTTTTTTTTTCCCCTTAAAAATAATCAATCTTTCTTTGAGAACATAGAAGGTCAGTGTCTGTCAGCCTTATTTTTACTGATGTGGTGAGAAATATTGGATTTCTAGCTTAGACATAATTATATTCTTAGCAGGTAACTTGGTTTGAACCTCTCTCCTTTGATTCTGGGTCTCCTAAATCATTAACCTTTACTAATTGTCCTCTGGAGTTCTGTACAGAGTCCTTGACATTGCTCATTGTTTCCCATATATTTTCACTTGTGTCACAAATGAGTGATTTGGTTGGCTTAAAGAATCAGTATCAGAGGTATTAGGAAATGTGGTTTTAATATGATGTTCAGTGCATCCATCACAACTTGCCTCATTTCAAAAAGTGTCATAGAAAAATATTCCACCTTTGTGGAGAGGGAGAAAAGGGGAATTAAAAACACCGTTTCTAAGTATTTTGCTAAGTTTATATTCCACTTGGCCCTGATCACTGACCTGGAGGCCAGCCTGTGCAGACTAACTGGGCTTGTGGTCAGACTCCTCGAGCTTAACCCCCTCTTGAGCAGCTGGGCTACACCTACAACACTTGACCTTGAGTCTCCTTGAGCCCTCTGTGTCTCCAAAAACACGTTTGCTTTTCTATTGACAGCATCTAAAATAATATGATTATGTCACCCCAGGGGTGACTGTAAGAGCAATTTTTCCCTAATTTCAAAAGAGCAATATGACAACGCATGGGGGGAGTTTTGGGGTTTTGGGGTTCAAAACCTGCTGTAAGTGTACACAACAGCTCAGAAGGTTGGATGGGGCCAAGTCTCAGCTATGACTCACCTGAATTTCACAATGGGAGCTGCCCTCAAGTAGGCCCTTCACAGAAACAAGAACATATTTCAGAGGGAAAACGCTGACTGATTTCAAAGCAGTGAACTTTCATTTATGCAGTATAAATTATGAGTCTACCAAGACTCAGGGATGAACCAACTAGGGAGCTATTAATTAGCAGTGTGAAATACCTACTGAGAAAGAGTAAAAACACCTGTAGTATACAGTAAGAAAGATAAAAGATACAAAGAGAGCAAGAGGTCTTTAGCTTTGATGGGTTTGGAAAACAAAGGAAAATTTTAAAGAAATTACACAAAGCTAAATGCTTGATAGTATTCTTTAAAATTCTTAATTTAATTTCATGTAACTTATCTCACATTAGACTGAAAAACTTTAGATACTATTATTTATTTTTTTAAGAGACATTTGTGTAAGACAGACNTATTTTTGCCTCTGGTCTGTGACTTTAAAAGATTTAATGGAAGTATAAAGTCATTAAAGTAACACAAAAAAAATTGAATTTCTGCTTCTTGTTCTTCATTCATAATCACAAACAACAGTAAGACATTATAAACACACATAAACATATTTAAATCGCAGTACATGTAGAAATGTGTATATAAGGCTTCCAAACAATAATATTTGGATTTCAGCAAAGCATTTGATACTGTCTCTCACAGGATCCTTCTGGACAATATGTACAGTATTCAGCTGGATAAACACATCATATCACGGGTGAGCAACTGGCTCATGAGTTGGACACAAAGGGTTACAGTGAATGGGGTGACATCAGACTGGGGAACTGTCACAGGTGGGGTTCTGCAGGGCTCCATCCTCGGCCCTGTGCTCTTCAACATCTTCATAAATAACTTGGACACAGGATTGGAAGGGAGCACTAAGCAAGTTTGCAGACGATACAAAACTGTGAGGAACTGTTGACACCTTCAAAGTNTGGGGGGAGTTTTGGGGTTTTGGGGTTCAAAACCTGCTGTAAGTGTACACAACAGCTCAGAAGGTTGGATGGGGCCAAGTCTCAGCTATGACTCACCTGAATTTCACAATGGGAGCTGCCCTCAAGTAGGCCCTTCACAGAAACAAGAACATATTTCAGAGGGAAAACGCTGACTGATTTCAAAGCAGTGAACTTTCATTTATGCAGTATAAATTATGAGTCTACCAAGACTCAGGGATGAACCAACTAGGGAGCTATTAATTAGCAGTGTGAAATACCTACTGAGAAAGAGTAAAAACACCTGTAGTATACAGTAAGAAAGATAAAAGATACAAAGAGAGCAAGAGGTCTTTAGCTTTGATGGGTTTGGAAAACAAAGGAAAATTTTAAAGAAATTACACAAAGCTAAATGCTTGATAGTATTCTTTAAAATTCTTAATTTAATTTCATGTAACTTATCTCACATTAGACTGAAAAACTTTAGATACTATTATTTATTTTTTTAAGAGACATTTGTGTAAGACAGACATGCTTAGCTCTGATCCCAGAGGTATGTCATGTGAATTTCATTCTGGAATATTAGGAAGCTGTGCTGTTCAACTTATCCATTTTTAGTGCTCATTAATCTTTTTCATTTTAAGTTCATGTTTTACAAATTGTGTTGACACTTCTATATCTTGAAATTAAAAGTTTTAAATAAATAGTTTGTATCTTCGTAATAAAGGCAGTGTAATTTAAATCTTTAATTTTGATCCAGAATGATTACATGCATTAACTGAAGTTAATTTTATTGATTTATTTTAGGTTAACAGTCTTGCCAGAAACTAATATTTTCCTTTTTATTGCAAAAGAATAAATATATGCTCTTTAAATTCTGTAAAAGAACATGGAGTGGGTATTCCAAGTCTAAACAATTTTCTTAGAACAATGTTTCCCATTAAAAATTAATAAATNAAAACTGTGAGGAACTGTTGACACCTTCAAAGTCAGAGAGGTGCTGCAGAGAGACCTCGACAAATTAGAGAACTGGGAAATCACCAACCACGTGAATTTCAACAAGGGCAGGTGCCAGATTCTGCCCCTGGATCGGAGCAACCCTGATTATGTGTACAGACCAAGGAATGAGAGGCTGTAAAGAATTGCCACAAGGAACCTCAGTGTCCTAGTTGATGGCAAGCTGAACATGAGCCATTGTGCCCTGGCAGCCAGGAGGCCCAGCAGTGTCCTGGGGGATATCAGGCACAGCATCGCCAGACAGGCAAGGGAGGGGATTGTCCCACTCTGCTCTGCACTGGGGCAGCCTCACCTCAAGTCCTGGGGACAGGCTTGGGCACCACAACATAAAAAAGATATCAACTGATTAGAGAATGTTCAAAGGAGGGCAACAAAGATGGGGAAGGGTCTGGAGGGCAAGCTTTATGAAGAGCAGCTGAGGTCACTTGGCTTCTTCAGCCTGGAAAAGAGGAGACTTGAGAGGAGACCATTGCAGCTACAACTTCCTCATGAGGGGAAGAGGAGGGACAGACTCTTCTCTGTGGTGACCAGTGACAAAGGAATGGCCCGAAATTGTGTCAGGGGAGGTTTAGATTGAATATTAGAACAATGTTCTTCACCCAGAGGGTAGTTGGACACTGGAACAAGCTCCCCAGGCGAGTGGTCACAGCACCAAGCTGACAGAGGTCAGGAAGCATTTGGACAGTACCCTTGGGCACATGGTGTAAGTCTTGGGGAAGATCCTGTGCAGGGCCAGGAGTTGAAATTGATGATCCTCCTGGGTCCCTTCCAACTCAGCTTATTCTGTGTTTCTGTGCTTCTATGATAATCTCACGGACCCAATGCTTAATGTATACAGTACTGCCACCTTTTGGTAGTTATTCTCACTGCTATGTATAGGTAGTCACTTAACATTTTGTCTTACAAGACTTTTAGAACAAGATGTTCAAGTTTGTCTAAATTTACTTGTACTATTTACCATTAAATTTCTAAGTTAGCCAAAGCCTATATGTGAGGGCTGGGTCCACAAATTTGATGATTTGACTTCCCATAAAGCTGACTTGCTCAATATATGTTTGAAAACTGGTGACAACAGCTGATGCATTTTCTTTCACTCTAGTTTAAAAAACTAGACCTTTGGGGACAGTAGATCTTGTAAACTACTTACACCTTACCTGCTGCTTCTAGAAATCCATCAGAACCCTAGAGTAATCACACATTTTTCAGGCTCCTGCTTTCTGTCAAGGTTTTAGAGCTATCACAAACTTTCACATTTTAATATCTATCAGATAACTTCGGACCCATTATCTTCAAAGATGTGTTTGGGTAAAAATATATGCTCAAAATAAATGTGGCTGAAGGAAGTAAAAGAGTAACTGGAAATTATGAGGTTTAATGTGCAAATTTGTATCATTCACAACTGATGCAATGCTAAAATAAGGCCAACAGTACTGTCATATTAAGTCTAAGAAGTTACTGAAATTATGTAATCCATGCACATCTACATGTAGATGTCTACATGTAAACTGCATATCTAAGCTCCTGTTAACAGCCAATGCAAACTTTGAATTTGTTCCAGTTGCCCAAACAGTGGTATCTAGTGCATGATCACTCAGAAGGAAATGTATCTATGGACTTATGGTGGAGTCACACCAGTACCCCACAGTCACAATCAGGAGAAGTATGGTGCCCATGGCCCCCTCAGGCCAGTAGATGATTTTGGGCTCCTGTTGCTCAATTGGACACAAAACAATTAGGCTACTTAGGAGGTCAGCCACCAAGGCCGGACAGAGAGCAAAAAGAGCTCCAGCCTGTCTTTATTTTTATATTTATACCTTTTTACAGACAGTTATGGATTGGACAAAGAGGTTACCACCTCTCAAATTCCATAGGTGAGAAACACAGTCCATCACATTCTCCACCCCAGAAAGAAAAATAAAAAATCAACATCCAAAGTACAAAACAATTCTTAACCAGTTATAAAAACATGAATTGTTTACGCAAAATCTATGAGAACCTTTACTACTAACTATAAACACAACACTTTAAAAAAATCAAAACAACAGGATCCCTATATGGGTTCAAAGAAGGAGAAAATTTCTGTATAGCCATGGGTAACATTGAAAAAGAGACCAAAATGGGGAAAACCATGTGTTAATTAATGTTCAAAACTACTATTTCTTAGACTAGAAGTCCATTATAACCATAGTGAGATGTAGCATATAAAAGAACTATAAATCAAAAAAGCAATGTAACATAAGGAGATAATGATTCAGGATAATCGTCTCTCCAGAGTAATCTGCAATAAAAGTGCTAAAAATTAATAACTAGTTAATCAGAAAATAAAACATGTTATTTAAATTTAAGGACCTATTTCGGGTGAGAATCTTGAAACACCACAGACAGAATATATATTTCAACTAAACACACTAATTCATTTGGACATTTCATCCAAGAACAATATTTTTAATAACATGATTCTTTTATTACAATATTATAGTATAACTTCCTCAGTATTGTTATATTTTAGACTAATTTTCCCCTTCTGTTCAATTTACTCTGTGTATCTGTGGGTTGAAATCCTTGATATCTTACAGAAAAGCTAGATCAGCAGTTTTAATACAGTTTTTCTCCACAAGACATTTTGCTGGCGTTAAAAAGCTGTAGAGAATACTGCTTAAAACATGACCTTTATCACCTGGAGAAGTTAAAATTATAATGAGGTTTCCCAAGCTATTTGCAGGATGTGTTATAAACTTGATGTGATAAATACACCTGAATTTTTCTGACATCGTACTATTTGGGATTCTGAGATGACATTTTAAGATAAATCTTTCCTCATGACCTTCATAGTTAATAAAAGTTAAATTCCATTTTTATTTCTATATAGAGTTTACAGTGCACTGAGTGATACTTGGTAATTAAAAAGCTATTTGACTCCAGCTGTCCTCAGGATTGGGTGCTACAACCTAAAATGTCTCTTGAATTTCTTTCTTTGCTTGAACTGGCGTTTTTAACAGACTGGATTGGACTGCTCCACTCAAGAATTCTGGTTGAGACAGGAAAAATTAAGTCTTGTGTCAGAGTAATGGACTTCATAGCATTTAAAGCAGCCTGTTTTGCTATCCTAGGGAGTAAAGTCCTTTAACACGTTTTGGCCACCCCAAGGGGACTGTCACATTATGATGTGTTGTGCTGTCTCCCTGCCAACTGAAGGAACAGATCTTGAAGTCACGACAGGTTCTTCTGACTGGCGCTTGCAGAAAGTGTCCTTTGACATGGGGAAGATATTTTGGCACTTTTTATGACTGTATAATAATTCCCGCTGTGTTGCCTGTGTAATAAAAGTGTCTTCAAAAGATCTACTCCATTATACTTTTCTCACACAAACATCAATCAGCTACAAACAAATAAGGACAGAAAAATAATAAAGCACAGAGAAATAAATCCACAAGAAAAGCTTCCTTTCTTAATTGGTCAACTTACTATAAAATTCTCTGTGATCTATTTCAGTTCTGTGAACTCCCACTAATACATATACAACCCTTGCAGAGATTTGTTGGTGGGTTATTCTAAAAATTAATAAATAAGATTTAAAAAGTGTACATTTTTTAATTTTCAGATTTCATTTGCATGCACATTTTAAAAAATACCTGAGCAAGAAGCTAATGGAAAAATAAACTAATATCTGTATTTTTTTGGATATTGCAATAGTGAATATGTTTAATATGGTATTGAAATGGTTTTAATTTGTTGATTCAATCAGTAAATCCTGGTGAAATTCTTGAAAGAAAACCAATTGCAACAGAAACAAGAATTGGTTTTGCAGAAAAACAAGGAATCTACTTCAGGAAGACTGACAATTTCATTTAAAAACTTCTGCTTTGGAGAGATAGAGAAGAAGGCTAGATTAGTAAGGAAAGAAAACCTCTCACAAACTGGGGACTGCATAACTGGGCAGTTTTTATGCGTGACCCACTGCTGATTACCTATGCACAGGTTACACGATTCAGAAAAGAGCATGTGCTTCAGTCTCAAGTAAGCATGGAAAAATCTGATCTTTTAATAACAAAAGAGGAAAAGAAAGATTTAAGAATTCTTTTCTTCTGAATGATTCAAATTTGCTAACCTGTAATAAATTTCTTTTGAATATACAATATTTTGATCAATAGAAAGAGATGCAGTCTTTGAAACAATGAATATATTATATTGTCTATTGAAAATATTATTGAGTGGTAAACCAACATCATTAGTAGAAGTATTCATTGAACATGAATGATTTTACTAGGCAGTGATATTCATCATCCTTAAATATTGTGGGATTTTTAATTTTTTCTTGCAAAATTTATGTCAGTATGTCTGACGATTTCTAATTTTATAAAAAATATTGTTTTAGAGACATTTTTATTTGTATTTTAACTTTCCAATTTATGAAGAAGGTACAGTTATTTTATCTATATATCTATATCTCTATGTATCTACATATATCTACATGTATACGTAAAGTTAATTTAAATAAAAATATAATGATTAGTCTTTCATTTTTTGAGTTTTGGAACTAAATCAATTTGAAAATATTCAAATGACCTGAGATTTTTTGACTGACTCTAATTTCTTCCAAATACCAGTCTTCCACTAAAATCCACTGAACAACTCAGCAGAAATGTCATGTTTCATTTGTGTAAGACCTGGAATATTTAAAAAATAAGACTTTTGCAGTGAAGAAAAAGGTAATTTGACAGAACATGATAGAAAACTATCACAACAGGTTCCTGAAAAATAGGGTTTTGGCCTGCTAACTTGCCTGATAACTTGTGGGAATAAAAGATAAAGAATTTAACATTCTATAGTGTTATTTATTCACAAATTACTTTAGGATTAAATCCTTTGTTATGAAAACCGATCAGCTTTTCTTTTGTGTGTATGTATGTAAGAAAGTACTCATAAATAATTTTATAAAGAGAAGGGATAAGATACTGAGAGAATTGATGGACAGTGCTCTAAAAAATTCTTATTGCTATGAGTAGCTCTCTCTCACAGCTGGCTCTTCCACTCCTAATTACTACCTTAAGGAAAAATCATCTTATCTACCTGCTATTCTTGTAGGCTGCTGGCTGTTGTACTCCTGCTCAGTGCCCCACTTTCTATTTATAAGATTGGATATTTTTCTTTCTCTTTCATGCTCTCCCAGTTTATCAAACCCATCCTCTCCACAGGAGTAGACTCCCATGTATGAGCTCAGTAGGGCACATGTACATTACTCTATGGGTTGGAGTTTAGATCTGTACAGATCTGGGGATCAAACAGAGAAGTGAACCTGAACTGCAGTCAAGTATTTGCAGGTGAATATCAAAATGACTGACCTTCCTGCAGAAAGAAGGATCCTTCTCCTCTTTAATGTTTTGATTCATTGCCTTTACTGTGAATAAGGTGTTCCCATAGGAAATAATAATACAAAAAAAACCCCAAAAACAAACAAATAAAAAAATCCCACCCACAAAACAAAAAACCCCACCCAGGTCTAATATTTACAATTTTTGCTACGTGTGGGGTGACATAAGTTGCATTGCTCACTTCAGAACTGTGTAAAACCTGGCTGTGTGATTACAAGATGTGGTCCTGTTCCTCTTGCCCTCACATGCATTCCAATTCCCCTGGTGATTTTGCCCCATGAACTGGCTCAATGTCTGAGCAGATGTGCTACTGCAACACAGGGAGGAAGGAAAGCCAGGACAATCCCTGTGAATCAAAACTACCCACAAGGCTATTTTCTTGTACTGTCAATCCTGCGTTATATTTTAGGAACAAGTAATATTGTGATCTCATTTTCAGATAGCTCACCTTATGTAAAGCAATGAAAGTCATTGTCCGACTCTACAGTTACTGTGATTCCTTAGCCTTAAATGAGGATGAGTATCCCATATGGCTCTGGTGTACAAGACTGTTTAAACTTTTAATATTTAGATTCCTATGGACATCTGATCCAATAGTGAAGTGATGATTTGATTCTGTTTTTCCTCCACAAATTGTGTACTGATGTTCTTCTCCCACTGAGTATATTGGAGTTTTATACCATATTTAAGATGCATTTTGGTCCAGTATATGCATCAATAATTTAGCTTTATTCTCTTCATCTTCTGGTGCTCTACTTTTATCTGTTAGCTTTGAGGAAATTTGAGATAATTATAGAGATAACAGAGATACTCCCCCTTCTAATAATTTTTTCTTCATTAAAATTTTAGCATGATACTGTTTGCAGCCATTTATGTATGTAGAGCTCATTGTTTGTTGCTGAATTTAAAAAACAAAACTAAACAAAAAACCAAACCGATTTATTCTGTGAGAAATAAGAAATAAAAGCCATTAAAATTTACAAGCAGATTACTTCTGTGTAACTTTTGCTCATATAATTTCCCAATGGATATCTTTTCTTCTTATTCTCCCAGGTCCTACAAAATTAGGTAGAAGAATGAAAAATACCATATAGTCAACATATATTTATAGAAGACACTGTAAACCAAAATCATTCAAAAATAGCAACATTTTGTTCTGTGTATCCGTGAAAATTTTGAAATCTAGATCAGAGTGGAAAAAAAGCCAGAAGAAACCAAACCCAAACTCAAAACCCAGTGTCACGTAAAAGTAGTTTTATGAATATGCTGATTTTTTAAAAGACTTTCTAGTTATTTTATGAAAAAAAACCAAACCATTTTAAGTACGATTAGGCAAATGGGCACATACTTTTTTTTTTTGCTAACTTCTACTATTATTAGGGCAAAAAAAATTCTAGTTTCTCTCAGGAGCAACAACGAAAAGGGATAGAGGAAAAATAAAGAAGACGTAGACGAGGCTTACTTTCATCTCTGCAATGGTTCCTACAGAGTGCTTTAGCAGTGGCTATATTCAATCAGAATTTACAAATGTTTTTCAAATAACCATGTATATGGTATTTTTTCCAACTCTTCAAACCTTAATGTAGACCAAATATCTTCCTCTTGATAAATTCTACCATTAAGCAAGGTTTTTTTACAAAACATTTCTCTTCTCATATCCTACCTTTTTAAAGTCTTTTTCATGTTCTAATAATGATTGTTACTGAGTTTTCTTAATTAACACCATCATTCTAGTAACCTCATCATACCTATTTTTAAGTCATGGGTATTTTGTTCAACTATAAAGAAACACACTGAAAGGAAAATGAAACAGAGTGATTTTCATTTTCAAGGTACTGGCCAAAAAATCTAAATATACAGTGAAAGTTGTACCAAATCCTTCACTTTGAGTGACTTATGAACACAAATAACAGTAAAAATATATACGCTTTGAAAAGTGTAAATACCAGACTGTGAAAAGCCATAGAACTC
>VZTZ01037143.1:66521-102687 GCA_013400955.1 Drymodes brunneopygia | reverse complement strand
AAAAAAAACAAACCTGACAAAATTTTCTTATTCATCCTTACTTATTCCACATCTTAAAAGGGAGCATGTGAGATAAATTATTTACCTAGAAAAGATTCCTGTCCCTGTGGAAATGGATGGCAATACATTATTTCTTTGGGCACCTACTGACCATTTTTCCTAATTGTATTTCTCTGAGAAGATCTCCATGGATTCTCTCCAGTCCCTCTCTGAAGTAATAAACCAGAAAAAGTCACCTCCAAATGCTAGTGGGATTTATATAAAGATTTGTTTGATTGGCAGGAAATTTGCAGCCTTTCCTTTTTTTTCATTTTTTGTCTCCAAAAGAATAACTGAGAAAAGACAGTTAAGAACAAGCAGATAATGCAGTCAGAAAACAATCTTTCAAAAATGGAAGAGGCTGGACATATTTCTCTAGATGACTAGATCTTTTTGGCAGTTCTATGTGGCCCTTTCACCTTTATTTAGATGCATTCCTTCCTTACGGCAGAAAGCTTTGGAAAGGAAATCATATCGTAAAGTAAAATATATTTGCCAGGAGCATATGATAAGCCAGAATATAACAGCAGTCTTTATGGGCACTGTGGTTTTATTTCTCAAGAACTTGGAAGAAAAGTAATAAATTCACTAGAATAGACAGTTATACATTACCAAAATCTTTGCTGTGCTCCAGATATTGCCAAAAAACTGAGATGAGTTTTGCATTCACAAATGAAACACGACACAATCTTGTTTTGCATGGGCTTGCTTTCTGTAATGAAAGTTTTACACAGCTTGGCTTCATGAAGTAAAATGTTGATTGAAAATATTTGTGACAGTTGCGGGTAGTTAACAAAGTTGCTATTACAGTGCTTCAATAAAATGTTGCCACTTTAAATGCTAGGTACTAAACCGGTTGGAGTATACAGCAGCATTTTAGACACTATGCTGTGTGTGAGCTCACATTCCATTAAATGACTCACTTCTTCTGACTGACACCCCATTTACTCAGTGGAAACAGTGAAGTTATTTACTAGATGAAAAAATGAAGCCAAATACGAATTTATATTCATATATTTTGTGATGGTAAAAAATCTGGCTTGCTTGTCAGAATTTGCAGAAAGCCATTTAAAATTTGTTAACCCTTCTGAAAAAGTATTGATTAAGAAGAGAAACTATAGTCTGAGTGAGCACAAATATTGTTACAATACGTTTTATGACATTTATGTGTGTCAATGGGTAGTAAAACTCTATATTATGAGAGATAACATATAACACAGCAATGTCAGGGCTTTTTCATTATTTGTCACAGTTATTACTTTCTCAGGGTATTTGAAATTATGCTTACAATGGATCAAGTCAAATAAAAAAGAAATGGATAGTTCAATACAATAAATTCATATTTATAGAATTGTTTTCATGGGCTTGGCACTCTTTACTTCTTTAGTTGTCTTACATTTAATCAACAATTTTGCAGGTTTTCTTTTGCCTTTAGACATATTAGAGATTTAACGGACTCTGGCTAAATAGTTTATCAAACCATGCCATATACTTTTTAAGCTCTTCTATACTAAGTATGCATTAAGAAAGTATCCATAATTCAGTCACATACATTGTATAGGAGCTGAAAAGTTAAATAAGAGTCTGATCTATTCCAGGAACCTTATATCTCCAACAGACAGGAATTCTATGGGAAAGAAGACTTGCTTCTATCTCTGTCTTCTTCCATTTCCTTTTCTCCTTTCAGTTGAAAGAACTACAGAAGTTCTTAAAGGAAACTAAGGAGTAAAGGATACAGCTGTGTAATGGACAAGGTTAAAAATCTGCCTGGGGTGCAGTTAAAAGCAGTGTAATATCCTTGTAGGTTAAATATGCATAACTAATCTGACTGTGTTACAGGCTGTGCCATAAAGTATTCGTACTAGAGGTAGACTGGGGGATAATGACTTGGACTCTGTGCCTTTCTGTCATGGAACATAGATCAATAATAGAAAATTCTCGTAAGACCCATGCTTACACAAAAAATTATGAATTGTGTAAGGTAAAAAATGTGAATCAAAAAACTGAGTCCAAGAAGATTTTTTCTTCTTCCTTCCAATGGTCCAAGCTTCTCTGAGAATAAACAAACAAACTAGTAAATATAAGGTGCAATTAAAGTCTACTAAATCTGAAATCAGAATTTGTGTAGTGCTTCATAAAACTGGAATATGAAAATTGAAGTTCTGATTTATATTTTTATCACAGATCTGATAACTCAAAGTGAAGATTCAGAGACACTTGGACTCTGAAGTGTGTAGTCAAAGAGTCATATCAAAGCTCTTTTTCAATGAAAGACATTTCCAGTTAGTGATTCATTCAGTTTTAAAGTAGATAAATAATGCTAATTACCCTCAGGGTATAGCTGCACTGATTATTGACAATTACAAAAATGTGAGTTATGCCTAGATACTTACTTTCTTATGCTGAAGTTAAACAAATATAAATCCCGCTCTTAGTACTTTTCCTTTCCCCATTCTTCTGTGAAACATGTGGGTTTATAGAGACAATTTAAGGGTTTTTTCTAAATTTTATATTTAATTTTCCATCTCTTCATAGGAAATAACATGAATTTTAAAGTCTAACACTGGAAACACCCAAATATTTTTATATTGCAAAGAGTTGAGTGTCCTTCTGCAAACCAGAACATTTATCTACTTTTATAATATTTCTTTATGCCTGACTTGCACCACAGAAAATATAAGCTGAAAGTTCCTCATAACAAGCATAGTGGATGAAAACCAAGAAAATAAACAAAGAATGTTGAAAAGAATAAGAATAATCAAGTGGCAGGTCACAAAACCAGAACATGTATCTTGTCTGTAATATATTAAGTAAATACTGTTTCAGCTGTCTCTACGGTTTTAGTAAAGCTCACTAAATAAACTTGGAAATTAAAATCTTTAAGTTAGCTACCAAAGGCAACTGGAGTTCAAAGTATATTATGTATTCCAATTGTTTAAAAGAAACATATAATTTTCCGAAATCAGTGTTCAATGTGAAAAAAAAAAAACCAAACAGAGGTATTGTCACTGGAAGACTGGTCTACAGGGTTGTGATGACTGTAGCACGTGGGTAAAAGCATCTGGTTGTGAATTGAATGCTACATTGTACTCCATTTCAGCAATAAATTACTCTTTCCAGTGTCTGCCTGTGTCAAGCAGAAAAAAATTTGTGACATCTCAAACAGAGATTTTGAGGAGATGAGACTGGACAATGCTAAGACTGACATGTACAAACCTGTGTTTCTATAAGTGGACATTTTGGTTCGAGCTTCTTCATCATTGCTATTGGCTCTATAAATTAAAGATAATACATAAACTACTTTTCTCCAAAGCACTGCATTAATTTTTGAGAATTTGCTGACTTTACCATGTTCTTATGTAAACTTTTGGTGAGGGTAAAAGACCACAGTATTAACAGAATATGTTGATGAACCAGAGTCATGCTGGTAGTTAATTCTGTGGATTCACTTTAATAGGCAATTTACAAAGAGGGAGTTTCACTTGTCTTTCCATGCCTTTCACTTTATGACCTAATTACTGGAGTATCCTACTTGTATTAAGAAGCTTTTTTTATTCTGATGAACAATATTTTGTGGTTTTCTATTTAGTTTTCAACATCTTATGCATGTGTACCTAAGGACTCATAGCTTCTTCTTTTTCATTATTTATAATATAGAGACCATGACTTGTCAGATGAAGATATAGAAAAAGCCCATCTAATTTGATGTCTAGTTCAGGGATGCAGGTTCCGCGTTCCAAAATTTTCAGAATAACCTGCTTATTTTATGTTTCTTATACTAAGATTTTAAGTACCCTCTGTGTAAGTGCTGTTTACACTAGACTATATCTATGTCAGCAAATCAGAAACTCCCTGAAAATGCTCTCATGCAGTGGATCTCTCCTCTGAAATGTTAAACTATTTAAATGATCTGCAGGCATGGCTCTGGACCATTCCAGCCAAACAGTTCCTGGATTTGATTTGGGAGCTGGCATGCATCAGGTACCATTTACAAAGTATTGTTCACAAGCAGTACCTTGGTTTGGAGAATAATTGTGCTTAATAATATGGAAGTTTTTCACGCCAGCCACAGAACAGTCCCTATCATATTTATTCTACTGGTACAAATGTCACTTTAAATACCTAAACAGGTGCATAAAGATGTTAGTACAAAACTGTGGTGTTGCCCAGTGTCTAGATCTGTACCTACAGTTCAAGATCTTTTGAGAGAACAGCATGTTCACATTTACATACACATATATTCTGTACCTTGCAAAGACTTAAAAAATAACATCATAATTGAATTCCATGGTTTACCAAGTCTGCAGGGAATAGAGATCTACAGAAATAAATAGATGAGATTGATTATAACAATTGCTATTTTTTTACGTTGAAGTGGTTTGCAAATTTAGGAGTTATGAAGTGACGTGTTGAAGAATTTTCCCCTTTTCTAAAGTAAGGAAGTCCTAATTTTAAGACCAAACTGACAGTACAAAAGTACCGTGACTGATACTAGCAAACAGGTCGTCTTTACTATGATCTGAGTGCTAATACATGTCTAACAGTTGACCCATATATTGCAACTTAAATTTTATCTTACATCTTTGGGTTTAAAAATGGTTAAAAAATTAGTCCTATTTTATTCAACAGTATTAATATTGTGGAAAAAATATTTAAAGGAATTTATATTGATAGCTTCATAGCTAAACAGGGGCTTTTGCAGGAAAAAGACATCTAGAAACATAGATTAGGAATCAAAAATAAAAAGCAGGTTACACTGCTGTGAGTAATTCAGTATAACAAAATCTGTCTCCAAAGCTATAAAATATTTCTCTGAATTAAAACATGCATCTTTCACTTGTCTATTTTAAATACTAATAATGACTTTTCTCTACTTACAGTTCTATAAAGATGGAAATGGTAGACATTTTGGATTGCAGGAAAAGTTGTTATTACAAATATATTTGCATTAACATTCAGATTATTATCTCAAATATTAGTTTAAAATTAATTTAGAGTATTTAGGTGTCTGATGGCAAAGTGCAGTGGATGTATGGAGGAAGTATTTTGTGCATATATAGGAAGCAAATGAAAATCAAATATAATTAAAACTCATCTTGGAAAAAAATAAAAATACTCTGTGAAATAAAAATAGAGAGAAAGACTATTTAGTCTGACATTCAGATAGGTGTACCATAAGTGCTAGTCATTTCTTCCGGAAGGGTCAAGAGGGAACACTTCTTACAATTCTTTCAGGAAGCTAATTTTTATGGATTATTTTTCACAGCCCAGAATGCATTAATCAAAAAGGACTGAGTATTAAAATTTGACATAGTACACAAAGTGTTGCGAATCATATTTCCTCTGTTCTTTTGAAGTAAATTCTCAAAATATGCTTACTTCCTCCACCTCTACTAAAAAAAATCTCAATTTATTAGAAACTCTTCTGTCACAATTTTTCCTATATTTCAAAGTACACAGATTTTATCTATAGCAATTTTAAACAGAAAGTGGAAGGCTGGATCTGCAGTTACTTAAATACTGGAAAACCTCTAAATGTGCTGGCTTGAATGTATTGGTGAGCCAAAAAAAGACATTCCAGGTCACTCACACTTTCTGTATGCCTTTATAGCAAAAATAAGAATAAGGATTACAAGTGCAGACTCTTTGAAACAAGTCTTATCCTGAACCTCAAAAAATGGAGTTAAATTTAAGTCTGATATACAGAGGTTTAAAAAGTAAGGTTTCTATCAATATGCTAATGATTCATAATACTTTTTTGGTTTTTTGTCTATACTATGGATTCTGCAAAATTAGGAACAGTGCTTTGTATTTTCCCTTCTATTTCTCGTGTTCTTTTATACCACAATATTATGATACTTTCATTGCCTTGACAGATACAGTAATAAGCAATTAAGATAAGAACATTTTATAGCTGGTGAATGAAACTAGATGCTTGTGAAATTGTGGTATCTATTAAGAAGAATATATTTGAGAGTCTTTAAAATGCTTGATACCCTTGGAAAATAAAATTGGCTATTTATGTTTAGATACTTAGAAAGCAATATATTGAGTCTGAACAGTTTTCTAATCAAGAACCTGAATATGAACAAAAATTACTGGCTTTAACTCTATGGATGCCAGAGACCTCTAAAAGTAAAGTAGGTGAGATTCTCCTGTATTTGTGCTCATTGATCTGCCTCTAAATATCAGTCCATTTCTGATACACAGAGGAAGATCCAGTGCCAGAGTTATTCAAAGTAGTTTGAATGTCATTGCTCTGTGCTTACTGAAAACTTCCTGCCCTTGTGCTTTTGAGAGCTAATATAGGAAGTCATCTGTAGTATAGACAGTACAGGAAAACTCCTGCTGCCTTTTCAGAGTTTAACAAACACAGTATTTATGAAATGTTGAAATGAAATCAGCATATCATCAAGACATGCTTGCAACAGCTGAAGAAACCTTCAGGGAATGTTACTGGTTATAGCACCTTTAAAATGGCAACTTCTAAATTAAACTTGTCCTACAGGAGATTTCTACAGCACATTATTCTGGCATCCTCACTTTGCTTCCTGACTGCATGGTCATTGACATTCTAGGGATTTTGAGGGAGCGTTGTGTTTTGGGTTTTTGTTATTTGACTTTTTTTAAACTGTGTGTATACAACTATACTGTTAATTTTTTTTCTCAAAATAGGTCATAGCCATATGAATGGAAAATAGATTTTTTTTTCCAAGAATTAACTACTTCAGGAAAAAGAAATGCCTGTAATACAGTTTAACATTAATATATCATTATCTCTAAACACCACTCCAAAGAAAATGACACATTCAAGAAGCAAAATATTGTATTACCCCTACCACAGTATTAGCTGAAAAGAGGTATAAAGTCCTATACATGCATACACATTTGCTGATCTTGAAAAACGCTGATTTGTTTAATCAGGCAGGATAAGCATAGAGCATTAAGTCATAGAATCTAAAATCAATAACAAAGAAAATCATTCCTGGCTCATTTTAGTAGAAATGTGATTTGCACCAGAATGTTAAATTAAAGTCAGAAGTGTGCTGACGCAAACAAATTTTCCTTTTTCTAATTTAGTTCAGAGAAACTAAAGACTCATAGAAATTGTTCATGTACAAATTTTTCTGAATAATTAAATAAAATCTATTGGCCAGCACAGTTAGAACAATAAAAAAGAAAACACCCTGGTTCTGAGTTAAATTTATAAGCCTTTGTTACCCAGCTTGTCCTCTTTATGGTGATTTTTTTCCTTGTGGTGATGAACAACTAGAACTGGCAGCATTTTCTGTCACCTGCATGAAATTTTCTGTCTCTAGAAGCATCTTTTGCTGACATAGCTCAGATGTTTGAAGCTGCATCCCTTAATGTATGTTGCATAAAAATTCAGGAATTTTCCTAATTCATTCCTTTCACCCACATGGAAGAATAATTAGCTCCTTTATAGTGACTCAGAGTAGTAAGAAGTATCCTGCAATAAGTGAATTCTTTCAGTGTCTTGACCTTGTATGAACCTATCATTTGGTTCCAGGGAAGCAATAACCTTTACTCTCCATGAAATAATGTCTAGCTCTTGGTGCTTTTCAAGTTGTGTTTAAGACACTTCTAAAACTGGATAAAAGGGACTTTTGCTTTGGGACTCTCTTATAAATACATTACTTCTCTGAGTGGTGAACATTTCAAAGTGGGTTAGAGAAAACATACTTTGTCTCTTTCCTGGAAGAAAGAAGCTTTGTTTCTCATTTAAATCTGTGCCTTTTCTCGGAATATTCCTCTTCCTTCCTGCAATCAAAACCTTAATAAAATTGGGGATTTGGTATTTATTAGTGAACAATCCCCCCATCTTATTATAAAAGCCACTTTGAATGCTGCTGTTTCAGACAGATTTCTTTCCATTTCTCACTAAGGTGTAGAGGAAGATTTGGGGTAAACAATGAATGAGAAATACATCATCTTACTAAGATAAACTTGTAGTTAATTGAGGAATGTTATATTTGCTATATCGTACAGCAGCTATAGATTAGACATGCTTTGTTGCCAGACATTTCAACAAATTACTTGTAAAGTTGCTTTGTTACAGTAATAATGGAAAATACATAAATGATTAACATAAGGGTGAAGGAGTTCCTTGAAAAATCTCTCATAATTAAATATTCAAACATTGTAGCCACCTGTAAACTTGGAAAATCATGTGTTAAATGATACAGCAAAGTAGTCTAAGATATCAACAAGAATGCTTACTTGAGTTTTCCATAGTATAGCTTCCTAGCCCTTTTCTCTGTAGGGGGACACAAGTCACAGCTGATCTTTCCTATTCTATTCTGAGTCTATACAGACATAAATTATTTTTATTTTGCCAATACAGGATCATTGACTTAATCTCTGCATGTTTTTTTGCTGAGTAGAAATAAAGAATTTTGTGAAAATTTTAGGGATACTTTTTGGCGAATTGAACGGAAGGAAATACTGTATGTTGAAGTGAATTTATCTAAATTTATTCTAAACTGTAATTCTAAAAAATCATGTGTTACATTAGCAAAAATAGCTGTTGATGTGACTAGATCGTTAATCTGAAGACAGCTCCAGCTTGGTCTAAGAGGTCAGTTTTTGTTGTTTGACTGATAATGATAAAATTTACTTTCATAAGTTCTAGTTAATACTTCTTCTCAATAGTCTACTTCCCAAATATCAGGAAGTACCATTATCACCAGAACTGCGATAGCCAAATCCTTAGGCCTAGGACAACACACAAATGTGGGAATTCAAATATTGGAAGCATTTGCTTGTTAAGGAAAATTTCAACTGTTGTAGGGTGATACATCTCCTCCTTTTTATTGATTTTGACTTCTATTAAATAGAAACATTCTCATTCTTTTCAAACTGTCTAGAATGGATTAATAAAAATCTCTTTCCTGGAATATTTTCCTCACCATTAACTTAATTTCTAAATCATTAATGGAAACATTTTACTGCATGAAACTACCATATAACCTCAAAATGCCTTATTATTTTGTTATACTGAAAATTGATAATCTATTTTTTCTTAAGGTATTCTATATAATTTTGGATGGACAGATGATTAAATGCTTAATCTTTATCTACAATTTTTCATTTTTGTAGTACTGTTTTGTGTGGCACCTTGTCACAAGGTTTTTGAAAGTCTACTGAAATTGTGTGGACAGTTGTACCTCTACTTAGGATTTTTTGTTTACAGCTCCTAGGAGTTCTTACAGACTGACATGATTTCCCTCTGTAGAAACTATAGTGATTAGTTCCCTTTGAAAGTTCAAATGTGCTGAAGAATAATTAAAGGAGAATAGAAAGTTGACAAAGGATCTTTTTAATGAGACTAAAAGAACTTCCTTTTTTTTCATTAATAGACTACTTAGAGGTAATTAAGAAACTGCCATCTATAAATTGGAAAACTCCCAAGCTAGATTAGCATATTAAAATAATACACTACACAAAAGTCAGAAACTAATATCAGGAATTTCTCAGTGCCTTATAAGATGTCATTTTTTATCACAGATGGGCTTTCTCCTCCTCGTAATAACTGTCTTTAAATCCTTAATTTTTAAAGGCCTTTGTAGTATGGATGTAAAAGTGTTAGCACACAGCCTTCTAGGAAATATTGAGATGAAAAAAGTATATCTATTTGCTAATACTACATTTTAAAAATGGAATATTCACTTGTATTTCATAGAGAAATATTTAAAATATATATTATTACTTTCCATCTAACTCTGAACAGATTTTTTTTTCCTGAAATATTGATAAATGTGTTCTGATCTTCCACAGTGACAATCTGAAATTGCATCTTAATACCTTTCACAACCTACCTCATCCACAAAATTTTCCAAAATGTTATCTGGAAATAGGACAGAGGAGAGAAGCAACTTATGAAGTAATTACAGGTAAATGAGACATGAAAAACACATATGAAAGAAAAAAACCCACACGTTAATGAAGGCTCAAAGTTGTCAGAATAACAATAAAAAATCCTTCACCTCCATAGAATATCAAAAGAATTAATTTGGTTTATCAAGGCAACTCAGAATTAATTTGTTTAGCCTCTTCTATATAAATCTGCACACTATATTTGCTCTAGTACTTCACAAGTCCTGTAGTTTTGCTACTGAATTCTGTGAGCCTAAGGTCAAAGAATTGACAATGCTTCTCATTATGCTTTGGTTATTTGTTTTTCAAAATAAGCCCCAAAGATACAAGCAGACCTTAACACATGCATGTGGTTTATATGGGATGCCTGGGTACAGAGTCCATTCTCTGGAAGACAACAGAGGTTTGTGCATTCTGTATGATAATTCTTTTCAGTCACAATATCAACCCAGAGAAACTCACATTAACGTTTGTTCAATAAAAAACAAAATGGTGTCAGTCAGCTGAACTATCAGAAATATTCTACTTTGAGATGAAACAAGCAAAAGACTAAATTGAAAATTCCCAGCTGTGAGCATTCTAGAGGAAAACATAATATGAGAAAATTGGTCTTTTTTTGTCAACAGCTTTTTGGTTTTCTTTTATTATTTGATCCATTTAGATGTGCTTCATAAATCTTCTTTAGGGTGTCTCTTACTTGTTCATGTGGCTTCTTCCTTCCTTCAGTTATAAATACTTTCTGGACTATTAAGTTCGTGTTGCACCCCTAGAGATGTGGAACACACATAATTATCTTCTATGATGATACCATCAAAAAAATAAATTATTTTTTGGGTGTAGCAAAAAAAATTAAAACTAAGTTTTAGATAAGAGTAAATTGATGATATAAGTTTTGAAGGTATTATTGGTGAGGCTATTAATAAAATGCTGTGATCTATATTTTCAAAAAGAAAATAAAATTAATTTAAAAGTTGGAAAGATTTCAAAGAACAGATCAAATTTATCATAGGGTTTAAGAACCATCTGGGAAAGATATGCTTATCTGGTTCCATTGTCTTTGTGGTATTCTTCTCAGACTTTGTAGATTTATTTAAAAGATGAAGAAGTAAAAAATCCATTTAAGAGAGAAATGAAAAAGAAGATATAATATCCCAAAAACTGTAACATGAAAAATAAATAACCAGAATAAAATATTTTGCCAGTGACAGTAAGTAATCATACATGAAATGGAAATAGGATATTAATCTTTTTTTATCATTAAAAAGAAAATAATATCAAGGATGTACTGATAGTCAGTAAGAACATCCTTGTCTTCAGAATGTCAGTTGTGCTTTCACCTAGAAAGAGGAAACTTCTCTGAAAAAAGAACAGGTAGTTATGAAGTGCTTTGAAGGACAGGTGATTACTTCCAGTGCTTGAGAGAGAACACATTTTGATGCCTCTGAGTGAAACTAATAATTTCTTAGTCAATGTGCATCATAGGAATTTAGGAGATGCAATCAGAAATGGTGAGGTTTATATCCAACATTAAAGGAAATTCAGAACTAGGAAAACAATTTATTTATTGTTGGTTTCCATGTATGTTAAAAAAGAAATTAGTTCATTAAGATTCAACAGATTGTTATCCTTGCTAAGAGATGGCTCTTAAAATAACATTCATATTGCTCTATATAGTATATTGCCAGAGAATGAAATCCATGTCAGCTGTAGTATTACAATTTTTTATTAGAAAATTTAGGAAAGCTTAACTGAGAAGTTAATTTTAGTTATATTGTATGATCTTGACATTCGTACTTCTGCTCTCAGTTTTAAATAGATAATGGAATTTCCCTTTGGATATATTTTAAAGACCAGTTTAGAACAGAGAGGGAATTTGCAAAATAAATTCTGTCAATACTGCTCCACTCACTAAATTTAAAGAAATTTAAACCTTCATTAAAGTGAATGAGAGCAGAATTTCTTTTTCATTTCATGTATCATCAACACATTTACTCCAGTTCCAAATGGGAAATTTTCATCGCCACGGTTAATGTTTGAACTAGAAAGAACAGAATTTAACTAGAAAGAACAGAGTTTAACTGTTATAGAAAAACGCTATTTTTATTTTAAAATATGTGTCATTTCATATCTGTATCGCAGAGGAATATGATAGTGTCTCTGTGAAACAAGCAAATTCTACTGATGTACTAATAGGCATGAGAAAGGACTCCAGCATTAGGCAATTTACATGAGACATGGAAGATAAAGGTTCAAACGTTAGTTCTGATTAGTCAGTGTAAATCCAGAAACTTTTGTATTCAAATTCTCATATTTAGATCTACATTTTTCATTGATTTTACATATAAAATTGTAACAAAGACAAACAAAGTATTAATTCCTTCAGAGATAACAGAAGAAAACTTTAAATCTCAGAATATTACATGAAAGACATTTTCTCTAACTGGAAACTTTCCTGAATATTGTCAGACATCATTCTATTAAAATTAGCAACTTATCTTTGTATTTAAATACACACTGCTTTATCTGACCAAATATTGGACTTTCCATCATACTAATTGACAGAGAAGTCCTGACAAGTATAAATTTGCAGCTAGAAATAATATAACAAGAAATCATTATCAAACAAGGGAAAAAAATTTAGCAATTTTTTGATAAAAACACTTTCATTCTTGTATAGCTTTTCAGATACCACCAGAAAGAAAACAAAGAGAAAGCATATTATACACAATTCACCTAGGAAAGAGTGGAATATGTCTGTTCCATTAGCAGTAATTTAGTTTCTGCATTAATAAAAATTATTCTAGCAATAAATTAAATGTAATGAACTGCACATTTTCAATTTCTTAACAAATCCTATGTTCTCTATCTTGTGAAGTTCAATTTATAGCAAAGATATTTATATTTTGATGCCCTAACTAAATAAATTACTTCTATATTTTTGGATAAAAAGCTCTAAACAGAGTGTGCACTGTTTCACTATTAAAAGTTTTATCTAGTTAATTCATAAATGAAAGGCACAAAGTTATAAAAACCTGCTATTGTCATGATTTAACCCCAGTCAGCAGCCAAGCCCCAGGCAGCTGCTCACTCACTCCCCCACTGGCGAATCAGGGAGAGAATTGAAAGGGTACAAGCTAGAAAACTGTGGGCTGAGATAAAGGCAGTTTAATAGGGAGAGGACACAAGCAAAGCAAAACAAGGAATTAATTCACTGCTTCCCATGACCAGGCAGGTGTCCAGCCATTCCCAGGAGAGCAGGGCACCATCACGCATAGTGTAGACTAGGGAAGACAAACACCATCACTCCAGAAGTCCTCCTCTTCCTCCTTCTTCCCCCACTTTATACACTGAGCATGATGCCATAAGGTCTGGAATATCCCTTTGGTCAGTTTGGGTCACCTGTCCAGGCTGTGTCTCCTCCCAGCTTCCCATGTACCCCTACTCCCCTTGCCAGCATGGCAGTACAAAAAGCAGAAAAGGCCTTGGCTCTGTGGGAGCCCTGCTCAGCAATAACAAATACATCTCTACATCATCAACCCTGTGTTCAGCACAAATCCAAAACACAGCCCCCTACCAGCAACAGTGAAGAAAATTAATTCTCCCCCAGCCAAAAGCACAACAGCTATTTAGAAGTTGTGGGATTTTTGTGTTGACTTAAAATATAGTGTAGGGGGGGAAAGGGCTCTATGCTGCCAACTTTTTCTTGTCTTATCTCATTTACCTTCCAAAGCCAGTATTCCAAATATTTGTATTAAATGCATAAAACAGCCTTTCAATACTTATGTATTTGTTAGCATTTTGTGTGGAAGACTTACAGAAAAAGAAATCTTTTAAATGTCAGCATTAATGAGAAGTTAAAGTGCTATGCTAAATGTGACAGCACTCAAAAAATTTTGTGTCTCCTTGTCTGCTTTTCTTGTATCAGTATGTAAGTGGTACTTTTTTCTTTCAGTGCATTAAATATTTTAATTAACTTTAAGAGGTGTTTGGCTGTGTTACTTGAAAATAATATTAAATTTGATTTTTGTATTTCTTCAATATTTTTTGGATGAAAAGTTATGAGACCCTTGGAGTTGTGCTCAAACGAACGCTGTGTGACTTACTAGGTTCTGGCAACACTGTAACTCAATCGGTTCAGGGTTGGCACTGTGCAAGCAGACCACCAATTAAATGCTCTGTTCTACAAATGATATTATGACTTTCTTGACCCTCAGCAAAACCTTCCTACTCTCTTCCATCCTTTCTCACTTGAGAAAAAACAGAAGGTATATCTGCAAATTCATGAAGGAAACAGTCCTGCTATACTCTTCCTGTGAGCAGTCTGTTCTTTTGGAGAAAAAAAGAAGCCCTGTTATGAATGTCATCTATTTATTCTTTCTGAGGTAAAGCAGAAATTACTCCTGATCTGAAACTCTAATTGATTTACAGTTTCCATGGAATGGAATGTGTTTATTTTTCTGCTGTCACCTACCTTAAGTTTCCAAAGAATTTTTATATCACCAAAAAATATACACACACTTACACATCCTTACGTGTTCTTTTTCACAAGGTGTGCAAGAGGCACAAGCAGGAGGTATTTTAGAACAGTTGGCCAAGATAATCTTCAAACAGATTTATTTTTTAACTGAATTCTGCTCACCAAAAGGCTCTGTTCAACACCCTCTGTGTAGATGTTCATATTCCTTTGTTTGAGTCCAGACATAGCCCAGATCTAATACCTCATCAATCATGCTCCCAAGTGTCACATTATTTTAATCACAGAGCCGTAATGATTAGATTTTATCTTTTCCCAAGCTTTAAAATCACTGCACCAGCCTAAAATTGCTGTAGAAATTGTGCTTTTGCAAACATAAAACTTAAAACTCTAATATTGGAATTATTTTAACCAATTTTGCTGTCAAAATTGCCTCTATATCTTCAGCATATGTTGAAGCAATCCTCTGAAGAAGGTGCATAAGTCGTGTATGTAGTCAATGGACAGCAGTGGGTGTACTTGAAGATTTGCAGATGGTGAGCACCACATTTAAGCTGGCCCACTTTCTTTCTGGAGATTCTAGAATATGTATAGTAAATAAATATAAGATAGGCAGTTATTATACAGCTGAATGTATGGTACAAATTGAAAAAAAACCCAAACTTCTAAGACTTTTTCTTTTAACTTTTTTCCCCAAATATGAGACTTGGCCTAATAAAAAATACTGACTCTCCATTTTACCTTACTCTGAGAATGCAAATGTGGTATTGCGGTAGCTTTCCCACTGAGAAAGGATTGTCTCAGGGATAGTCTTATCCTTTAAAAATCCTCTTAATATCTTCTGCTTCCTAAGATAAGGCAGTCAAGTCAGAATCTATTAATATTTAAAATTTCTATTGACAAAGTAAAAGATGATTTCTGTAACAATCATCTTTGAAGAAATTAAGTCATCTTTGATAGAATGAATTTGCTTATACAGAAATAATGCTTTCAGTATATTAATTAACTAAATGTTGCTCTCGGGGTACAACACTAATAAATTTTGTACTTTTCATTATGTGATTAGCCTAAAAATGCAGGTAAGAACTCAATTTACATATTGTTAATAAAAATCTAATTAGAGTAATTTGAAATAAAAAAAAGATTAGTTATATAATCCACAATTGAAGTTTCTAACTTTTAAGAGTTTTATGAGAACAAGAATTCAATTGTCATTTGTTTTTCTTTTAATAGGAAAAATATTAAGGGCTTCTCTGCTTTTCAGTAAAAATTATGGGGTTTGGGGTTTATGGGAGGTGAACTACTGAAAACCACTCTTTCTAGTAATCCTGGAATTCTCCAGAAAAAAACCATAACAATATTGACTCAATTAGAGTAGTTACATGCTATATTTTTTTTTTTTATTATTTAAACAATAAAAATGATGGTGTTTTAAACTGGTTTGGTTACTCAACATGGTTGAAGTGCGTTATGGTAAGAGAAAACATGGATAAAAGCAATAATTGATGTGGGAGTAGCCTTCCCTGTGGAGGGACCTCCTGAGCCCCCAGACTCCTCCCCCTGGTGGGCTGGATCAGCTCCTAAAGATCCCGCCCCAGAACTTGCCAGTATAGTTTAGGTTTCTGCAAAATCATAGTGATCTGCAATTTCTGTGTTTCATCATTGGTTCTTATGGTTGTCACTTCCTAATTGCTCTCCACCCCTGTTCTGGAACCCTCGTTGATGTACGGTTGCTGGTTGGCTTTGTACCCCTACTCCCTCCCCTTCTTCCCTCTTATAGGATGAGCCAGTCCGGCTCATCCCCAACTCTTCCCCTTACCCCTTCCCTGATTGGTTGTCTTCTCCATATAAAACCTCCTGCGCAGCCCTCATTCGAGGCTCTCGTGAGGAGGATCTAGCAGAGTAAAGCCTGTTATTGCCGCTCCGAGAGTCTCTCTCTCTTTACTCCGCCAGTCGCGTTTTATTACTAACGGGGGTCTAGAAGGCCAACAAGAACCCTTTCCCTATTCCCTTACGCCTGGGTTCTGAAGCCTCTGGAGGGACTTGCTTCCTCCCCATTGGCAACCACGAGCTTAGCCTCTGGGACACAGAGGTTTTCAGACCACCAGCAACCTATCCCAGGTTGCCTCCCCGACCCCCCGGGGCACCTTGTATTGGCTCCGAAACTATTTTTTTTTATTTTTATTTTTATAAATTGACATATAGCTCATTGGATGAAAGAAACTTGACAAGGCTACAGGATCAAGGTGAATGTTGAAAATGTAGTGAATATGAATGAGAAAATGCTAAAATACTTCTGAATTAACCTACAAAGAGCGTGAGATATTAAAAGGGCGGAGAGGCCTTACATGGAGCAGAAAATTGAAATGAAAAAGAGAGTCAAGGCAGAGTTGAATAAAAAAACTGTTAAACTGTACTGGACAAGAAAGGAAACCTAAAACTTTATGGTAGCCTAGAATTTGATTTCCAGTCAGATAAATCAGGAGAATGTGCATGAACCCTGTGTTCTGAGAATAGTTACAGAAACTACCTAATATAATTTTCCTGTTGCTGAACAGATTAATGAATGGCTTGTTCCAGTTTATTTGCCAGGTTTTTTGTTTTCTCTTTTAAACTATTCAATCTACAGAGGAACTTTATTTGAAAAGGCACATGGGAACCATATGAAAATGAATTTGAAAGGAATGGCAACCACAGACACGTGAAAAATATCCTTTTATAGCATTATAATATGCATAGCTTTAAATTCTCTTGGATACATCTCTACATAAATTTCAGAAGTCTTTTGGTGAGGTAGGCTGTAGATACTTAGGACATGATGAACTACCATTTTCCCTAAGGCTTAAAGAAAGAAAAAAGAAGCAATTTCTGTAATTTTTATTTTTTTTATATTTCAGAGCCGGAGGTTTCTTGTAGCATGTTAGGATTTATTAGACAGTTGCACAGACCAAGGGTTGATTTTGAGAGCTCTGAAGTCATGCAACACTTCTTTGATTTATTTATAATATACATGAGGCAAGTTAAAGTTCCTGCTTTCTTGCTTCCTATGAACGACTCTTTGGTCTGCATATCCCAAAGCATTTTAAATTATGAAAGTGAATGTTTTCCCTTTTCTTTCAACTAAGAGAGAAGGAATCTCAGATCTGAGATCTTTGATGGTCAAGTATAGACAGTTTGCTTTTTGCTTAGTTTTAAGCCAGACATTACTTTTTGCTTTTTCCCCTGAACTTTTTATTTTTCAAATTGATTTTTTTCTTACTGATGACTTGAGAAATCAAATATTTACCCAATTCCAATAAAAATCAGGAGCATATGTATGAGAAAAGGATAATTATTCTATGTGTAGTCTTATATGGAATGTTAAGAACTTCCACTAGAAAAACCAAAGCCTAAACCAAAAGGAACCAAATAAAACAACCAAAAAAACCCTCCAAAACCACAGCAACAAAAAACCCCCAAACTTAAACCACAAAGCCTTTATCTAAATAAGAACAACTTACAAAAATAGCAGGTAGGTATTTTGCCAATGATAATGTGCAAAGCCAAAACAAATTAATCCTGATCTTTATTTGGGTACATTTATACAGACCCCATTGAGACATCTGTTTCCGTGATGATAACACAGAGAAGTTGTACAAAGCATAAGGGTCCACTTCTGCCTAAAACATCATACCATTTTTATGCATAGATTCCACTTACAATAATTTGCATAGGGCAAATTTCAGAGCAACACCTAACATTTATGAGGTGTGCTTTATTTCTACTTGCAGTAGAATGCTAGCATTTGAAAGCGGATAAGCTCTAAAATGTCTTTAAAGCCATATGGAGAGTTCTAGGACCTTTGCTACACAAATTACTGTCCCCGGAGCCAACGGCAATTCAAATGGGAATGTGTAAAATTCCAGTCCTTAAGCTTGATCTTGAACTAGCACTATACTTTTTTCAATAATCACTGTTGAAAGTGGAATCAGCTACAAGACCATGACAGAGATCGGCCAGGAAATTGTAAAGCCACATGACATTGAGTGGAAATACATTTCAGATTTGTCATCTGGTTTCATTGTTAAAGGAGATAAGGGAAGATCTCTTTTCAGAAACAAGAAGCATAAATAACTGTAGGGTTAAAGTCTGACAATACACATCAGTTGGTTTAGCACATCATTTGTAAAATTAACTACCGTTAAAGTTTAGAAACCCAGTTTTGCATATTTAAAAAAGCCATTGTCTTCATTTATTTATTTCAGAATATAGATTGGCACCCAACATAGCAAAAACATGCTTTTATTTATTTGTTTCATTTATTAACAAAATAAGAAGAGCGGAAGGAAAGCATTTCAGTGTCTTGCCCTTCCTTATTATTGTCATTATTATTGTTGTTGTTCAAATCCCTGAAAATATATTTCTTATTATGAAAAACCAGACTATAAATCACAAAAAAAAATTCCCCAACTACTCCCCAACACCTCCAATACCATATACATATAAAATACATAGTGAATATATATTTATAGTACATATATACATATAATTTGTAGTACACATACATATATGTGTTTTTCTTTCCCTAGAAACATTTGATTCAATTATGTCAAAAAGACTGGAAAAGTACTATTTTTAAAATCAAATTATAAACGTTCTGCATTATCTGTCAGATTTTGATTTTTCATGTCAAAAATTGGTTGAGTATTTCTTATTATAGTAAAATGTTATTTTTTTTATTTATTCAGAAATCATTAAATTATATTTTTCAATTTCTATGTGACCTCATGGAAACATAAAAGGATGAAACAGAAAGAAAGCACAGACAATATAAATTGACATATTTCAAAACACTTGTTTTCCTGAAACAATTACTTCCATGTGTAAAATAAATGTAAAGCATCTATGTATCAGTCAGAATTATTATGAAATTGCATATATACAGATGCGTATCTACACTAAGGGCAAAAATTTTAAATTCTTCAGAATTGCTTTCCATTTCTTATCTTTTTCTTCATTAATTTTCCCTGTTCTTTACAAGCTTAGTTGATTATTTAAAAATAATTGTATTCAAGCTTTTTGTATTTTCCTTAGCTTTCTTTACTATGTGACATATGAAGTAACTAACTTGAAAAATTTTTGACATTTAGCAGTTCTGAAGAAGATTTTAGGCTGGGCCACTGATAATACAATCTAAAAATTTTCTTCTGGAAAGCACCATTACATACTTTGCAGGATAAAAATGTTCAAGTAAATGTGATTTTAAGGTTAGTACTAGTTTAGAAAGATTGGATTTGTGGCTGTTTGGGAAGTTGTACAATTTTAGATCTCTGATCCATTGCCTATACATATTTGTAAGAATTGTTTGATGACCTTGAGGACCAAGAAGGTGCCTAGCATATTCAAGTGTCTTGGTATTTTGTTTACCTTCATATGTAGTACCACCTCTTGAGACACTTCATTGATATTGCTGATTTTCAAAATTTAAAAAGCTTTCTATTACAAAAAAAATCAAAGCTCTACATTGTACGCCAAGTAAGATGCCCCAAAATAAAAGCACTACCTGATATTTTTATTTACTTCTGAAAATCCTACTTATGGGTTTATCTTGGTCTTTTTTTTTAAATTCAGGCATCGAAATACAATTAAAAAATACAAGGCAAAACCTGATAAAAGCAGAAAAAGACTACTTGGAAGCTCCTAGCAGGTTTTCCTTGCTGTCGCAACAGCTATAGCTAGCCAAAACCAGCAGCATCTTGAAGATGACATTCTAAATAGGTTAATCTTGACAACTGTCTCAATAAATAATATATGATTATTTAAATGCATAAAATGTATTCATTTACAAATACGATGATGATAACTTTGGAAACATAAGTAAAGTCATAGAAAATTAACATGAAAATCTCTTTTGGAATGACTAATTTTTTCAGTGACTGCAGCAATGTTGCAGTTAATATTTGTCAATCACAATACATTAAACTGAGCATTTAATATGAAATGAAATAATATCCAAATTGACAGTAATAATAACAACAATAAGGTTTTTATTAACATTTTATTATTTCCAATTTTTGCTACAAAAAGACTGTAAGGGAAGTCACTGACGAATGGCTAATATGAAGGAACATGAAAGACAATGTCATAATATTCTACATTTTTCAGAATTTTCAGAGTTATGAATTTTAGTTGACAAATATTTTATAAATATGAATTGAATTTTATTTTTTAATTCTCCAAATGTACAGTAGTTGCAAGGAAGAGGGGAGGAAAGGGTTACATATATTTTTCTGTATTCATTTTTATATTTATAAAAATATTTCATTTATGTTCTCTTTTAAGGATGCATAGTGATTAATAAACATGGAAAATATCTTCCTAAATTCAGCCCACTAAGAGTTAGGCACCTAATCTAAGGTAGATATCTATGAAGTCTGTGACCACGTCATAAATTCTGGATGCTTAATAACCCTCTATGCTACATATCCATCTTAGGATGTGTTGGAAATTCCTCTGCAAAGTTAAATGAAACTAATTCTGTCCCTAATGTCTGGGGATACATAAATATTGACACAATACAATTGGAAGTAAGAGCTGATAAAGAAAACATGCATTCAATCTGTATAGCTTGAATTCCTCAGTCAATTGACTAAATTTTGTTTAGACATGCTGCATGGGATTCATCTGACCACCTGTAGACTTGCAACAGCTATCTAAGGAAGTTTGGTTCACTTTCCTCTGAAGCATATACCACTACTCTTCATTCTACCATGAAAGCTTGGTTTAAACTGAGAAATCTATTTTTCAGACATGAAAATCTTCATGAAATAACTCCTGTCAAAGATGACAAAGAACACGACAAATATATATCACAAAAATCTTTGGAGGATTTACCCAGCATTTCCCTGAATTTTGCCATTTAATCAGACTTAACTAGTAGCTGTGATAGTAAAACATTAGTGTCTCACATGTCAACAGTGACATCATTCTTTAAAATCTGGTATGATATAGTTTTGATAATACTTTTGGATTGGCTTGAAGTAGTTGTTCATACCTGTTGAATTAACATATCAATAAGAGCACCAATCTGGAACATAAAAAATAGGTGCATCAGGGAATTCAGAAGACATAGATATATATTGCAGAAGTCTAATCCTGTGAACACAGTTGGTATTAAATGTTCAGTTATTGTTCTTGGTTATGGCTGTGGCATATTCTTAAGGTGATGAGCAACTCAGTTTGCCTTCACTAAAATGTTGCAATCACAGAAATGCCCATCACCTCTTTGATCGCTGAGGAAAGATGTAGCTGACTTGAATTCAGCTGTCAAGCACTCCCTAGAATTGTGAAAAGAATGGCTAAAAGGAAAGCTTTAGATTGAGCATATGAAAAAAAATTCTTCCATTCTCTAAATCAGTTTTTCATTTTATTATGGATAGTATTAGAATAATGATTGTGATATAAAATATTTTTTTCTCGTTAATACCAAGAGAGACACTTTTATGATCTTGAACTTGTATTTCAAGAATTGAGTGCCTGTACAAAATCAAGAATATTAAACCAAAATAAATTAAAATCCCTATTTTAGTGTCTAAATACATCTCTGTGTTAGAAACATTGTCATGACTGAAATATTAAAATCAGGAATGTTATTCATAGCATTTGCAAATGGAATTGGGACAAGGGGAGTGAGAGTGTATTTTATCAAGGAAGGTTTTATTATTTGGACTCCATTGCCAAAATGTATAGCATTAAGTCCCCAAAAGACATTAGAGAGGAGGTTAACTAGTGCATGAAGCTGTAGTTTGCAGATTTTATTTTTCAGATGAAAACCAGTAGTGTTCAAATCTGTGATATATATAATTTTTTCCTCTGAAAGAGCTTTATCCAATATGGGGGAGCACTCTGGTGGATCTCACACGATTTTGTGATGAAAGGGAAAGGCCAGCTATTACAAAAGTGAACCTTGCAAATTTGAAATCCATGAAAGTATAGATGAAAAAGGTATGAGCAAAAATTTATGACAACAATTGGTAAATATTTGAGACATTTCCAAGCTAATCAATATCTGGAATTGCTAACTTTGGTGTAAAAATAAATAGTGAAAACATACAAGCAAAAAATCTATACTTTCTGTGAAGCAAATGGAAGGAGGCTATAAAATATAAATGACACCTCTTTGCCCCAACATAGAGGCCTTCAGCATACACAGACAGAAAAACATGAAGGTTTTATAAATAAATAATAAACCTGAAGCTAGAGGAGAATGTGAGTATGGAAAAGAATAAGAAAATGCAGTAAGAATTTTCCAGACCAATGCTGCATTATTTAACCTAACATAATTATAATTCCACAATTGCATACTAAAATAATTCAAAATAGTAACACTACTTATAAAAGCATACATATTAAATTTAATTTATTTTAATGATTTAATTTTAAAAAAAATTATCTAGTACAGGGTGGTGAGTTGAATTTGACTGGCTGACAGACCCCAACCCAGCTGCTTTTCTACTCCCCTTCTTCAAGGGAGGTGGTGGGAATAAGATACAAAACCTTGTGGGTCAAAATAATTCATAGTTCAAACTTACCAGTACGGGGAAAACAGACAAAGCTTGGGGAATATTAGCTTAATTTATTGCCAATTAAAAGTAAAGTTGGATAGTGATAAACAAAATAAGAAATAAACCCACCCTCCTTTCTTCACCATCTCAACTTCATTCCTTTCTTTCTGACTCTTCTGTCTCCCCAGCGCCTACCTCCAGCAGAGAATGGGTGGCTGTGGTTAATCCAGAAGACGACCTTCCGGCTGCTCCCTCCTCCTCCTCCTCACACTTGTGGCTGCTTTGTAAACCAGGCTGGCATCAGTCCCTGCCTCCTTCTCCCAAAGTTTACCCTGCAGCCTCCAACATCCAGGACTTGACACATGAACCCAATACGTAGTCAAAGGTGGCACTGTATTAGCATGAATGAATGATTGGTTGTGAAAAAGGAGGGGGCAGCCTCTAGTTTGCTGTATGGAACCTGAAACACAGGACTAGTGGGTTTAGTCATTTATTGTCATTTTAGTATGTATTAAAAATTTTCTTGTTTTTTAAACACTAAATAAATTCATATTTAGCTACACAGTTGGCAGTTCGGACATATGTATGATGAGTACACAATGCAATTTACCACGATTTCCTGTGAGCAAAGCAATTTACTGCTACTATTGCATTGCTGTTACGACTGCTTACTATTGCAATTGAATTACATGTATTGCATATATCCCGAGAGTTAAAAGAAAATGGAAGCTGGCAGGTTGAAATAATAACTTGATAGAAAAGGAAGTAAAGGGTGCTAATTTCCTCTCAGCACTCCATTTCCATCACTCATGGTGTCTCCTTCACTCAAATAAAGGATGGTGTTTAAGATCCACGGAAAAAACTGGATACATTTACATATCTTTCAGCATACAACAAAAACCCAGGCTCTCATATGCATTTACTGGTTTATCTTATACATATTTTTACCTATAGATACTTTTCATAGTGTTTTTAAGACATATGTAATTACATATGTTAAAACGTAACTGCAGAATGACTTTTACATCTTCATATTGTCCATGAAATATATAAATACCAGTAAAGTAATTGAATTTAGCACAACTGTCTTAAAAATACTTTTGAAAAACATTTTAACTTCAGATCTTTTCTTTTTTTCAGGATTTTTTTTCCATGCTTGACATGAATTGGAGGAATAAGAATACTGTTCCTCTTAAAGCTTCAAACGTAATGCATTGATCTGTGTCATCTTTCCAACAGCTGAACATTTCCCTACATATAGAAGAGTCTCACAGGAACTGATGTAACTGGTTTCAGCTAAGTATAGCCTATGTTATGCCATGAAAAACAAGGTCTACCACTCTATGAGTGACTTTACACTGTTTCTGTCACGCAAATCTGAGACAGCTCCTTGACTGCTGCACTACTGTATACTGTCAAGTATTGTGTAGATTTTGTTTGAAGTGCAGAATTTATAAGCCAAAATAAAGAGTAAAGGAGCAGTGAAGGGCTCTGCCAGACTGAATATTGAAGTGTCAATCACCAACCCTCCCTCCTCTTTATTTATTCACTTAATTTGTGTTTTACTAATTTTGTCTATAAAGATTGGCAGCAATAGTAAGAACGAAAATAAAAGTGGCATGTACAGAAGCAGGAAACAATTAGAGTAATGAGAAGAGGTCACAGAATTTCCTGGAATTTCCAGAACCTGATATATTGAATAACTGGAAAGGAATATTATCTTTTTCAGAGAGTGTGAGATAATAGCATACTAAAATAAGATAATGGTATACTAAAACAATACAAAGGAATATTTGAGCATTTTATCTGCTTATTCTATAACAGAGAAGTAGTTCTGATAATAGTATACAAGTAGATGAAAGGCTGCTGTGAATGAGAGGGGGATAAATTATTTTTCAAGACTCTTGTAAATAACTTGTAAAATGGATTTAAACTGCATTGAGAGATTCAGAAAAGAAAAATTCAAACAAACAAAAGTGCAATCAAACAACACACACACACAAAAAAACAACCCAAAATCTATCAAACAGAAAAAAGCCTAGCATACTTCCTAAGATTAGCTGATAGCTACTTCCCAACCAATACTTACTTCCCAACCAATACTTAACATGAGAATTACCTGCCAACAAATTCTGTAGAATAAAAGCTATTCAAAAAATAAATTAAAATTGATAGATTCATATTAATACATACATATTAATAAATTAAATATTAGTTTCCCTCCAACAAAACTTTTAAAGTCTTGTAACAGGTGAGTGCTCTGCTTTAGATAAACACCTACAGAGCAATTAAAGTTCTCAGAAAGAACAGTTTTTGTGAAACATCAAACACACTGACTAAAATACCACAGAGCAGAGTACCAGCCACATCCTAGTTTCCACTGCTATGATACCTAACGGTAACACATCTTCTTTCTGGCAGGTTATATTAACCGGAGTATAACCACATAATGGCAGGGAATGGGTCTAAAAAACATTTCTAAATTTTTCCTGAAACATCTTGCTCTGTATGTGTGTGTGTGTATTCATTGATGTATCTGTTTCAGCACACTACACAAGCTGGACAGAAAAGAGAACACATCCTGGAGTATTTGAATAATGTGTTTTACATAGCACAGGTGTAGTTTCTTTAAATGTAAACCCTCTTTCTGCCTTCTTATCTCTACTTTACATGTTTCTTAAGGCTAGAGATTGTGGGTGCCATGTGCCATGTTATTGAAATAATTCATATTTACTTACAGGTTGTAAACACATTTTTGAATGACGGGATGGCTAATATTTACTGATTGTCATCAGTGTCAGGTATTCACAGTTTGTGTTTTTTTTTAATTTCAGCACAGGATTAAACTCGGAATTTTCAAATATTTTGTGCATTTAATAACGCGTTTTCTGCTGTGGATTAGTAAAATCTTCAATTCCTTGATAAAATAGCTAGAAATGTGGGTGACATTTTCATATTCTTTATGTATAGTCAGTCAGTGAAACCAAAAGATGCAACCAAATGTGCAACCAAAAACAGCTTATTTTTTTCACTTCTCATTGTAAGCTGCATAGGACAAGTTAAAGAATTAAGATATGAAAATTTAGCCTGATATTTATCAGTTATTAGTAATTAACTGATATGGTTGATGAAACTTAGGAAGATTTCTCATTTGTGGTAGAAGTAGCAAAGTTTTCTTTCTTTCTTCCATGTTCTCAAAGAAGATATACTGCAAATTTCAGATCAGAGAATAAAAATTGAGTTAGTGGGACAACATATTTAGTCTAGTATTACATTAAGGTCTGCTCTTGCTATAGCAGGTAACTGCTCCCATAAAAGCTATGTGGTATCACTATCATTATTTTACCAATCTAAGGTCAGGTTCAGTTGCTATTGAGTTTAAATGTTCACAATCATTACTATCCTAGAAATGCTGATGCAGTTTGTTTACTCATGACTGAGATACGAGGGCTTTTATAACAGGAAATTAAGTGTTTTAAGATACTTTTTCAGATTTTCCACTAAGTGTGGACTAATTTTTACGTACTCTCTTGAAATTAAATCATGAATATGTTTCAGCCTCACTAGCTACATAAGGCTTTGATTCTTCTGTTTGTCAATTTGAGATGCTTTGCTTTGCTAATTCTCATCAGGACAGGGTTAAAATGAGAGAAAAACACATAGGATTTCTATGTTTGATAACCAAGTGAAAATTCAATTTAAAGCCCCTAAATTTCTGTAATGCAAGGATATTTTGTAGCTTGTCTCCTCTGCATTCAGCACGTTTTCGAAATCTCAAATTTTAAATAAAATAAGTATATATAAGAAATCCAGAACTGATTTTTAAGTAAAAAATGTTTATTTTTATTATCAAGTAATACTATCTGTGATTTATTATAGTTAATCTTTTCTTATTTCTTTGACCATGATCATAAGCTTATAATCATTACATGAATATTCATTTTCATGCAGAAGACAGTGGCATTAAAACAAGAACTCTGTTTCTTTCTTCTTTAATTTTTTTGGAAGTTTTAGAAGAGCCAGGTTGTCCCTCTGGGTATATGTCTGTTACAAAAGCTCAGCATAAATGTTCAAAGACAGTGTTTTGGTTGTCTGGGGAAAATAAAATATTGTTGAAAATATTGCACTATTGCTGCCATCATGTAACAAACAAGTAACACAACCACAAGTTCTGTACAGTATGTGCCTAATTGTACCACAATCGAGGACTGTAGTCCATTTCCAGATTCCTAGATGTGTCAAAGAAATATAAATTAAAAAAACCAAAATTAATCTTTTGACTGGAGGGTTTTGTTTGTTTTGGTTTTTTTCAGTTTCTGCTAATGTGTTAGCTCTGTGGATGCTGCTCCACAAAGTCTGAAATGACCTTTTTCAGTCCTAGCTTGAATTATTGTATTAACAGCAGTAATTCTGCAGTCCCAAGACTGATGATGCTGTAATTTTCCAGCCTAATCATATTGAACTTCAAACATACTCAAAGCAATTCTATTGAAGTTACTGTCTCAGAAGTGTTTTTGCATTATGTGTGAATACATATGAGGACACAACCATTAGACAAGTGCTTGTCAAGCTCATTGGAAATGAAATAAAAGAAGATACTTCCCTAAGGCAGCAGCTCATGTGAACCTTGCCCCAGTCTTTGATCATATTTAGACCTCACATGAAGACAAACTAGAATAAAAGTAGAAAATCTAAGCAAAATCTAACATTTTTTAAGTCATCATTGCCAGCTCATGACAGCTATTAAACTTGACAAGCAATGAATAGTTAAAATCCATGACTCCATCCATTCACACAACCTACACACCTCCATGAGCAATTGCCGCCATATTGAAGGGCCGAGACAACATAGAAACTGCTGCAAGTCTCTCAGCATTTGGAGAAATCCACCAGCCGGAGTGAATGACCTCATTTTCCAAGACCCTGGTGCTGACACTTTTTCTGCCATGTGTGTGTTATCTACAGACCCTGTGTATGTGGGTGGGATAGAGAAATCATTAACAACCTGCTATACCCATCTCACTCATACCTTAGTTTTTATGTGACAGAGTAGCTTAGATCTCTTCTTGAGGTTACCTCACTCTGTACGGCCTTGTGTCAACAGAAAACACCATAATACCTTCATAATCTTACAGTCATTATGGATGACAGAATTGCTGAAATCAGGAGTCCTCTGGAAACAATATAGTCTGACCCACCTAACCCAAGATGGGTCAGTTAAGTTTTCAATTCCCCTCACTGTTTACTTATCAAATCTGTACTTCAGCAGATAACTCTAGTATTATGTTATGACAAGCCTTAATAAAATAAAAATAACATTCAATACTCTCCAATCACACACAGAATCAATCAACGCATCATAGAAGTCTATGTCATAGGCTAAGCATGATTTCTAACCCATAAATTCTTGCTGTTAACTCCAATTCTCTTCTTGTCCTTCATATCCTTGGAATCAAGGTGAAATTCCACAGGTAAAGTTCTTTAGTTTTTCGTTCTTTCTTCCCTTGGAGATAATAAGGATATTTGCCTTCTTTCAGTCCTCAGGAATTTTTCTAATGGACACAACTTTTCAAAGGTAATCAGGGGTCTTCTGAGTCCTGTGTTGGAAGACCATTCCTGAGGGGTGATCAGCTCCCAGCTGACCCTGAATTTTTTCAGTACTTGTTTCTCCAGATGTATGTCTATGGGGCCTGATAGGATTCATTCCAGCGTACTAAAGGCTGGCTGGCATTATTGCAGGACCTCTCTCCACTATTTTATAACAGTTTTGGGAGTCTGGACAAGTCCCAGCCAGATGGTACCTGCCAAATGTAATTTCAGTTTTCAAGAAGGAATTGTATGATTCTATTAAGACCAAAGTGAAGGAGGCATTGAATACCTTGACCTTTTCCATATTTTCTGCCACAAGTTTACTTGGTCATGGAACTTCACTGTCACTGGACCAAAAGTTTCCCTATCCTTATTTTTTTCTGATCATAATATCATGTAATTATAGAATCATTCAGGTTTGAAAAGACCTTTACAATAATCAGTTCCAAATATAAACATAACTCTGCCATGTCCACGACAGAATCATGTTCCTAACTTCACTACCTTAATGATTTGATAAGTCTTTGCTATGTCCTACTTCAGACAACTAAATTAAAATGTAATATAGTTTGTAAGAAATCTCTAAGAGTCATCTTTCACTATCTCTCCCATTTCTGAAAGCCAGGCCTATTCAGATCAAGTTGCTCACACCTGAGTCTGGTCAAGTTTTGACTGCCTCCAAAATGAAGATTCCACAACCTTTAAATATCCTTTGACTGATTTATTTTCCTGTAACATTTATTGGCAATTTCATACATTTTATTGCAGCTTCTGATCGCTGACTTTCATCCTTTTGCTGTGTATCTCTGAGACAATAATACTAATATCTCTCTTCTAAGTTTTAACTGTCAGTTCTGTGTTCAGAATGATACAAACTATTTTCCTGGAATTTACCATACTTTTTTTGCACAGCAACTCTTTTTTCAACCCCAAAAACAGTTTTGTAACACATCCTAGACATCAATATTATATTTAAATAGCAATATTTTTTCCAAACCTACTGGTGTTACCCCTTAGCTTTTTCCAGGCTCATAATGAAGATATTGAATAAAATTGATCATACCAGTCATCCTGAGAGTTCTTTCTGTTGATCTTTCTCTGCTATGAAAAGTCACCATAAAGCCATATAATTTTTTTTTCAATTCCTTAATCAATTTGTCTAGTAAGTCGGGCTGTCATCCCCCCTTATGCTCAGGAACAACAGCCACTGCTTGCACTGAGGGGTCTGGTGTTGCTGGCCCAAGGGCCCCAGGGACACAGGCAGGGCTCTGTAGCTGGAGTAATAGATCTGTTTTTCTGTATATATGCTTCCTTTCTGCATGTAAAAAGATTTTGGCTATATCAAGTCCAAGTTCTCTTCAATGCCTGTTGGTTTTACCTCTGTTTTTACTGAAAATAATCCTTCATGGTATTTCTATTCAGGTGGGTTCTCTTCTAGTTAATGTGAAACACATCTGTCACGTATCGTTTCTTTAGGTTTTGCATATGCATCTGGCAGTGTTACACAAGCTGTCGACAAGAGACTTGGACTCCCTGCTGGTCAGAACCCTAGCAACCTGATTTTCACCCCTAATTTTTCCACCTATGCTTCCCTACTCTATTTTTGATAGAGTGGGTTAGTCCTAATAGTTCTGCCTTTATTTGGTCATTTTTAGTGCCACAAAATCAGCAGTCAACTTGAATAATTACCAATATTACTACAGACACCTTCTTCTGCCACTCCTGAAGATGTTCTTTTTACTCTACAGTACCTCTTGAATAAGTTAATAACAAACTGATCATGAAGGCTACTTATACCTCAGATTCAGACATATCTAAAAGTATGAAGAGTGCAGGGTAAGGTGAATTTCATATTCTTAGAGATTCCCACTCCCAATGCAAACTAACCATTTATTACGCGCTCTCTCGTGGCTGTATGGTACTACCAAGCTTACTAGCTTCCAGAAGTCAACCTCACATCTGCTTCCTCTGGCTTTTCTCATGCAAAATTGTCATGAAAACTTCACTGTGTCCTTTTGTTACTCTCTACTTTCTTTAAACTGGTGAGGAAAAATGAAAAAAAAAATGGAGCAGCTCTAAATTTAAAAGAAGTTCAGGTACAATTTAGATTTTTAGCCTTTTACTCCAACTGCCAAGACAAAAATATCTAATTAAGTTCCATTTTTTACTATTATCATCTCTCACCTAAAGGATATTTGAGGGAGAAATTAATGAGAACTGACATAAATAAGTTAGATTTTCCAGAACAGGAACATGACTGTAGTTGGATGACAGCTGTAAAAGGTTTTAAGCAAGCATGGGTGTAGAGACCATTTTTGTAGTAAGAACTCTGAATTCAGGTTAGTGCTCTGTTTTCTCTTTTTTCACAGTTTAGCCAGTTTCTCTCTTGATTAGACATCTTGTCTACAGCTCATTTCAGACACAATACTCACAATATTTCTGCTTACATCTTCCCACACAAGTCCTTCTGTTACTGAATTTGTAGGCCATGTTATCTTTTGGTGTCTGCTCAGTAGTGTTAAACATAGTGTTATTTTAGCAAAGGTTCAAGTCATCAGCTATGCAGAAGAGAATTAGGATATATAAATCGTGATGATTTTATTAGAAAAAACAGATGCAACAGATGCACTTCTGCAGACATTAAATTCCCTGTTAAATCTCTGAGGATAATAAAAACAACAACAAATCTGACAACAGAAAATTGAGTGCTAGAAGAAATGAAGCTGAGAGAAGGAAAAGAAAGGAATTTGGTCATGGAGAGGTGGGAAGACAGCCAGAAGTTTGAATGATAACAGCTGAACTTATTTCAAGGAACGGGAATGTGAAAAGAAATCAGCAGGTGAGCTGTATAACAATTTTTTTTTTAAAATATAAGTTTGTTTCATATGCATGTTGACTGAAAAAAACTTGGTGAAATCACAAATAAACAATAATTGCAAAACCTAAATTTGATCAACCTTGTGGTCAGGGATCCAAATGCCAAATCTCAGTGTTCTATGTCAGACATATTTTTATCATAAAGGCATTCATGTGAGGTTATCTGGATATAAATATTTCAAGAAAATGCTCTTCATTCTGATAATCTGAAGTCGAACTAGTGCTAACTAGTCCAATTTCATAATTCTGTGTTTAAATACATCTAAATGTCAGCTGTGGAACATTCAGCACCTCTTAAGTGTTCTCATCTTATGATTATTTCCTTTTCATGTGTTTCCTTATAACATCACTTCTTAATCTAACTTAAGTTCTTATGCTAATTTATGCTAATTTATGCTAACTAATGCAGCCTTAGACCTGTGCAAAATTCTCGAACACATATGAGGATCTCAGTTGAAATAAAGTATTTCAGCATTCTGTTGATCTGTACCAGGATGCTTCATATCTGATAAGTTGCAGTTTTTCTGTGAAAATCTACCCGAAGTATAATGTGGCTCCAAATAACGTAGCTTAAAGGTCATAATATATTTACATTTATGTTTTATTTTGAACTATGATCCTTAAAATAAGAGTAAGCTGGATAACTGTGAGGGAGCAGAGTAGTGTAAATATATGTCTGAAAGGACATGCTGGCTCAGAATCTGTATGTATGTCAGTCCATGATCTAAAAGATCTTGACTGCATGATCGTATACAGACAACTCCGTCATCAAAATATATCCTTGGGCAAAGAGTTCTTTTTCTTTTCCCTTTATTTCTTTCCATTTTGAAGTGATTTCTCTGTGTTTGTCCTCAGTGCAATTCACTTCCATCACCACCTAGTGTAATGATGAATGTCTTCAACTTAGTCTCAAATGGCCTTTGTTAAAACTACAGCGCAAACATCAATTGACATTTTGAAGGTCATGACCAATCCCACTTAAAAGTAAGATTAAATAAAAGTTCAATTCATAATCCAGAAAACAAAAGTGCAGAGTTCACAAAATGTTATTAACAGCTATATTGTAGACACAATTAATTCTAGTATCTGAATCTCAGGACAAAGCCCATCATGAGAGACCTGTATCTTATTTTATGTAAGATATATTTACATTTTACGTATTTTATTATAGCATTTACAAATCAAGAGTGAAAGTGCATTAGAGAAAATAGTGTTGTTTTCAGGTGTTGATTTTCTTTAATCAGTTTTTTCTATTAGAAAATATACAACATCTACTTATTAATTTTTGAAGTCCTTTCATAGTGGATTCTTTAAGACATTTATGACTTCATATACTATTCATTCTTGTAAACTCTCTGTGATTCTGAAATAAAACTGTAAAAAATTATGCATATGAAGTAGTAATGGTAGAGATAGTAGTAAGGGTAGAGACGGGCAGTAATGGTAGAGAGAGGCAGAGATTTCAATAAGTGTGGACAAATAAGTCCACACTTAAATCACCAATTAGAATGCACATATCTACCTATTGTATGCCCAAATGTGTCAAGTATAATCTAGATCTTTGTTATTGAATCTTAAAAAAAAAAAGTTGTGGATGATCTTAAACAGAAAGGAATTAAACCAAATTTGCTCTGATGATGCTCAAAACTTCAGTAATACAGCATGTACTGGAAAACAAAAATACAAGATATTTGTATAATTCAAAAAATGAGATGGAAGGAAAGCTGTTCAATGTCGTTATAGTTTCCTAAAACTACAGTCTTTTCCCTGCTATTCCTCATTATGAATTACCTTTACTAGCGTGCAGAAAAAGAGACAATAGTAGAGCAAATATCAATGGAAATATCAGAAAGAAATTTGCAAGGATAAGCTGTGTTTTTGATAGTTTCTCTGTTTTCCTTCTAAGTACCTTAAATTCTTTTATTCAATGTTAGTTGATAATTTGCAGCGGAAATAGAAAAAAGAATATCAAATTCAATTACTTTAAAATATAAAGTCAAGGCTGTGTGAAATTCATTTAATTCTGAAACTGTATTTAAGTTGAATGCCCAAGTAAAACTTTTTATTAGATTTCTCAATTCAGTTTTGATCCTGGTTCCTAAGTATCTAGGGCATTGATTGTACAGGAAGATACCCAAAGATATTTTGCAACACATGATGAATTACAAATACTTTACAGAAGCAGTGGGAGGTACTGTAACTCAAGTAGTATTGAGGGCCTTGTAAAGCCATCTGGCCAGTTAAATTAAAAGGCAGGAAATGATGAATAGTTGATCCCTCACCCACAAATGCCCTGTTTATCTATAACCCAGTTTAACAATAACTAAACTAGATTTAGGATTTTATAAAAGTTATCACAAGAGAAAAGGAAGCAAGAGATGACTGCAATCTCTAGCAGACAACCAGACATCTGTGATTAAAAGAGTAACCAATTTTGCACAGCCCCTCACAGGTTACACAAAGAGTGCCTGCTTGTGGAAGGAGAATGCAGAGAAGAAATTAACAAGCTCTGTAGTCCTGGCCTAACATCATCTAAGAAGAGGACCCAGGAAGACGCATTGGATCTCAGCCTTCTTTATGGGGATTGGGAAGATGTTTCTTACCCGTAAAATGACATCTTTGTAATAGACATGGAGCTAAATTGACACACTGTATTTCATAAAGTTACCCCACAGGTGACAGGTTGCACTACTATATCTGTGATTTTTATGTGTGTTAAGGTAATTCAGAACACCTATTTATCGTTACTGTAGGATTCCTTTACCCAATTTCTGAAGAAAATAACTAGAGAGTGCATCCAAAATATTTCCCAGTCTATTGATTCCGCAAGTGGCAACATTCCTCCTGTAGTACGAGCAAGAGAGCATTCAAAATCTTCTATGCTCTAGCAGAAGTGATAAAAGGAAGGTCTTTGGAGACACTGAGGAATTGGAGGGCCTCATACCTTTTCCAGAGTGTTGACCCCCATGAAAGTGGCAGGCTGAAAGAATGATTAGGGTATATTGTATACAATATGCCATGAAACGCAAAAAAATACTTCTATCTTGATCCTCTTTGTTTTCAAGGTTATTACTGAGCAAAGAGTAAATAGGCATGAATAGAGGCAAATGAAGCAAATCTTCAAAATTGCAAAGGTTAAATCTCGGCAGTGTTCAAAAGCTGTTTCTAGTATGAAGCAATTAAAATTGAAACTAATGTGTACAATCAGGATGAGTGAAAAATTTTAATTTTTTTAATGAGTGAGATATAACTATGTTAGATCGAAAAACACGACTACATACCATATATGACTGGCTGAAATATCAAAGGTTAATGACTCAAACAATTGGCTGTTTGCAAAAGCAGCAGGTACTTTGCTGAGGCCTGGTTTGTACCCCTGAACTGACGGGGAGGAGGAGAGGTTTGGCTTTGTGGTGGTAAAAACTTCTGATCCACGTGAAACAAAGGGGGTGAACACACACCACCAGAGGATGAGCATGATGAACTCACATTTTTATATAAAAAGTTGACTGAGCTGTGGAATTTTTCTGTACCTGATAACCTGTGACTGATGTCTTAAACAAGCTGTTTTCTGGCCAGATAAGGAAAAAGACCAATAAGAAGTAGATCCTGCAGAGGTGATGTGATGCTTCTGTCATGCATTTCCCCTCTGATAGGCACCACTGGCTCAACTAAAATGAGAGAGGCAGGGCCAAACAGTAGTCATGTCATTAAAAGGGGCCATAAACCATCAGAGATCCCTGAAGCACCCCCAGGCTCATTTCTGGGGTCTTCCACCACAGGAATTCACAAAACCCACAGTGTTGTAAAAGGCAGTGTAAAAGTTTACCTGCTCAGGGGAGGTACCTGGGCATTCCCACCCAAACCTGAATGTAAGTCAAACCACTGAATTCTGTGTTTTGTGGGCTTACCCCACCCCCAACAGATGAAGACTGCACCCATCACTTTAACCAATAGACATCAAAGTTGTCATATTCGAGTCTCATCTCTGCATCCATGGGTGGTGATATCCTTCCTCTTCACTATCTGCTTTTATCCTTCCTTTCCATTTCTTTCTTTTCCTTATATATTTTCTTAAGCAATATTTTATACTTTTATGCTACTATATTTCTAGAGATAATAACAAAAACAGTTACATACCTGCTTTCCATTTTAATCAAATTGTTCTGAAATAAGCCTGCCATATATACATATATAAAAACACAGGTCTGTCAGTGTTGTTTCACTCTATTTTCCCTAAGTAAGCTATTAGCAAGGACTTGCCTTCAGGTGCAGATCATAACACCATGTAGATTGTTAAGAAACAATTCCCACACACAACTCACACAGAAGTTTTAAGTATGTTGGCCCAGACTGGGTATTATCTCAAAAAATGATTGTGAAATTAAATTTCTGTGGAATCTTCATTCTTCAGGCTGCTCAGAACATAACTGTACAAGACCTAGAAATAGGAAGTTAAGCTGGAAAAACTCATGGGTGTTGCGGGTTTAGAGGTTTGGGGAATTGAAAACTATGTAGAAATATTAATTGTAGCAGTTTTTTTGGCTAAACGCTAGCACATTCACTAAAATTACTTGATTTTGTTGTCAGATAAGGATTAATAGTAGGTAAGGCAGGTTTATACTTTAAAGAATATAAAAAAGAATTTTATTAACAGACTTAAAACAAGTAATAACAATGATAATTAGGAATCAGAACAAAACACTTCTTTAGAACACTCTTCCCCCCTCCCCCCTCTCCCCCTCCC
>VZTZ01037143.1:0-51941 GCA_013400955.1 Drymodes brunneopygia | reverse complement strand
GAAAAATTTAATACCTTTATTTTATCATGGATCCAAACCTATTTTAGTAGTATTTTATTTTTTGTTTTCAAGTTCCTTAAATTTCTTATGTTTCTGGTAGCGAAACATCTGTGCTGCAGGGTGGGAAGGCTACTGTCTCTGCAGAGGGTTAAAGAGTGGCTTGCACCTCTCTAATGTAATAAGACTTCTAATTTTCATAAGTGGAGAAAGCCCTGAATAATCAATTTTACTTGAACAGTCAAGAGATGACTCCATATACAGGTTTGAAGAGTTTCGTTTCTACAAGGACCGCTTCAAACCACCTGTGGAAGCAGGATTAATCTGTGCCAGGTAAATCGTTTAACACAATAAATGTGTTAAAGAATGGCATGATCCAATTACAGTTCAATTTCTGCTTTTAAATATTTTTATGACCTTCTCCAAAGCTCGTAACTCCACATTCTAAGATCAAACAGGCACAACTGTTCAAAACACTAATTTTTGATGTGATTGTGTGAACATAAACCTTAATGATTCCTCATCTTCATAATTCAGCAACAGTAAAACCTACACATGCTTGAGATGCATATAAATAAGTATCAGTACATTTTCTTAAACAATTTTATTTCTATTAATGACATCTCTGCTTTTGATCTTCTTCTGCCTCTAGCTCTGATTTTGCTTGAGTCACCTAAGGGAATTAATTTTACGAGAATGTATTTTCAAATATTTTTTGTTTTAAAATAGGATGCATTCATCAAGTAGTGGATTATACATGTGAAAGAATACTGATGATGATATAGTAATTGATAACTTCAATTATTTCCGTTTTTGTTTTCATGCATTTTAAAGCTCTTTTCTCAAAAAAATTGCAAAAATACTGTTTTTAATAATAGATTAATTTTAAAAAATAAAACATAAACTATTTCTTATTTTAGACTATATCTGTTTTGGCTTCACTTGATCAAAAATTACTTCATAGTACTCATTGTATTTAAGATATTTGTAAAATATATATAATAAATCTTTATTTCATTAATAACTGTGAAAACTGCGAAATTACTACAAAAACTCTTTTGAAGTTCTGTTTAATTTATTAGTAGATAGGCTTTCCTAGAACAGATGTAATACGTTTCTGCCATTATTGCATTTCTGAGATGCTTTTTCTTTTTTTTCCATAATGCTGACATGTCACACCTGCTAAGAACGCAAAAATTTTCAAGCATAGTAATTCCTGAAGTGCCATGGGGAGCTTGATATGAAAATAAAGAACAGCATGTCAGTGCATACCATGAAATCACACAGACTTCTAGCTTCCAGAAATCATGGATTAGAAATTTCCTAAACAAGTAGACAATACTTTGTGGTTTAGAAACTAGAATTTTTTCTGAAGCAATACGTGAATGCTGTGAGGAATAATTAAACTTCCAAATGGTACAGGATGCCTATGTGTGGGCAATTAAATTGAGACAAACTGTCTTAGGTTAGTTAAATCAGACAAAATTAAGAAGAATTAGATTGCCCTAGATACTCAAAGATACGTTTACAAGCGAGATTGCTGACCAAAGTTTGGCTGAAATTCAGTCAGAGTGACTGAGGTTCGCCCATGTCAGCAGTATAATTTCAGTATGTCCTGCCACAAAGAATAACTTATTGTTGTAAGTAAAATGGAAAAGTGCCTTTGTTTTCTCTCTGCTGGCTTGTGTTTGGTTATCTGAAATAGAGAGTAGGAGTTCTCCCTGTGCTTCTTTAAATAAGCACAGCTTATTCCAGATGAGGAGTCTCTGTAAATCCCTTCTTACAACTCTATCTACCTAACTCATATACTTGGGTATGGATGACTGCCTTTCTTGGCTATTTTAAACACTCCCAGAACCTGTCATGTTAGGTGAATGAAATAGTCCAGGAACTGAGCTACTGGCACTTACTTCCCAGCTTTGGGCTCATACCTAATAGAAGAGGCAAAGTCAAAGAAGTAAAGTTTAAACCCAGTTACCAATGTAACACGGACGTACAATGATCATTTGATTAAATATGATGATAACTTGCAAAAAAATCCAGGAACAAACAGGTGAAATTATATTCTAAATGTAGCAAGGCTAATTTTAGATGTGAATGTTTCAGTTTGCGCTTCCAGGAATGTGCATGCAGTACTGCAAGTCACATGGAGAAAGGAATTATCCTATCTGTTTTATAAATCCTTAGAGGGTAAAAGTATGAGATAAATTTCCATGTGTTTAATTCACTCTAATGATGTCTTCTGCACTGCAATAATCACAAAATATCTTCCTTATGAAGATCAGTATGCAAAGTCCTAGCATTGTAAAGATAACACTTTCCTTCAGGTAAGCAAAGAGGGATTCCAGAAATTCTTCATCTATAGATTTCCAGGGTGTGCTATTCCTTCATTTTGAGTGGTTTACAGCAGTACATCAGGTAACAATAGCAACATAATAACTGCTTTGCCTCTGTCTTGAAATAACGCATCCTCTGAGAAACAACTCAGCAGAAGCAGAAAGTGCTTGGAAAGATATCAAAGACATAGGCCGTAAGACAGATTTGAAAAAAAAAAGAACTACCACGACAACTGAAGATTACTTTCATGGGTTCAGCCACACAATTTGGACTCTAATTTCTTAAGAGTGTATGAAAAAAAGTAATGTTTTGCTTATGTTATAAATGTGACTATTTCAGCCATTTCATCCACCAAAACCTTTTAGAATAGAACTTAATATAGTTGTTTACAGTATTAAGTTTCCTTTATTTAAACCATAAATAAAAATTCTATTGCATCCTTTGAGCTTTCAAGTAAGCCTAATCAGTTTTGCTACCATGGTTACTGTTAAACACAGTTTTTCAGTGGATGTAACAGAGCATATATGAATCAGGTATCAAATCCTCTTTATGTATGTATGTATATGTGTATGTATGTATGTATGTATCTATCTAACTATTACATGCTAAAGATGCTAGGTAGAGCAGTATTTCTAAACTTCCAGTTGCTGAACTCCTGTGTAATATTTCACTTAACTACATGCTAGACCCAGTTGGGATATTTCATTGTGCCAGGAATTGCTACCAATCTCCCTCTCAGACAGAGGGTGATCACTCATATTCCCATTATCCAATTTGTAACTTAAAAGGTTCACCAGCTTTGTTGCCCTTATCTGGACATGGTCCAGCACCTCAGTGTTTTTTCCTGTGGTGAGGGTCCCAGAACTGAACATAGAACTCGAGGCCTCACGAGAGCCAGTTTCAGGAGAACAATCACTGGCCTGGTCCTGCTGGCCACACTATTGCTGATACAGCCCAGGATGTCATCAGCCTTCTTAGCCTCTTGGACCCACTGCTAGATCATGTCCATGAGACTGACAACTAGAATCCTCAAGTCTTTTTTTGCTGGAGATGATGAAATTATTCTATTGATTGGAAATAAACATATGTGTTGAAATAAACATAAGGGTTGCCTAATCTCTGTGGTTTTGGGTCCTGATGATCTTGACCAGCTTCTCCTGGGACCTTCACCTATACCCATGAGGCCTTGAACAATATTTAAGCTCACCCCATTTAAAAATTAAAAAATATTATTGACCATTTCAATAAAGCTCAGTAACATGGGAGAAATTATGCTGAACTGAGGCATGTATCTGAAGTGATTTCTTTCCATGAAGTCTAAAGCAGTGTAAGCTATGGAAAGATTCAGGTGCATTAAAGGAAAAAGTAATTCTGCAGCCAAGCTCTTAGAACACTAAGTAAGAAAGTATAGATCTCCATTTTACTGAAGTTTAGGATTATTTTTTTATAATGTCATGCCCTCTCTACTCCCCAGGTGTAATTCATAGAATCTGTAATTACAATAAGCTCCATCCTGTTGAAAAAAGAGTTTCAAAGATGGAAGATCTGGAAAAAAATAATGGAGTAGCAAGGGAAAAGTACAGAAAGAACCACTTCTAAGCTGTTTATACTACAGGCTTATGAATCTTGCTGGGTGTCAAAGGGTAGTCCAAAATACAGATCTTTAAGATGCTTTGTGATGTCAATAGGATAATCCCAGGTAAAAGGTGACTGCATCCTAAAGCAATGAAAGCCTAGCACAGCCAGAAGCCAACTCTTTCAAGGGTGTATTATGAATAAGCCCATGCATCTTTTCAAGTTATCCTCATTTCTAAGCAACTCTAAGGTAGAATTATGCTTTCCAGGCTTGTTTCCCATGTTGTTTTTGTTTTTGTTTTTTATTTATTTGTTCACTTTTCACAGTTAAATTACAGCACACCTTAGAGAGCAATTTATAGACCTAAGCCAACTGGAATAATACACAAAAAAACTGAGGGTACCAAGGTCACTCTTCAATGTCAATATCAAGCACAATAATGATCCACTTATATCCTAGGATGCTCGGATATGCGTCTTACCACATCTAAAGTTATGACAAAAGCTTTGCACCTGTGTTTAACAGCAAGAAACATGGAAAGAGCAGTACAAAATCATCCAGTTATGTGCCAAGTAAATGCTTTGTTTCTGCTTGTGATGCATTTTAAACAATATCCCAAAACTAGGGATACTGGAAGACCCTGCCCAATCAGATATAGTTAATGAGGCATTGTTATTGTTCATTAAATCTTTTTACCACAAAGTTAATGGTGAAAAATATCAGTGACAAATATTGTCTTTCTGTTTATTCTCCTATTACAGTGTTGGAATTATTAGACCATATACAGAAGCAGCAAAGAGCTGCTCTTTTAATAACTGGATATTTTTCTTTCACTTCAGTTATAAGCACTGTGTGTAAAAGGAAGATAAATCCCAGCTCTCTATCAGAATGGTTAAACACGTCTTTTGATTTAGACTTTTGCCTCTGTGTAAATGTACTATACACTTGGGTGTGGTTCATTTGTTGCCCTATGTGTTAAGATTATTGGAAGGATCACTACTGTGTTAGATAAATTGTGCCTATCATTTCATGGACCTGAATCTTGACTCCATTACATGTCTGCAACGGCACTTACCTCATCATACAACTAAACACAGCTCAGAACCAACTTTTTTAATTTCAGTGCTTTTTTTGTTGACCATTATTTTTTTCAAACTAATTAAACTATGACCATGACTTCCAAAGCCAGTCTTCAGTGCAATGATCTTAAGTGAAAAACTGAACTGTCAAAATTACCAATACCTTCTCTGGACCAGACTGGATTTCTTTGAAGCACTTGGCAGACAAGTTTCCTCAAAGGACCTGTACTTGCATAGAGTATCACTCTTCCCCAGTGATTTTCACCAGCTGGAGGCAACCATGTAATGAACACAACAATCCAAAATTTCTTTGATGTCAGGATGAAGGAGGCTACAGTATGCTGGTGTTCACCTCTTTATAAAATGAGGGGTAAATAAAGTGTAATGGACTAACTGAGCAACTTCTGTACAGATCATCACTCTCAATACTCTTCTCTTCTGTCCAAACCCACAAGCACATTCATAAATGCACTTTTTTTTTTAAAGAGCTCACCAATAGATACCAGGTACTATAGAATTTTAACAGAAGGCTGTACAGCCCTGTCAGTGAAGAGGATATGGAATTAAAAGGTTGACATTGCCTTACTACCATGAAGTCAAGCCCAGGTCTGATTTAAATGAAAATACAATTTTTGTTTGGGCAGAAAATATCTAGACTATCACACCTAGCATCACCTTGCTTTTTTTTTTTCAGGAAGAAAAATAATGTATTTAATAAAGACCAATTACAACCCTAATAACTAATATAGCAGTAGTATATTAAAAAAAGAAAACAAATTGTTACAAGAAGCACAAGAAACAAAATAACTATCGCAATTCTGAGTTATTCAGCATGAAAGTTTTATTATATAACTCTCCAGTCCATTTAGATAGATCCTTGCTTAAATACTGAGGTACCTCAGAGACCAATGAATTTCATTGTGATCATATGTCACTGCACAGGCCACATATTTTATTTTTTATCTTTGCAAAATATCATAGCACTGTAAGATTCTTTGACCTTTTAGCAAATATAAGCAGCTATCTACATCTATATGCTCTCTATAGCGTTATTTGCTATCTATTTACCTCCTCTTGGCTCACTGGAGGAAAAGCAAACGTTTTGTGTTTAGAGTGGGGAGTGAAATTCAATTAAATCTTTGAAAACACACCATTTTCCTCTCTAACTTTTCATATTAATTATTACTCAGTTAATAGTCTCAGTGAGAAAACAATATTTCAGCAGCTGTTTGTCCAAACTAAATTTGAATGATATCTGTTACCTACCCAGAGCCAGTGCTGCTATTTTCTCAGTGCAGCCCTATGAAAGGACAAGACACAATGGGCATAAACTGAAATACCACAAATTGCTTTAGCTTCAGAAAACATTTTTATTATGATGGTGATCAAACACTGATACAGGTTGCCCAATAAGGCTGGGTATTTCCCATCCTTGGAGATATTCAAAACTTGGTTGGAGAAGACACTGCTCAGCCTACTGGACTTAGGTTGTGTTTTCTGCAAGGACATTAGTAAAGGTGAGTTCCAGAGGTACCTTTCAGTCTCAACAGTTCTGTGATTCTGTGAAATGCTATAATAATTAGACTGTGTAAAAAACATAGCAAACCTGTAGATAGCAGAAGTGGACCTAGTATTGATTTACTAAAATATGAATATTGATCTAATATCAATACCCAACTCAAAACAGACAAAGACTCTCTAACAAGGTTGTTAGAAAGTGTATGTTTATTTCAGCGCCAGGCAGCTGCGTGGGATAGCTCCCCAATATGCAGAGCAAAAGCACAAAGCAATACGAAGTCTATTGATCTAAAAAAGTTCTGAATATTCAAAATACAAGTGTACATTTAACATATTGATACCTCCCATTCCCTGCTGAATAGTCATTGAGCATGCATGGTTTGTTCTTTAAATTGAGTCGGTGGTTGTATGATTTGAGGGGAGAGCAAGACTGATGAAGTAAAACTCATCTTCCTCACTTTGACCTTTCTGCCTTTCTGGTTTTTGACAATACAAATTACCTTTGGGGACCTCCAGTTCTTCCCTTCATTCCTTCTCAATATGTTTTCAAATAGAAAAATTAGTAATTGTCTATATTTCTTTAGATCTATTAATCAGTTTTCTGTTTCTCATTATAAGCACAGCTGAGCAAATATAAAATGACAAGCAGTTACCTACACTCTAAAACTTACCTCAAATCTATATCTTTAATCAATCATTAATTCTTCAATTAACTCCAGCTGAGTTTACTTATTTAATCTATTTTAACTAATTTCAACAATACTAACCTTTGCCTAAAATCCTAATTTTTAAAAATCTGTGTTTCAGTATGACACAGGTACTGTGTGATTTTGCAAATTGTATATATATGAACAACTTTTATACGGGAAATAACTGATTAGATTCTTCTAAGAATTTGCTGCTCATGTATCTTGAAATCTGTTTTTCCCTCTGTTCATATACCAGAAAGAAAAATGTAGCAAGGTAACCTTTGTTGATGATTGCCTTGATTCAAGGGAAGAGTATAATTTATTTCTCCCCAAATGAGAAGAGCAGGAGAACTGAGTAATGTGGTCTGCAGCATTGACCATAAGCAAGGGGAAGATTTCCAGACAAAGATAAATGTGAAAGGCTGTGCTTAAACAGAATTTTCTACAGCAGTTTCAAAGGACCAGCAAAGTACATTCATCACCCCAGAAACTCCAGGAGAACAGGCACTGTATTTTTATGAAATGTTCAGGATAATTGACTGTAACATTCAAGCTGAGCTGGTTTTGCATATATCAGGTAGTGAGAAAATGAAGCAGAAATAACTACATATGAAAATGATAAATAACAAAGTCATAGGAGATTTTGAATTTTTTATCTTTCATCTGGCCTTACTACATGTAGATATGTGGGATAGTGTCCTCATAACTCACATGACAACTTATTAGCACTACTTGGACTCCTACATCCATTCCACTCTTTTCTTTTACATTAGCTTGCATGCAGCTGAAGGCATTAGCTTGGGAATGATCTGTCACTGATAGTCTGTGGTGGATGCCACGAGGTCTGTGATTAGAAAGAAGCCCTAAATTGTGTACAGCCCCTAGCAGAGCTAACAAAGAGCTTGCAAAGAGTGAGTGCTGTGGTAGCAGAAAGCAACAGGCTAAGTGGTCCTAGCCTAGCTGCAACCAGGAACAGAACCACAACCCAAGAAAGAGCAATAGATTTCAGACATCATGTGGGAATGCAGAAAATGCAATCCACGGTTTCTTTATGTTATAAGTAAGCATAACATAGCTCAATTTTACTAGACACAGAGCTAAACTGAGGTGAAAGGATATGTGCCTCTGTATGTCTTGCTGAATCAGTGCCTTAAATGTGAGGTATGATACGCAAGAAAAGCTAGTGCAGTGAGTCCCTTGTCAGGGTCCTGAAAGAACCAGTGGGAAGTGAACTGAAAACATTCCCTCAGCCTGGTGGTACAGTTTGTTCAGGGCAAAAATCCTTGGATGATAAGAGCCATGATTCAAGTGCAAAGAAAAATGGCATAATGTTACATATTTTCATATTATTTACCATGACACAGATGGAAAGAATGAAATGTCCTCTGAGATTTCCCTCTAATCTGTCCCTGATGTAGTCCTGTATTAAATAGGTCATTCTTCTCAGTTTAATGTAACTGAAAAAAAAAAATTGCTAAATAGGAAGGTCAGGCAGTGAATAAATTAGTTGCAAATATATGAAGACTGGTTCTATAAAAACATAGAGGAATGAAAGAAAAAGTATTAAAAATATTGTTTCTATCCTTTCCATGAGAAGGAGGTCCACATAATGGGATTAAAAATCTGAACATCACAGAAAGAAATGGCTGATACACTCAAAATCTCATTACCAGCAAAATGAACAAACTATATCACTCAAATGTTAGTCCAATTAATGTGCTACCCATCCAAATTATGTAATGAATATAGAAAATATTTTGTAGTAATACAGATAGAAAGTATGCGGCTTCCCCATCAGCAATTCTGAATATGTACATTTTGCTCCAGGGCTGAAATACCCCTTCTACTCTGAGTTTGCATCTGAAGGTTGACAGTGTCAGTCATCCACAAGGTTGTAGGATTTGGGGATGTGATCACACCTTACCATTACCTTGAATCATGTGCTGGGAGGAATGGAGTGAGGTGCCTGCAGGAACAGCCCCTTTGGCATGGGTCCTTTCTCTCTTCAGTTGTATTGTGGCAGAATTCCTCCACCTCATCAGCTGGCAATCAGCGTTGTTGGTGGGGTACATCTAGACTCCTGAGCATTTAACTAAGATTATAAATGGTATTATTTTGCTTTAAATATGTCCATAATCTAAATCCACCTAATAGAGTTATAAGAAAACTTTCCTGTTCCAAATTAATGTATAAATTCATACTGCAACTATTATTACTAAAGCCAGTGTCTGGATACTAGACTAGATGGATCACTTTCTCAATTAAGTATGACAGTTTTTGTATTCTGGAGGTTTTACTTCAGGGATAAACTAATATTTCACACTCTTATTTCATTTTTGCAGGAAATTTTTTTTTTATTTAAAGGTACCTCCTAGTATCCATTCAGTTCCCCAGTATATTTAAAAGGAAAATAATAAAAAAAAAATAAAATGTGCTACGCATGTCATGAATGCTAGAAATAAAATAGTATATATGAAAACAAAGTTTGCCACAATAGTATGAAGAACTTATTATATATAAATCAAATTTTCTTTATATGCTGACATTTCAGCAAAGATTTTAAATCTGAGTAGTTATTCCATAATTTTAGCAAGCAAATTTAAGGAAGTAATTGCAACCAAATCACTGCTAAATTGAATATCATTGCTCTAATATCAATATTGACTTCAGTCAGTACTTGGACTTCAGATTATTTTTTCTTGTTGACATGTTCTATTTTTTCTTAACTGTTTTGTCCTGTCCCAAAATGCATTTATTAACACCCTCCTAGGGGAAAAAAATTAATCTCACAAAAAACTTCCCCTCCCCACTTACTTTGTATCCATATAAGCAGCAAGAGCTTCTAAAAGATCTACATACTGTAAAAATACTACACAGAGATGTTTTGGTCAGGAATGAACCAGCTAGCAATGACACACTAAAAACTGAATTCTGTACCTGAGCCATGCTTTCTTTCCCAGCATCACAGCAAAGTGGCAAGGCTTAGAAATTAGTTGGCAGTGAACAAGTACTATGGACAGCAATTATTTTCTCACTTACCTGCCATGTGTAGTCAAAAGGAGTCAGCAGTCCAGTGATATGTAGGATGACTTAAAATTATCCAGCTAAGGTAATCTAAAGTCCCAAGCTAGGTGTAGTGTAAATACCCTTTCCATTCTATGGAATTCACATTATGGAACTAGGGACACATAAACCCTCCAACATGTTGTTGGACAGCTGAGTGTAAAGAAACAATACATGGAATGGACATTAAATGCTACTGACAGATATTTCATACCATGAAGTAGAAAGGAGTGGGAAATCCCTGCAACTGTGGTTTGATGTCCATGTATCCAAGTGCAAAGTTATGCCCCCTGCTATTAATAAAGACTGGAGCATGAGCAGACTGAAAACAGCCCTGCTGTCCCAAGAAGGACTTGGGGGTTCTGAAGAATGAAAGGCTGGACATGGGTCAACAGTGTCTACTTGCATCTAAAGCAGCATGGCCAGAAGGTCAAGGGAGGTGAATCTGCCCCTCTACTCCTCTCTGGTGAGACCACACCAAGAGTGATGTGTCCAGATCTGAGCTCCTCAGCACAAAAAAGACATGGACCTGTTGGAGTGAGTCCAGAGGAGGGTTGTGAAGATCATCAGAGGGCTGAAACACCACTTCTGTGAAAACAAGTTGCGAGAGTTGAGGATATTTTGCCCCAGGAAAAGGCTCCAGGGAGATCTCATTGTGCTCTTCCAGCACGATGGCACCTACAAGAGCTGAGAGGGACTTGTTGCAAGGTTATCTAGTGATAGGAGAAGAGGGCATGGTTTTGATCTGTAAAAGATTAAATTAAGATATAGGGAAGAAATTCTTTACTGAGAGGGTGGTGAAGCACTGGGACAGTTTGCCTGGAGTGGTGATAGATGGGGCATTCAGTTAGGCTGAATGGGGTTCTGAGCAACCTGATCTAATAAAAAACATGCCTCCTCATAGCAGGTTGTTTGACCTAGACAAGCTTTAATAGTCCCTTCCATCCCAAACTATTCTACAGTTCTCTGAATCTGCAATTCTACTCTTTTCAGTTCTGTTTTTGGAGCAATATAACAATTTTCTGTTTCAAACTTTGGACATAGAAGCATAATTTAGTGTTGCCACTTGCCTAGTGGCATACAGTGTATGAGTAATTCACAGCTTGAATCACTCTTTATTTTTCATGTTGCACATAATTTTAATCCATAAAGAAATCTGTTGTTTGAAAGGTACCATAGAAGAAAAGCACAAATCAACAAGAGCAAGAGTGCAAGAACTGGAACTTTAATTTAAGCACAAATTACTGAACTACAACTAATGTCAAACTGACTGCTGGCCTTCCTTAACTGAGGCTTTAATTAGAAGAACAAAGGGAGCAAACAAAGTACATGATTTGACATTCCATTTGAGATGTAGTGCAGTACAATGGTTTTGTAAGTGAAATGAAAAAAAAATAATAGTACTTCTAAACATAAGTATTTTCTTGCAGATAACAATTGGTGCAGTGAAATTTCATCAGATGAAAGCAATAAGGCTGAGCTTTCCTAAAAAGAGCTATAGCATGTATTTAAATATGCATCAAATCCACAGAAAACAAAGGAAAATTAAGCCACAAATAGTTCATTTTGTTTATGAATATATATGTATAAATGGGTAAGTATTTAATTGCTTCGCTTCAGAAACAATTCCACGCTCCTCCTTCCTTTTTCTACATGTGACAAATTTTTTTAATATATAAAGATTACTCCAAAATATATATTTAAGAAAAGGTATAAGCTTTCCAGTGGTACTTCTTAGGGATAAGTTCTTCAGAAATATCAAGGAATTTGTCTTTTGAATATATCTATTAGACAGAATTCTCATTCTGTCTAGTAGATAAACTCATTCATAGCACCTTTTTGATGACATTTTTAAGAAGGGGGAAAAACTGGTGCACAGCAGAAGCTTAGACAGAAGAGTGAGAATATGTGAGAGCAACAACTCTGCAGACACCACATCAGTGAAGAAGAGGGAGGAGGTGCTCCAGATGTTGAAGCTGAAATTCTTCTGCAGTCTGTGGTGAAGATCATGATGAGGCAGCTGTGCCCCTGCAGCCCATGGAGGTCCACAGGGGAGCAGAGATCCACCTGCAGATCATGGAGTAGCAGATGGTATCTTTCCAGATGTGTCTTTAAAGAAGATGTGACCCCACAGAGAGCCTCTGCTGAATAAGGTGCATGACAGAAACTGTGGCCCATGAAGGAAGCCAGTGCTGGAGGAGGTTGTCTGGTGGGAACTCTGTACCCACAGGTGACCCATGCTGGAGCAGTCTGTGAAGGATAAGAAAAGACACAAACCAGAGACATTTGTGAAGAACTATAGTGTGCTGGAAGGACCCATATTAGAGAAATTAATAAAAGACTATCTCCCATGGGCAGGATCCCATGCTGGAACACAGAAAGTGCATGAGGACAAAAGACTGGCAGAGAGAGGCATTGGTGAACTGCTCACAACACCCATTCCCTATACCTCTGTGACAGGAAGAAGAGAAAATTTGGGAGTCAAGCTGTTACTTTAACAGTTTAGAAATTTATGACAGAATAATGCCCTCTGCATTACAGTTGGTCCTCAGAGATCAGAGGGGCTGGGTGCCTTAATTTCTGATTAGAGACAATTCAGCACTGTCAGCCTGGTTGAGCTCAATAAGAAATTACACAATCACAGATCAGAAATAGTGCAGTTTACCAGTTCTATACCAAAGCTCTGACCATGTCCAGTAAGAACTTACACAATCCAGATTCACAAATAGCAGAGTTTATGGAAGCAACAGGATGGCAGGTTCAGGATTGCTGGAGATAAATGCATTAACTACAGAGTGTTAATATGTGTCATGACAGAATGTGCAGCAAAAGAGATCTAATAGTGAGATGATTGATAGATTAGATAGATAGATAGATAGATAGATAGATAGATAGATAGATAGATTCCCAAGCATTCTCCAATGCAGCTGGAAGAACAAAGCTCACCTAAAAGTGATCCTTCAGGGAAGGAGGAGACAAAAAGTCTGTTGACTGATCCTGAGCAATCAGAAGTGTTTCCCCCTCTCTCTTTTTGCCCCAACCCCAGCTTCTATACTATAATTTTTGTCCCTTCCCAAAGGGGTGAAATAATCCCTGTTATAGTTGGAGTTTTGGGGATTGTGGTCATGTAAGGCATGTTGTCTTTTCTCTTCATTTACTTTCTGAAGGGTGTGAAAGTTCATATGCAAATAGGACTAAATCAGGGTCTCAGTTACTTTCAGTCAGAATTTATACTTGATTGAAGAGGTGGCATAATCTCTTTTGTCCTACACTCACTAAGGTGGCAGTAAAACCTTTATGACTTTTGTCAGACAGTCTTACCATGAACCTTTATCTCCTTAAATTACCTGATTTATGACAAAGCTTGCTTTTCAAGATGAAAGAGGAATAAGGCCAAAGGCTGGTAGAGGTGTGTGGGTGATCTTCTTTGAGCCTCCACTTCACAACAGACACCCTTCAATTGTTAGGACCTTGCTCAAGCCAGAGGACCAACTCATGCTCTTTTCAACCAGCCTTACCAATTCTTAAAATTATTCACCAACTTACAGCCCCTCTGTAGAAAGTCTGACAATATACCACAAAAGTTGGATTCAGGAAGACAGGGAGGGAAGAAAGTGTAGATTTTTAGGTTTGTTCTTATTTCTCATTATCCTACTTTTATTCGATGGTTAAATATTAAATTAATTTCCCCTAGTTGAGTCTTTGTTGCCCATGACAGTAACTTGTAAGCAATCCCTCTGTCCTTATCTTGACTCACAAGCTTTTTGGCATATTTTCTGACCCCTATCTTGCTGAGGAAGAGAAATGAAAGAAAGGCTTAGTGGGCACCTAGTAGTCAACCCATCAGAATTACACATAAAGAAGTCTTCATGCTGTAGAGAAAACATTGAAACAGAGTGATGAAGAAAAAACTTGATAGCCTAGCCCCTGGTTTACTATGCAGCTTTTTTTGTTCGATGTTTTCTGTTTGTTTGTTTCTGAGCCTCAGCATTCTAACACTGCAATATTTTCCAATTACACTTCTCATTCAAAGTGCATTTCAAATGCTTAGTGGTTTTGCTTGTGGGAACCCTGATTTCCAGTTTAAGCACCAGGGAATGAGAAATGCACAGTTAATGATCACCTGTGAAGAGTTATATTGAAATAATTTGTTCAGCATCACATTAAAAATCTACAGAGGAATCGAGGAAATAATTGAACATTCAGTGCTGACATGCAGGTGCCTCAGCCATTTCTTTCTGAGTTGTATTCATTCAATTTGCCATTTCAACAAGAAAAGGAACTGGGTACTGATAGCACTTAGAGCTATGCTGCTTCAACAGTCTAAAATGGATTTTCATTTGTGTTGTCACAGTTTCTAATGTTTCTTTGGCAAGATTAACAATACAACTTCATTTTTTTTTTCTTTCTTCCTAGAGGTTTAAAACTATTCCTACCAAAGAATAAACATACCATTATTTGAAATCATTTAGCTCCTCTGCAGTGGTTGCTTGCAGGGTTGGATCTTTGCAAGCACTATGAACACCAGCTGTACTAAGTAAAGCAATAGTAAGCAGCAATAGGTGGCTTTGTGTTAACACTTTGTTAGTTTGGTGAATGAATGCTGGAGGGAGGGAGTCTGTTCCTTGTGTAGCAGTACTTTTTGTTTTGTTTGGTTTGCTTTTATAGATACCAACTCACTCGCTGAAATTTGATACATTGAGTAATAGCTGTGATACAATACATGGCCCTATGGCAGCACCACTGATTCTGAGGAAGTCCTTTAGTTAAACACATACCAAGAATAGTTCTACATTGTTCTCATACCAAAATGCTCAGGAATTTGTCCAGAAATTAACAAAAGGCAAACTCTCCATTGTTTGCAATTATTGTTTCAAATTATTACAAAATTATATTTATCATTGCATATTAAACTTCTACTTCAAATCTGAATGAAACAGCCTCCCTTTTTTCCCCTCATGCTTCTGATTCAGAAGCAGGCAGAAATTTAACCATTCAGAACGACCTTCACTTGGTTGTTCCCCCACAACCAAATCACATTCCGGAAGTAATTGCTAGGGATTTTATCTGGCAATACGTGGCAATTTTATAATGATCATATGTGAAGAACAGCTTTCAAGATATAAAGCATTAGTAGAAATACGGGTGTTCATTATGGTTGTAAATATGTACCCAGATGAACCTTGGCGGGGGTTGTTTTCAGTCCATAACAACTTCCCACTGACATTTCTTTCTCCCCAAACATTTTCCCTGTACCAGCATGGCTCCTTCCATGGGCTGCCATTACTTCAGAAGGGTATCCAAGTCTTACATCATGGAGTCTGACACAGGTTGCAGTGTAGATATCTGTTGCAGTGTTGTCTTCTCTGGGGGATGAAGAAGAACTTATGGTTCAGCACCTACAACACCTCCTCTCATGCCTTCACTTTGGTTTCTGCAGGCTTATTTGTTATGCTTTTTCTTTTTCCACACTCATTCCTCACTGACTGTGAAGCATTTTGCCCATTCTTAATTATGTTTTCCTGGCAGTGCCACCATCATGAGTTGGCACAGCCAAGCCCTGAGGTGGGTCGGATGGAGCCAGCTGGAACCCTCTGTGTCTGGCACAGAGCAGCCTCAACCGTTCCTCACAGAGGCCACTGCTGAGGGCTCTCTGCTACCAACACCTGGGCACCTACACCCAGAACTACCACACAACGTAGACACAGTCATTCTGATGAACAAACCTGCCGTGCCTGAGAATCTGCCTGAAGGGGAACAGTGTCGATAAGCAGGTAGAAAAGGGTTTCATGCAATTACTGATTCTTTCATATCTTTGACATTTAGGAGAAATCAGAAATATATGCAATTAAACCTGAAGGATGAACACCATTTTGAATATTATGTAGATAAGGTAACTGGCAATAGAAAGGCACTTAAAATGGGGAACAAAAAATACATTCTGGTAAAATATTACTTATTTTTTTTTAATTTGGTGTCATTCGAGATGGTTATTTGAGGTAAGAAATAGAACTTAGAAGATACAGCTATGAATGTGCAAAAATCTATTATATTTTGTTACCTATTATTGCATGTTTCATGTTGTATTTGAATAAAGACCAACAGTTTAAAACAAGATGTGTTATTCTAAACTTGTTTTATGATGATTTCTCCAGTTCTGAAGTGTAGATTGCCAAATTACTCTTTAAAAGAAATGTCCCTGCAATTTCTATTTTTCTTTGCATTTTTTGCCATAATTTTTTTGTTATAGAACAGAGGTGGTTTCTGCATTTGTTTTGAGCAGCACACTTAGTTGTTGGAAGTACGTTTGTTTCCTTAGTACTGACCTATGTGTACAGATTACATTCTATTGGCTTTAAATAATTTAGTGAAGAATACATATATGTGTTTAAAACTGGCCTTTTTGAGTCACCTCTGCTCAGAAATGCTAGTGTTTCAGAGGTTGATGCAGCAAGCATTTCTTATAAAAATGATGGGGTTTGTTTTATCAGCAAGCCATGTTAAACATCACCTTTTATAAATGTTGAAATAGATCAAAGTGGTCGACATCTGACCTTTCAAGAGATTGTTTAAACTTACAAGGCTGCATAGGAAATTACATGCTGGAAGGAATAAATAGAAGTTTCAGGACTGTCATCTGAATGGAATGAATAGTGCCATATAAACTGTTCTGAGTTGTATTCATCTAGTCAAATGTGCACAACCATGATTCACATTTAAACAGCTGAGTTAATCCTGTAGACTTCTTGCATGATGAATGGAGAATATTAGCTGACACCTACACTGCTGCTTAATATAACTCCTGACTCCCTGGTCAGTTGCACCAGAGTGATTCATGTCAACTGTTTTTCAGGCCAGATCCTTGAAAGCTGACTGGTGGCATCCAGACTTTCTGGACTGTCTGTCAGCTCCAGATTCAAGGCATATAGATTTAGGCATCTAAACAAACAGGGTCAAGGCAGCTGTCATCAACTAGATGGCTTGAGTAATTTGGGATTTCTCCTGATGTCCAGTGACCAACATGGGCACAGATCTTCTTTTGATCTATTACCCTTGTACATAGCTTGAACACCAATGGGAGATCTATGTCTTTTCTGAGCAGCAGTTAAAGACCAGGCAAGATCCCCAAGGGAATATCACATGACACTAGCTTCCCACATAGGGGCTACAAGGAAATTAGGTCTTATGTCCCGAAATGTATGTGACTATTAAAAACCTTGTGACATATTTTCCAACCCTAAGTAGACCCCCTGGATTCCATAGAACATCTTAAATGACATGAGGTGCGTATGTTTAGACAACTGATTCCCACACCAAATCTCCACTGACACTAAAGAGATAGCATCAGTTTTAGGAAGAAACCTACTTTATACACCTGTATTTCCTGTATTTGTAGGTCATTTCCATGCATATATTCCAAATATGGAAATTCAAGTCACATTAATATAATTCTGCCTGTGTGGTTATTGCATTTACAGATTTCACATGTATTAACACCCTTATTTAATGACACTGTTGTATTATAGGCCCTAAACATTTGCAAACAGTTGAAAGAAAGAATGAAATAATATTTTCAGGACCCATCTATTAATTTTTCATCAAGATTTAAACTTATACATCCATGAAACACAATTCTAGTAGGAAAAAAAATACTGAAAAAACATGGTCCCAGAATAAGTAAAAGGCACTGGAAGTTCTTCAAAAGTAACAACTGCTACCAATATAGTAAAAGGCTAGCTGCTTAATATGTAAAAAGGCATTGGAGGAGAATAGTAGGCAACTCCTGTCGCAATTCAGACAACTGTGTTTTTAAAAACTTATTACACGGAGTTGTTCAGTTGCTTGTTGGATCCTAATTGTATGTGATTCTAATGAATCACAGAATCACAGAATCACGAATACGTTGAGTTGGGAGCAAATCCCAAGGATCATTGAGTCCAACTCCTGGCCCTGCACAGCACCATCCCCAAGAGTCACACCGAGTGCCTGAGAATATTGTCCAAACACTGCTTGACCTCTGTCAGCTTTGTGGTGTGACAGCTTCCCTAGGGAGCCTGTTCCAGTGTCTAACCACCCTCTGGGTGAAGAATCTTTTCCTAATATCCAAACTAAACCTCCCCTGACACAACTTCAGGCCATTCCCTTGGGTCCTGTCATTGGTAATCAGGGAGAGGAGACCAGTGTCTGGCACTCCTCTTCCCCTCATGAGGTAGCTGTAGGCTGTGATGAGGTCTCCCCTCAGTCTCCTCTCCTCCAGGCTGAACAGACCAAGTGACCTCAGCTGCTCCTCATATGTCTTCCCCTCAAGCCCCTTCACTATCTTGCCCTCCTTTGGTCTCTACCTAATAGTTTAATATCTTTCTTTTATTGTGGCAACCAAAACTGCACAGCACCTGACAAGAGGCTGCACCAGTGCAGAGCAAAGTGGGACAATCCCCTCCCTTCTTGACAATAAAAATATATGTGACACTGAACATACATTTTTATTAAAACTTAACAAATAATTTACAAAGCACTATCACCTATGTCCTGTAACTGCTGTCTCTTCAAATCCTCTATGGGATTATTTGTTTCCTCCAGTACTAAAACCCTCAGACCAAGGCTCACACTGACACCCCTTTAAATATTTATTATTGATGCTATGCTAATACGAAGCACAAAGCATATACAGCTACATGCAAAACATGGATATAGCACACACACAGTCTGTACAACAAGCTATTATTGCTAGTGGGCTATTGCATACCCAAAGCAAGAAGCATGTTACAGGTTATATGGTGAATAACTGAACAGCAAACTAATTCTATTTCAGCCTCATCTCTAAAAAGACTGTGTAGAAAGAGAGATGACTGACTGACACTTGTCTACCTTCTTACAATATTTCAGGTAGGTGTAAATTTATAGGCACAAATTCTAGGTGCCTGTCCATGTGGTGCTTCAAGCAATGGCAATAAGCAATGTTAGATAAGTGAACTTCCAAGAAAAGTTAGGCCTTCAGCATCAAAAGATCATGAAATAAGTATTCGTTTTGCAAGTTCTTTTTGAAAAGCATTATCTAAAAGCCAGAGAAAAAGCTGATGATAGTGATGAAAGGAGGGATAGTGATGAAAGCTATGTTCCATTGAATAAGAAAATTTGAAAGAACTCAGTGGTATATAAAATGAAGAATGATATTCCAGGCATATTTCAGAGAAAAAAAAATGAAGCCTTGAAAGTGATCTCTGCTTTCTGTTTATCTGCAGAGAGACCTAGTATTCTGTTTTGCTCATTACAGAGAGAACAAACTCCTTCAGTTAGATCAGAAGACCCAGTCTTCCTGCTGACTACTTTGGTGACATCAAGCAAGTCACTCAAATGTATTTGTTTGATTTCTTTAATCTGTATTTAATAATCTCACCAAAACGTAATTCATATTTTGCACAAAGTTGGTGAATGGTGACTGTATTAAGGAAAATGTCAGTGTATGTACTTAAAAAGAACACACAGAAATAGAAGGTATACAGATACAAAAAAGATATTTCTAAGATAAGGGATCTAAAGGTTTAAGGCTTTTTGCAGCAGATAATATTAATCTGTTTTTTATTTTCACCCTGGACTACCTTATAGAGAAAAGTAATGAATTTTAAACCTCTCTCTGCTTGAAAATAGAAAAAAAGGGACAAAAAATGAGGATGAAATTGAAATCACCACTGGACATGCACACAGAATGAAATTCATATGCTTGAGTACAAAAATCTGTGAACACAGCAAAGGAACGTGATTGACTAACTCTTTTGATCATCCAAATATGTAAGCAAATGACTTTTCCTTTCTTCCATATTTGACATAAGAAAATGCTGTGCTTGTGAGTAAATACATTAATTTTAATTCATATGGGTAAATATTACCTGACATGCTATCGGGACTTAAAATTATATTTCTTAGTCTTGTGTACAAATTATTTTTCTTAGTCTTGTGCACATATTGATTTTTAAGTACAATTCTTTGATCTCAGTTTGAAAATCCTCAGAAATAAGAAACAATAAGATCTTAAAGATTTTTCTATCCTGATAGTGCTTAGTGGGCACTAAAAGTGCTCTGAACTATTCCTGGGCACTGAAGGCAAGTCCATGATTCAGCCTGTTTCTATGCTAGCAAATTGCCCTGGGCTCCCAAACACTGCACACTGGGCAAGTACAGCTTCAGATCTAAACTGTGTCCAGGAAATACTAGGGCAAGTGCTATTTGAAATGGGTAAAATCAGTGCCAGAGAATGCATCAAAATTTTTGGAAAACACAGTCCAACGTACGCTAAATTTAATATTACATATTCACATGTTCTGGTTTTGTCTACCAGCTTTGTGTCTGAATTACCAAAAATATCTTGCAAGTAGATGCAAAACAGATATATTTCTATTTCCCAATAATGCTGTAAGAAACCATAGCACCAACATACTTAAACATCTATTTTCAAACATGATCAGTGTGAAGGATGATGAGAGAACATACCCTGAACCTGGATTCTAGAATTCATGTCATTTTCATGCCAATAGTGTGTTTTGTCTTCTGAAAAACCAACTCATTGGAATTTCATTTCTCTCTACAGTAGACAGAAATATTGTCAAAGAATTGGAAGGCGCAATAGCAGGAGATGAAAGTGACTTCCCTAAAACAAAGACAAAAGGAAATAAGCACATTAGAATCAGAACCAAAAACCCTGCCTGATGAAGTTTTTAATCAATATCAAAATTTTCACACTCTTATTTAAGGGACAGAGTATGAATAAAAACAACATATGCCTGAATTAGATCTTTAACAGAATTTCTAGAGGTCCATGAACTAGGTAACATGAAAGATAAGAAACATTCAACGTTACCTTTTGCCTCATAGTTTAAATATTAATATTCTATGTATAACTACAGTGTACTTACCTATGAGATTTTTAACTTTGTCATTTAATTCCTGTTGTCAAACATAAACTGCCAGCAAGATCTATGAAGTCTTGTAGACTCAAATTAACCACTACAGAAAACAATTGTTATAGTTAGTGTATGAGAGATTTTTGAGTAATTGTGTTCACCAAGGAAAAATAAGGAAGCAGAATTGAAACTCTTATTTAATAATGGAGTAAATGTGGCAAGATGTGTCTGGCTCTTTAGAAAGGAATTACTCATGGGTTGACTCTGGAAAATATGGTGCTTTCAATCATTATCTTTAATATGCTAAACTGGCAAAATCATATTTTTAACAGCTTCCCTATTCAAAAAAAAAAGCATACAAACTTGGGAAGATCAGATAAGTTAGTTGGGTCCATTTTCTGGAAAAGTCATCTGCAGCAATCCCAGTATGTGAAGAAAGCTACAAGCAGTCTTTCCTACTTTCCTATAGCAGGCCTTACTAGGTTTAGTTTGGAATTCCTCTGAGAAGATACTGTTTATATTAGTCTAACTATATCATAAAAAGTGGACTGCCCAGTGTCCATGAGCAAACACCAGCCAGTATTACAGTTAAACAGAAGTTATGATTAGAGTTTGAAAAGGCATGTTCAGGTCTAATAAGAAAAGAGATAAAATGCAATACTCCACAACTTCCAGTCCTTGTGGATTAGCCTCGGCAGGCAACTAAGCCTCACACAGCTACTCACTCATCCTCTGCAGCGAAACTTGGGAGGTAATCCCAAAGTAAAAGTACAAAAACATGTGGGTTGTGGTAAAGACGGTTTAATAGTAAAAGCAGCATATGCAAGCAGTGCAATAAAATAATTGATTCACAACTTTGTCACTTCCAGGAAAGCAGGATTCCATCATGTGTAAGAGTTATTTGGAAAGACAAATATCATAACTCCCTCCCACCCTTTCATCCTTCCCTCTCCAACTTTTTTTTGCTGAGCATGCTGGTGTATGATATGGGTCATTCATTTGGTCACTTGGGGTCAGATGTCTTTGCTCTGTTTCCTGAAAAATTCCTTGAATCATAAAGTCACAGAAAGGTATGGGTAGAAAGGGATAATTAAACATAACCTAGGCCAATCCTGTTGCCATGGCCAGGGACATCTTTCACTGTGAGAGGCAATAACTTTGAGGAAGAAGATCAAATAGTGAGAAAACTACTTCAGAAAACAAATGCAATTATTACTTACTCTTAAATAAAACAGCCTGTTAAGTGAACTGTCAGAGGGAGGGTTATCAATGTACTACTTCTGTCTTATCAGATACCAGATAAACAAATATTCCTGACAGAAAGGGAGAGGCTTCATCTCTGTTGTCATGTTAGTTCAAGATAACTGCATGGTGACATGCATGTGGGCTTGAGTTAGGTCCACACATCTGGCTTTCTTCATGCAGAACTTGCTACCAAACCTTGCTAAGCTCTGTGGCAATGTTTCAGTTACTGCAGGAGGAGCATCTGAATGTTACACTCAGAATCATCTTACAGGACAAAAGGAACACACCGTATGTTGAAAGCTAAGACTTTGTATAATAGACCAGTTAATGTTTTACAAATCCAAATTATTTAAGGAACACAAAGTAACAGTAATAATACAGAAGAAGGTGTTATACACATTTCCACATGCTGATATGTGATGAATATCTACTACTTTAATGCTGAGATCACACTTCCAGAGAGATGGGGAAAGGTTGGTTTTGTTTTCATATTCGACTTTATTTCTCACTATCCTAATCTATTTTTGTTAGCAAATTAATTTTCTTCAAATCAAGTCTGTTTTGCTCATGACAACAAATGCAATTTCTCTGCTTTTATCTCAACCCATGCACTTTCTATTTTCTTCCCCTAAAGAAGAGGGTACGAGTGAGCAGCTGGGTGGTAGCTTAGCTCTTAGCCCATCAAAACCTACTTCCAGTGTGCACTCTTCTGAGTATTTACACTTTTGTTCTGGTGCCAAAATAACCCTTCCACATTCCTTCTAGGCCTAAAGGTTGTCCCTGTCAGTCATTCCCACAGTTGCTGGGCTGCAGGATGTGACCATAGCTCACCAATGCTTCAGGCCTCAGGCCAGAAAGAGAAGGATGCCCATGGCAAGTGTAGCCCTCTTGTCACAGAACCCTTCTCAGCGCCCTGGGAATGTGCTTCTCCCCCCTCCCTCCTCCCTCCCTCCCTGACACCTCTCTCCTGGGGCTGTGCAGGTTAGAATGGCAAGTGATCCTGCCCCACCTCTTTATACAAAGGTCTACTGCTCCCACTTTTGCCCAAGGTTTGTCAGGCTGTTGCATTCAGACAGCCTACTGTTCTCCCCAAGTCATTACCTGCTTCCACCATGAGAACAAGAGTTGCAGTAGGGAGGGAACAGGGCCAGAAGACAGGTGTGTTCCTCTTATGACCCTTAAAGGCTCCAGATAGAAATAATTGAGAGAGATTCTTCAAATCCAGTTTTGTATAAGCGGACCCTCACCTTTTTTTGCAGAAAGAACCTTTTCTGAAAACATCTCTTGCAGATGAGAATCTATACATCTATGAAAACATCAGGGAATTAGACATACATATGATAAGATTATTTAGAAGATTTCTAAAGAAGGTCAGTCTCATAAAACTTGACTGATATTACCATTACACTGCTTATTGTTATTCTTGTATGTTTTTAGTCATTGTGTTATCAGTGTTATAAATGCATATTATAGTGTTGGCTTTTCGCAAATAATGAATGCTATGTATATAATATTGATCCTTGTAGAAGCAGAGTTTGTGTAGAAATGTAACTATTCTCTTTTTGTTCTATAGTTGAAAAATAACTGACATAGCTATGTTAACTCACAAAATAACCCTCAAGCAAAGCGACTGACTCCTATCAGGATAAGAAACCTCACTGCTGGGAATTAGTAAACAACTATGCAAATAGACAAATAGGCTTCCTGTAAGAAGAGATTGCCTGCCAGGAATCAATAGCATACCGAATTCTTCAAAAGAATTTTCATTAGCATTATATGATAAACTGTTATAATAAAAGTATATAAAGAAAGTTCTTCACTAGGAAAAGTGTGTTTTGGCTCTGTGCCAAGTACACCCAGCCTCCTGGGAACGCTGTCATTCTTTTGCTTTGTCTTTGTCTTTTCTTGTTATTTTTTTTCTTTTTATTAAAAACTTTTAAACCCTAACAGGAAAAGTGACCTCGTTTTTAACATCACTGTATGTTATCAGTGCATTTTCAAAGCAGCCAGTTCCTAAGAATCATATCCTGCTTTACCTGTGAGTGTGCTATAGCATAGCTGCAGTTACTGATGGTCAGACACAAAGGCTGAGCTGGCCAGAGAGCTCCTCATTGAGGCAGGTGGGGATTGAGGCTGAAGAATTTCAGTACTTGACCATATGTCAAAATATGATAATTTCTGACCAGGTTTTCTGAGACTCTCCATTTATGGAGGGTGAAATATTTAATATCAATTTTACTTATTTGAAGATTATTGGTGTTTCACGGGAATACTAATTTTGCCAGTTACACAATGTTTGTATACAACTTACACAAAAATTCCTGAAAACAATGCAAATTTAAGTGGCACTTAACAAAATACAGTAAGTGCAATGCACAGTTCAATGAGAATTCCAATATTATTCCATTTCCTGATGCCTATAAAATGTTCACCATCACTATATTCGTGTCCCAGATCACCAGGAAGTTATACATAGATTGAAGCAAGCTTGAGGCCATTGGTGTCTTTGAAATAGTTTTGCTGGTTGTCTAGTTTTTGTCATCTCTGTCGGGCTGAGCCATATGTTTACTCCTCCTATTCTAGTCAGACAGGCTCAGGAAAACCTTTACACCACCAGTTGATCCACTCAGCTGTTGATAGTGGTTTTCAAGTCTGTTTCTCTTATCCCATGCTTAAAACGCACATCATAAGAGATGTCTGGTACCAAGGTTTTACACAGCTTACAGCACACCTGAAAGGGCAATTATCTGTTTTATATTGGCATGAATTTTTTTCAAATGGGTCTACTTATTTTCCACAGATAGGAAAAAAATGGGGATACAATTATGCCTGCAATAAATTTTAATATGATTTTAGCACTCAATATTATTTTTAAGAAGATAAATTTTATTGAGAAGAAGAAACTATGTAAAACTTTAGAAAAAATTATTTTTAAAGTAATCCAAATAACCAGCTGACTAGCTATCTCTTCTACTGTTTCCTGGAAACTGGAATGATATCAATGGCTTCAGATACTTTCTTAGGAATTTCTTTGTTTAAAGTAGACTAAGCATTTCATGAATGTTATTTCACTTTCAGGCTATGAAGAAGATGTTGCAATAGACCTTTAAAATATGTACTTGAGATGTCTTGTCTTCCTTTTCAAGCATCCTCTCAAGGTGTGTTGGTAAGCATCTTTTCTGGAGATACTGAGATTTATTTATGCTTGTTTATCCAGCAGTTCCAAACCATGTAAATAATGCAGGAATGTAAGTAACACTATAGAACTAAACACTATAGAAGCAAACAAGTAGAAAGCTTTGACTATTGCTATAGACCATATTTAGCTTATTCTCAGGAGCTTTGAGAACATGCTATCTAAAAAGTAAAATCTTTATCTGATTTGTGATTTATGACATTTATTCGTGATAGCTCATTTTATTGTCATGAATTTTTAAACACGTATATGCTGTGGAAAAGAAGAATGTACAGATACTTTAGGAAAAGGCAATTTTGTGAATATAAAACTGGGGGAAAAAAACAAAGAAGGAAATATACTTTTTTTTTATCCAATGTCATACGTGAAGAGGGTTTGTTAATCTCCATCTGTTTTTTTCAGTAGTTAAAATGCAAAAAATAGATAATCTAATTTAAATTTATGCAGACAAAAACCTGAAATCGTTCTTGATGTCTGCTCTTGATATATGGATCAGCAACAACCCAGTTTTGTATCAAGCCAATTCAGACATATCAGCTTCCTCTCTCTTTTGCATTTTTGTGGTTGCCTTTATATGGGATGGTACAGCTCTTGCATGAAGATGGAATTATCTTAAATGAAGAAAACTTCCATTTTAGGGTCTGTAATTGATGGCATACATCAATTTAAACCTACCAAACACAAAGCAGAGAAATAAAAGAAAGGAGAAAACTGAGGGGAAACCTCTCTCCAATGCCCAGGTCAGAAGAGCAATTGGGTCACCAGAGAAGTATCCTTTGGGCATCTTCTTCAACACACCAAGTAGCTCTATTATCACTTTTCATTAGTCAAAGAGAAAAAAAAATGGACTCTTCTAGGAGACAACACATCTCTGCTTATAAGCAAAGAACCTTTTCTTCCTGCTTATTGAAGTCCACCGACTAAAGATAGAAAATAAAGGAATTATTTGGTTTTAAATATGGTTTGTTAGTGTAACTTTTGGCATTATGGGGTATCCTGTCCTGTCTCAGGGTGATTTCCTGCAGAAGCGTCTACTAGCATCACACAGAGGTCTCAAACAACCTCTGCTATTTCAGGACTTCAGCATTCTAAAAAAGACAATTAATTATGGTCTGCAGTTTTCATGGTGGGAAATACAGTGGGGCTGCAAAATTAACCTTTGTATAGTATAATATCTTGTATGGAACACTTTAAATGAGAAAACCCCACAGTCCTTTACAAATTTAATTCAAACAGGCACCATCACACTGATGGAAAACTGTTGAAGGTCAACCAACAAAGTTATGTTAAATTGCAGTGGCCAAGGAAGTGTAGCCAGGATTTGGGTTAGACCTAGTTTTATTTAGCAGCTTTATTTCTGTTTTGGATGGATGAGCAAATGCCACATTAATTAAATTTTCAGATAATATGAAATTGGAATGCATTGTAAATACCATTGTGGATATAGAAATAATGTAGCAAGACCAAAAGAAGTTTGAATTATTGGCTGGAAATAAAATGATGTTTAGTCTTGGGAAATATGCAAGCTGTACATCTGGGGAATAACAATTCCGAAAGATCATTTGAGGGAGGGAGGAAATTTTTTTGGCAATAAAAACCAGGGGTGAAAAGAATAGAAAAACACATGTGAACTTGAAGGTACTGTAACAATCAGAAAAATAAAGCAACACTGAAATGCAGAAATATGATGTTGGAAAGTAAACTGAGATACACCTTGCTTTTTGGTGTCAGAAATTAGGTTTTAGAGATTGTGACACTTTATAATGAAGAGTAGCTTGACAAACTGTAAATATTTAGAAATTCAAATTAAATTCATGGTTTGGAAGAACTAATGAGAACATAAAAGAATAAAAAGTCTGCCTACTATATATTAGTTAAAGGAAATTTCAAATTAGAATAGCAAATTGAAATATTGGAAGGTACAAATACTGACCACAAAGAGTTGTAAATAGAAAAATTAGATAACATTTACTCAAAGAGAAATCAAACTGTTAAAGTAACCAATACATTGTAGATAAATCTGTTTTCTAGTTCTTCATATTTATCAATACTTGCATAAATGGTTTTGTTAGTTTTGGCTTGGATAGAGTTAACTTTCTTCATAGTAGCTGATATGGTGCCATGTTTTAAATTTGTGCTGGAAATGGTGTTGATAAGACAAGGATGTTTTAGTTACTGCTAAGCAGACCTCACACAGTGTTCTGACTCTCATACCACCTCACCAGCCAATTGATGCATGGTACACAAAAATCTTGAAGAAGGCACAGCCAGTACAGCTGACCCCAAATGACCAAATGAATATCCCATACCATATTATACCATGCTCAGCATATAAAGCAGATGGAAGCAGAAGGAAGGAAGGAATGCTCAGAATGTTGACACCTGTCTTCCCAAGTCACTCTAACCCATGATGGAGCCCTGCTGTCCTGGGGATGGCTGAACACCTGCCTGCCTGTGGGAAGCAGTGAATAAATTCCTTGTTCTGCTTTGTTTGTATGTGTGGCTTTATCTATTAAGTTGTCATTATCTCAGACCAAGAGTTTTCTCACTTTTACTCTTCTGAGTCTCTTCCCCATTACAACAATGGCCAGTGAGCAAATGGCTGTGTGCTGCTTGGTTCCAGCTGGCATTACACCACAACAACAGGTCCTCTAGTTAATGGTACATATTACACAATACTTAACATTTGTTATTGAACAACATTTAATAATATTTTAATAGGGATTTTTTAAAACTGGATTCTTGTGGCCAGAAATGTGGGCTAGCCAGCTGACCACCAGGGCTCCGGTCAGCAGCCCAACGGCGGCTACTGCGAGTGTCCCCTGGCCAGGTCACTGCAGTCAGGAACCGGGATACCCTGCCGCAGGCTGCACCTCCCGTACAGGCAGCCACGCTGTGCCCACAGAGCCAGAGTTTTGCGAAGAGAGTGTTCCTTTGCCCGGAGCAAGCAGACACACAGTAACACAGATACCAGCTGCCTGAGCTCAGGGGCGAAAGACCCCGCTGCTCGGCACGGCATCAGACTTTACTCCGAGGGTATTAACCAATCCCTAAGGGGCTCTGGGGAGGAACCAGGGAGGGACAAAGGGACAGGGACCAGCCGGGAAGGAAGAGGGGAGGAGAGGGAGATACAAACAATACAGTCATGGGCTGAGTGACAGGGGTCTTCCCAGAATTGGGGAGATAGGCAGGAGAAGAGTGACAAGAAGCAGGGCAAATGATAAGAGGGCGACCAGCCCCCTTAGAACTCGACCCCTCTCTGGGGCAATCTATTCTGGACTCCACCCCAGGGGGGGGTCCTTGTCCTTGGGTCTCCACAGCTTTCTCGGGGGGGAGAAAGGGTTTGAACCACCGCCACAGATTCTCCCATCTTAAAGTTAAATAAGTAGATAAAGTTATTGATATTTGTACGATCTGGGGATGGATGGTTTAGACATTCTGCTCACGACAAGCATAAGGGATAAAGCAACTTTGAATGACATTTCTTCAGGGTCTTTCTTCTTCCTATACAGTTATTCTGACCTCTGGTTAGAAGTCTCCGTACCAAGAAACTTTGGAAGGCTGAGGCTATACAGTGATTGATGTTCGGACAATCTTTATTCTGCCACTACTGATTTTGAGCATCTGTACCCTGTCTGCTCAGCCCAGTCATTTGACAGTACTGCTTCAGTCCCCAAATATATTTGTATATGTAATGGGGTTGGCAGACTCTCTTTATCTGATCTCTCTAGAAATGTCCTCCTGTACTTTCTCTACACTGATATATTTCATTGTGTGATAATTGTGAAATATTAGGACTTTCCTTACATTCTATAGTAGGTTTTTATAATTAGTTTTAGTACCATGACTACACTTGCCATGGGCATCCTGTAATTTTCAGTTGATTATGTCTTTGTTTCACCTAACAACTTTCTGGAAAGTAGACTCAGAAAGAAAGGGGAAAAAAGTCACTGTCCTCTCCTGTTCTTTTTAACTCCCATTTCCTGAACGTCTTCAAGTATGTAGACTCTGCATGTGTTCCATAAGTGTGATTTTCCTGAAAGGAGAGTTGGACTATCCCTAAGGGGTTCTCATTTATGTGACCCATGTTTAGGTATTCAGGTTATCTCAGAAGACAGACAAGAGATGACCCATTCAGTGACACTGCAGAACTAGGAGACAGGGAACAGAAAGTGAGGCTCTTATTCACGATCAGAGGAAGAAATGCTGCATGATTTAAGAAAGCTATTGCACCAGAACAGCTACTTTAATCCTTTAATCCACTTGTAGCAGATAAAGGGAAGTGATTATTTCCTTCTCTTTGATGCCTGAAGACTGCATGTGTAGGACTGTATCCATTTGGGACTTCATGACACAACCAGGAGCTAGTACTGCAGAAGCCCATCAAAATGTATAGGGGCTACACCACATGATGTACAAGTAGAGGATGAGAGGACTGGTTTTGTTCAGTTTTGAAAAGTGGAGAACATCATGGGGATCCTACTGCTGCCTACAAGCTCCAACAAGAAGTGGTTAAAGCAAAGCAAACAAAAACAGAGACAGAATTTTTCAAGGAAGACAGTGGATGAAAAATTATGTTGAAAAAGCACAGTGGTAAAATGATGTGGGAAATTCTGACTTGATATAAGGAAAAGATCTTGCGCTGTCTGAGTGATTGAACTCAGGAAGAGTCTTCTTGGTGATTTTCTTGAAGATATTCAGAACCAGCCTGACCACAATTTTGAGAAACCTGCCTTTTGTAGGACTTGTCACACCTTGGACTGCGTGACTTCTAAAGGTCCTTTTCAACTTGCATGCTTCTGTGTTTCTATTTAAAGATGAGCCTTTAATCAGGCACAGAGAAAATTTGAAGGGAAATATGTATACATGTTCAGATGAGATTAAAAGAATATACAGATTTCTCACAATGAAAGTTTTTCCATTACAGTACAAGCATGTACAAAGGATTAATCCTTCCAGAGTGACTGAACTATGACTAAAAGTAGATGTTTCTATTTCCATTTTCAGTACTTAATTTAAACTAGATTAATCCCTGCTTGTATTCTATCACAGTACCTTATTGATTGACAGATTGTGGATAAATCTTTTATCAGCTGAGTTCTCCCATCATAAGGACCTGGTCAAATACTAGCCCTCTGATGAAGCAAAAGAGTAGTAACTGACTATTCTCTCCAAAATCACATGGGGAGAAAGGATCATGAGAGAGAAGTAAATATAGATCTAGTTTTGTAAATAAAAAAAAAAAAAAAGCTAAATCCAAAATATAAGTGTATATTGAATTTTGGCTTGACTCCTGGTGGGTGTATATTCTTATCATGTAACTTCTAAGTCCCTAATTCACTTTGGGCTTAGTTTACCTGCTAGAATAACTTTTTGCCTACACCATCAAGATATCACAAATCCACTTCTCTCTTTCCTAGATACACTTCCACATATGATAGGCATATATTTTTTTATTTCTCATCACATCAAATTTTATTGTTTAACGTAAGATAATTGTTTCCAACTGTCTGTCATGTATATTTTTAAACTTGAAATGGCAGGTTTTCAGTATCATTATCTATTTGGACACCATGTATGTGGGCTATGAAGATATTAAAGTGACAACTTGACAATAACATGAAACAAAAATCTTTTTTTAAAAAATAAGCACATCTCTGTAGTTGGATTTGATTCTGAATTTTGAAGTTTCAATCCAATTTTAGAAAAAACCCCAACTTTTATGTTTCATTTTTTTATGGTTTTCACAAAAGACAATGAAAGGGAGACAAGCCTGTGATTTTTATCCTTCATTATAGACAAACAGCAGTCTGTAAACTGGCCTCGCAGTGACCCTACATTCAGCAAAATAGCATGCTGAGGATTGTCAAGGATAAGTTTAGAAACGGACTTTGTTTGGTCTAGGTTCAGTGAAGTACGTGCTGAACATCACAAACTTCATTTGTTAGTTCTACATCACAAAATAGATACCTACAAATCAAAGGAAACCTTTGAAATAGAATCTGTAAATAGCAAGCCTTTGAACTGGAAGATATAAAGTTTAATTGCTCTGCTACTTTGCCTTCCTGACCAAACTCCCCATATGCAGGAATTGGGAGTCATTGCTAATACCTTCCCTTTGTGGCTGTTTCCAATGGCTCTTTACTTGATCACTCACAACCTTATCTTTTAAGCTTTTTTTTAATATCTCTCCAAAAACATAAATAAAATAATGAATTGAACTAAAATTTTTGTAGTCTAATAATCAAAATTCCACTGAACATATCATTTGCATTCCGCCTATGATGGACTTCCTCACCAGTTAATTTACTAAGTGACACAAGTATTTTGTAAGAAATGCCATTTTCTTCACATTCCACCATTATAGGGACAAAGGAATCTCATGAAATAGAAGATTAATTGGTAAAATAAACTGTAAAACATACACTGTAAGTGTATCCTCCACATATAGTTCAATACAATGAAGAAAAAAAAAACCCAAATATTTATTATTGAAGACTAAATAATTTGAAAAAATAATTTTAACTAGTTTGTCATATCCATGTTCAAATAATGCCATCAAAACTTTATAAATTTAACTAAAACTAAATTTAACTAAAACTGACTGAATTATTAGGGTGACAATAAAATTCCAAGCTTAATAAACAACCTTTACACCTCACTAAAGAAGTGTAAAGAGAATTGCAAGGAAACTCCTAATTAGATCATTTATAACTCATTAAGTAGCAAACTGCTATACCCCCTGTTGGTTACTGTTAGGGTTGAAAAGAGATGAAACAGCAGAACTGTTGTTTCAGATGTTGAATTTCATTTACATCTTCCAAGCAGCTAGTCTACATGTGTCCATTTATTTTAGTAGTATCCCTTTTACTGCTGAAGCCTAATTAACAGGTCCTTGGAATATAAAAGCTCAATACCAAACGACTGTGCTGCTTTATCGTCTCACTTTGCACTGTAATTGCAATTCAAGTTAAAATACACACAGAAAACCTTGCTATATAAGAGCAAAAGGTATTCGACTTCTTCATTTGGAAAGGTGGCTTAATCAGACAATATTCAATGAAGGTGATGCTGCCTTTTCTGAATTTGTAAATACCAAAAAACAAGTGTGAAGAAAAGGTAATTTCTGTCTACTATACTTTGAACCGCAGAGCTTGTCAATAAGTAGGTCTTAAGGGAAGATGTGAACAAGATGTTATAAATTATCACATGGTACTGTCAGGTCTTCTCTTTCTAACATTCTGTAAGCTGTAACTCTCTTTCAAATAGAAATGACAGTAAGCGAACTACACCTTAGTGGAAGGACATAAACATTATATTTCCAGTCTAAAAGTTCTTGGAATTCAGATATTGTCTCTTAGAATTAATATAGGTGACTCTCTTAGGTGCTACCTCATCAAAATATCACACACTTGGTGCAGACATGTGTGTCATTGCAATTTGTATGATTACCCTATGACATCAACTAAGAAGTTTTAGTGGCTCTGAAGATCTGCAGAAATACAGCCAGTGCTAAAATAGATATCTAAGGGTTTTTACATACTACAAGCTTGATCCAGTCTGGAAAGTTAAACATCTATCTCTAAAATATTCTTTACTTTAGTGGTTGTCATATTGCTGACAAATGAATATGTTTAGCCTCCTTTGGGACTAAGAAATTCCCACTTCCTGGGACGGAAGAAATTAAATGTTTCAGCTAGGGGCCTCCAACACCAATTCTGAAATTAGCTACATGAAAGCTTGAAAGGTCTTTAAGGTGACTTTAACTCACTTTACCTGACATAGATAAATACCAATGTCCTAGAACAGATGTTTCTAAGAAATCCTGTGCAATTGGACACCCAGGGAATCTCAGACTATAAAGGAAATAAATACATATTTTTGAATGCCAGTGAGGCTAACCAGTCATGGGAAAAACAAAGAGAAGATTGCTGTTTTGGTCTTAGTTTGATTTTAAACACCTAACTCACAACATGGACCGTGTGTTACTGGAAAAACATAAGGGAAAGGATCTGACGTAGGGAGGTCTGGCTTTTGGATCTCTCACAAATCTGTGATAAGGACAAGTGTATCTAACTTACCCTGGGATAAATTAATTTAACTTTACCCCCACTATAAATTGATGAAACATAACTATTTTGAGTTAAAAATGAATTCTTGTGCAATATAATGAATTGTAATTTGGATTTGCTTCAAAATGATGCATTCAGAATGTCATCACATAGTAAACAGCATGCATAACATAGTGCAAATAATCATATCAAGCAGTCTTTCTGAAAAAGATTCTCCATGGTATTCACTTTCACCTTACTGTTCTACCAAACTCAGGCTGGTTTTCTATGTGTATTCTGGCTGCTGGAGAAAACACTATTTCAATTTTGAGTAATGCTTCATGTTTCAGGGTATTTATGTTGTAGCTAATTTATGCCTTTTTAATTCTAAAAAAAATAATAATAGCTTTATGAATTTTCAAGTTTGGAGAAAGAAAACAGAAAAAATTACATTCTTGAACAATGCTGGTAGTTTTTGTTTGTTTGCTTGTTTGCTTGCTTGCTTTCTTACATGTACTGGTTTGTCTGGGATAGAGTTAGTTTCCTTCACAGCAGCTTATATAGGTCCATGTTCTGCTTTGGAGCTGAAATGTGTGTTGGTAATACAGGGGTGGTGATTTAGTTACTTCTGAACAGTGCTTACACAGAGTCAAGGCTTTTTCTCCTTCAGACTCCATCCCAGCAACAGGCAGACTGGAGGTGCAGGGGAAGGGGATGCAGCCGGAACAGCTGTCCACAACTGACTCAAGGGATGTTCCACACCCTGCAGTGTCATGCTCAGTATATAAATCTGCAGGAAGAAAAAGGAAAGGAAGGACATTCAGAGTGATGGCATTTGTCTTCCGAAATAATCACTACATGTGATGGAGCCCTGCTCCCCTGGAGACGGCTGAACACCTCCCTGCCCATGGGAAGCAGAGAATGAATTCTTTGTTTTGCTTTGCTTGTGTTCAAGGCTATTGCTTTTCCTATTACAATGTCTTTAACTTAGCTGATAAGTTTTCTCACTCATACTCCTCTGATTCTCTTCACTATTGCAGCTGGGCAGGAAGTGACTGAGCAGGTGTGTGGTGCTCAGCTACTGAACTGGGTTAAACCATAAAAGAAAATTCGTTTGGTTTAATTTTTTACTGAAGTCTCTGTGTCTTGTATTCTGCTATCAAAATCTGCTTAAAACTAACAAGTAAATTTTAGCCACATTGTATAGATGACACAAATCTGGCTTTAGCTAATCAAACCAGAGAATAATGTAAATCACTTTGAAAGAGCCAAAGAAAACCTGCTTGCTAATCAGCATGATGAGAAATGATGTCTTCTTCTGACTAGTACAAAGTAGCATCCATTGAAAGAGTAATTAAGTTTTATGTCTGACTTTAAGACTAAAATAGCTAAAATAGAAAAGAAAAAAAAGCATAATAGTGTATTTAAAAAGTTGTCTTCTTTAAAGGTTGTTATAAAACCCATAAGAATAGGAATGTGGAATTGACTTAAAATCTGTGTTCATCTCTACAGTGTATATTTTGTTCTCTGCAGTGAAACCAGTAAAGTATGTTTTTATTGGAAAAATAAGCATCATAAGTTGGAATAGACAATGGTAAAATTCATTACATTTTATATGCCTAAGGTAAATAACTATAAACAGGGTGATTTTTCATGTTCTAGACTACATAGGAGCCATGATATTTTGAGAGAAGAAATGAGAAAGCATATAAAAGAAATCAGATTATGTATCTGAATATCTTTGAAAAGTCTTAAAGCAGGACAAAAATTAATCCTAAATACTCATAAATCTTTAAATGATACTGTGTTATAATAGTACTATGCATTTTATTATTATTATTTGAAGTCTAGTGTATGCGTTTGAGACCTCAAGTTGGCAACAGGTAAAAACACTTCTGATTTTGATTCAATCTTTAAATAGGTCTAAAAGGAAGAACCATTCTTCTTCCCCTTATGACTATTAAATTTACATTTTTAAAGTATCTATTTCATCCTGCACTGAAAAGTATATTAACACAATTTTTGAATGATCAAAGTTATATTTTACTATGCAATTTAGTTATAGCTAGAGGGTGAATGGACTGTGATGAAGGTTAGAATACCCATTATTCTAATGTCCCTTGGAGAGAAAAGAGGGGGAAAGTGGCCAAAGAAAGACCTAATTTATCAGCTAAAAATTCTAACTTCACTGAGATATTGACTGCAATGCTTCTCTAAAGAACAGGATAAATGGTGTAAGAGACATGAAATATTTGAATATTAGAGGAGATATCCTTTGCTTCCATGAGAAATGTGTCACTTTCTTATATATCTATGCTTGCATTTACATTGTACTGTGAAATGTAAGTCTTCTAATAATAATTTTTGGGAAAACGTCACAATTTCTCTTTGGAGAGTAATTTAATATACTGCCTTAATCTTTCCCCCTAATGCCATACTCTGCCTCTAAAAGTTTGTATCTATGGATGTTCTGTGTTTGAAGGAAGGTCTTTAAAGCTCAAATGGTATGAACTTTCTAGTGAGTCTAGTTCATATTTTTGGTTCAATCAGAAGATTGTTAAGAGAAGATTTTGGAATATCTAAGATCAGATGTGTCACAAATTAGCATAGGTACCAATTAAATTAATAATTTTAAACCATTGTTCAAAATATTATGTATTTCCAATATTACTGTGTTTTTAAGAACTTCGGAAGTTGTTAGGTAAAAGTACATAAAATGAAGTTTTACTTCATTGGTACAAAGAAATTAATGGCTGATATCTGCTGTTGTAGGATTAGAAGTTATAGAGGTAGGTTCTGTAAGCAGATACACTTATGAATAACTATAATAAAAATGATATTTTTTCTTTAAATGCTAGTAAAAAGTAAAAATCACAGAGAAAGGACTACTATGAAGTTAATACTCTAATATTTAGGGTTTAGTAGCTTCTAGTATATACTTGTCACAGTCTTTTAAAATTGGTCAAAGTCATAACTCAGGGATTTTGATGAAGGATGTTTCTGTTTTTAGAGTTATTAGAGGAAGATATATCATGCCAGATTCAGCAGCCCATGAGAGGTAAGGCTGCTGTTTCTTTATGTCCCCAGGTGAGCCTGAAGATGCATTACCAGCATGTACACGCAGAATGAATGTACACGTGACATATATACATAAAATCTTATATACATAAAAACATACATGCATTGCCTGTCACACAACTCACAAGAAGATGTTCAGAGTACCTACCTGGGAAAGAGTATGAAAGGAGGCATCAGCTGGAATTCCAGGTTCTGAGGTCTCCACTACAAGTAATATATAGACGTGCTAATAACAAGTTTAATAAAGGACCATGGGGATGATTAAGGAGTTGGAGCATTTTTCATATGAGGAATATCTGAGAGAGCTGTAAATGTTCAGTCTAGAAAAAATGAATGTTCAGGAAGATCTTACCAATGTGTATAAATATCTGGGGTGTGAGTGTAAGTAAGATGCACCAAGGTTCTTCTCTGAGTCCCTTTCCATCTTAATGATTCTGTGTTGATGTGATTTTACAAATTATTCATTTCAGAATGAATTATATATTTTCACATTTTCCAAACATGTAATTCCAATATCCAGTAATATATTTTTTTGCCCAGAAAAATTCAGTCTTCCAAGGGGAATTTAGCTTGTAAGATTTCTAAGTGTATATCAGATATGCTTGTCTATACAGGTACAGATACATTTTTTAATATATACACACTATTGTCCTTAACTACATATATATATATATAAATAAATTAGGAGGTGTTATATAAAGATGGGACAAAGATGTTGAAGTGTTTTAGCAGGTGCTTATTTCAAGTGAGCAACTAGAGGTTCCTGCTCAAAATATGTCTCTTTCTGTATGTATAAGCAGTTATAAAATTCTTCAGTTACTTGATGAGATTCAATCTGAAACCTACATGTAGGTCTGCTTTGAGCCAATTATCTCAACTTCTGCCACAAATACTACTGGCTAAATTGAGACCTCGTGTCCCATAAATAACTTTCTGGTGATTTTTTTTCCATTTTCCTAATAAGTCCCTCAAGATCTCCAACAGTCCGTTCAGAAAGGTATGCATTTGCCACAGCTCCTGTTTTTAAACTATTAGATATATATTGAACTATAAGCAAATAATTATCAAGCTTTATTTTTAAAAAAATTAAATCAAAATTAAATAACAACATTATAAATATTATTAGGCAGTGTTCCTTCTTGGAAGGAGAGGAGGAAAAGACTTATATAAATGAAGATGATAAGGTATTTGAACATATTAGCAACCAAACAATTCCTGTGGGTTACATAATACTAACATAATACATAACAAATGACAAAGCTAAAATTTTCAATTAAGAGAAATTAATTTAATTAACAAAAAGTATAATAGATACTTCTATTTTGTATTTTGAGAGAAGGATGTCATATAAAGGGATGATTGAGTATTTTCTGCTGTATCAGCAGCTAAAAATATTATATTAGTAGCCAAATCAGTTTCTTGAAAACTTGGATCCTGCAAGCTGTACTTTACAAATCTTTAAAATTAATAACTAATTACATAGTACAGAAATTCCCTTAAAAATATAGGTATTTTTGGTGATACGCTAATATTCCAAGAAGGAAAGAAGATGAATTAGAGGTGTGTTTTTAATTTTCTATATCCTCCTGGAAAGAGACCAAAAGTGAAGATGATTTAATAAAATACACAGCACTAAATGAATATTTAAGTCTTTGTAGAACTAGTGTAATGATACCTTGGGGGTGATAGCACTTATAAGCATCCAGGGAAAAGAAAATAGTTCAACTTTTACTTCATACATTTGCTTGGATGTTCTGATAATAATTTTCATGAACATGACAATTTAAGGCTGTCCAGTTACATTTTCAAAGGGCTATTTCAAAGGTAGAAATACAGCCATTTTTCTTATTTAGTTTAAGTTATAAGCAAAAAGGAGTTTTAATTTGAAATGGAACAGAACTAGCCCTTTTATTGCATTTTTAGTCCTTACATTAATATGATTAATTTCATCTGTCTCTACTTCATGTGCTGCAGTTTATTTCATTGTCTATTGGCATTGATAGGATTTTAATGGTTTCCTGTGGACCTGGAAGATATCCTGTGGATTTTTACACAATATTAGCTTAATTACACATCTACCTCTATTTGCTTTACTTGCTGTATTTTTAAATTTTTATGACTTTGTTGTTGAGATCAAATTATTCTAATCACACCTTGAATAGCTCTTTGAAGTCTTTTATTTATTTTTAATGATTCAGTTTGGAGGAATAATTAGTGGTTTTCACTGTTCTTAAGAACCAGGAGGTTCTGAACAATCACTAGAAAGGAACCTATTATTTATGAACATGACATTAGACATCAGTTAAGATAATATTCTTTTTGATAACTAAGAGCAATAAAATCACGGAATCACAGAGTTGTTGAAATTGGACAATCATTTTTGATCCTCTACTCTTGTTCAAGGAGGGTCAGGCAGATCTGGTTGTTCATGGTTTTGTCCAGTCAGGTTTTGAAATCTCCAGGGGTATCTCTTCTGGGCCACCTCTTTTTACTACCCCCAGAGTAATATTTTTTTTGCTTTTGTGAAGATGAAATATCATGTATTTCAGTGTGTGCATATTGACTCTTGTCCTTTCACTGGGCAACACTGAAAAGAGAAGGGGTCTCTCATCTTTCTTTCCTTCCATCAGGTATTTTCGAGTCAAAGGAGAAAAATAGTCCCTTTCAGAGTATAGATTGTCTCATTTAGCACAAATCTGATATACACCGGTTACATCTTAACTTCCTGAACAGAAAAAGACACTAAAGTGTCCAGGTCAAAGGTGAGTTTCTGTATTATACCTGCCCAAAATTAAATGAGACGATCCCTCTGTAGCCTATCAATACTTCAATTAAATACATACTTATTCCAATTATAAACTCATAGCTTCACATTCTTCAAACTTTTCCAGCAGTGCAAACACAGTCACTCCCAACAGTATAATTGCAAGGTAAATGTAAGTGTAAGCACATGCCCACCTTCACATTAGATAATGAGCAAATGCATATCCTTATTATTTATTTAAGTTATTTAAGTATCAGTAAGGAGAAAGTTGCTTTTAGTGACACAAGTTGGAGCAGACCAAAGGGAAACAATCTAGAAGTCAGTCAGTACAGCAGGAGAGTTTACATACTTTAAGCCAAACAGGAAGGCTTGTAAAATCAAAGATCCATTAGAAAGGAAGTTTCATTAAAAGAGAGTGAATGTTATTTCTGTGAAGACTGTCTTACAGGTCAGCACACTTCTGGTGTGTGATAACCAAAGAAAATATTTGTCACACAAGCAACTTTCTTCCTGGTTCTGATGAGACAACTACCAAAAGGAATGGCATTTTATATATATCTTTGAGCAATAGTTCTGACATTGACCTAAACCTTTAGGCTTGGTAATACCAGATTTATAAATGTTGGTCTGAAAGTCAAATACTGATAATCTCATTAATGCATCATAGTGACATTTCTAAAAATTTGCACAACTATCAGCAAGTAATTTTAATATGAAAGTAGAAACCTATATTGTCTGTGAGGTATAATATAAAATGGCAGTTACATAACAGATCCAGTGACAAGCATTTCTCTTAAAAGTTCAGCCTAGGTCTTACTTGAGCTCCCATATTATTTTTTTTCCTTTTTATGTTCTAATCTGTAGAGTATGATTAGAGATTTTGCTTTGTGAGACTGATGACATGGTGGTTTATTTGAATTCTTTTTTTCTCCATTCAGAATGCTTTCTTTAAATTATTTGTGTCCATTCTGGAAACAAACTTCTGTTTTCTGCTTTTCTATTTCTTTTGATTGACAATTTGAATAACCTAAAGGCCACAACAATTGCCTATTCTTTCTCATTTGTTTTGTCATGTTTGGATGCCTCCCCCAAATCCACTTTGAGCTGGTTGCAGCCATCATTGCCAAATGCATCCATTACACATGCCACTGGTGGTTATCACTTGAGCAGGGGAATACAAGCCAGTTTGGGGGTGGGTGGAAGGAAGAACACTATCACAATTCCTTAAAAAGAAAGAGTTTGTTTCTTACATCTTTACCAAGAAGGTAGCATTTAAATTTGAAAATAAATTTCTGAGGTTTAATTGATACAAATGAATAATTAGATTTGGAGACAGGTGGAAGACAGGCAAATTACATGTATTTGCTTTGGTCTTCATGTTCAAAAATGAATAAATATGTAAGTATACAACAAGAATATATTCCTTCAGGAAAAATGCTGCAATTGTTCATTTGGTCTCTTTGAAAATGCTCCTGGAAGGCTCATTATTGTACATATGCCTAACATATATGCAGGAATCTTGCATAATCTTCAGATTTTCTTTCTTGTAAACATTGGCGTCATCCAGAAACAAAACAATAAGTGTGATGGCCATTCATAAATTATTAATTCAGTAAAATAAATTGTTAAAACATGATCTAAATAAGTACTGTGTAAGCAAAACAGTAAGTTAGGAAATATCCATTTCAGGTCAGTTTTGAATAAGTAGCAACCCTTCACTGCCCAGCCCCTTTATTCGCAATAATAAAAGGTTGGCAGAAGTGGGAAGTTCTGAATGGCTGAATTTTTTGTGCATATTGCCTGTATTAACAAAACTAAAAATATGGTATAGCATGGGGAAAAAAAAACCCAACTGCCAAAAAACAAACAAGCCCCCACCCAACAAACAAAAAAGCAAACCAAAACCCCAAAACGTAGAATTAGGAGATGTATGGAAAGTTGGTTAAAAATTAACAGCATGATGGTTTGTGACTTATGTTCTGTCTGGAGACCAGGGACACACCTAAATATGTATTACATTTGATACATTAAATAAGGTAAATGCTGTGATTCTTGTACTATCCAGAAAAAAATAAACACTGCAGAAGGCACCTCAAAGAGGCTGGGAATTTCAAAACTTTGTTGTAGAAGGAACAGAGCAATCTCATCTAATTTTGAATATGATATTGCTTGAAACAAAGAATTGGACTAGATGATCAGAAATAATGAATTGGTGAAATATTTAATTATTAATGCCAGAAGATATTAGTCCACAGTATTTTGCATATTGTTTAATCTAAAATAAATTTTATTTCTTAAAATCATTAGTGTTATTTAAACTGTTGGGTTACTTAAACTATTTCCAAATGTGAAAGACTTCAATCCTGGATTACTTTAATGAACTGCCTTTTTTCTGCTTCTTTCCAACCATTTAAAGTTAGGAGGTTTTCTGGATACACATATACCTAGGCAACTCCATTCTACGTTAATAGTTTAGGACCAGTTCCTTTCAGATTAATGACAATTATTCTGTGAAGGAAGAACGATACATTAGGTGTGATTTCTGATGAGCTTAAAATAGATTGACTCATAAAAGAGGTATACTTCAAATACTTTGAACATATGTCTTACAAGTGGACCAAAGAGAAATGAAAAAATAAAGTTTTAAAGTAAAAGAGAAAAATATGCACTTAAAATTCAAATTGACTCAGGAGAATAAAGAAGGAGCTGGCATGAAGGAAGAACTTTGACAATGAAATGTATGTTCCTGTACATGACCGAATAGAATAGATTATTTTTCAGTTGGAAGAGGCCTACAGTGATCATCTAGTCCAACTGCCTGAACACTTCAGGGTTGACCAAAATTAAAGCACGTTATTCAGAGCATTGTCCAAACAAATGCCTCGTAAACTCTGACAGGCCTGGGGTAGCGACCACCTCCCTAGGAAGCCTGTTCCCGTGTTTGGCCACCCACTGGATAAAGAAATGCTTCCTCATTTTACCTGTAAACCTCCCCTGACACAGTTTTGAACCATTTCCGTGTATCCTATGGTTGAATAGTGGGAAAAGAGATCAGCACCTCTCTCTACTCTTCCCTTACTCAGGATCTAGAAAGCAATGAGGTCACCCCTCAGTCTCCTTTCCTCCAAACTAGACAATCCCAAAGTCTTTAACCGCTCCTTTGTTTCTCCCTAATATTGTCAGAGAGAAAAGAAGTACAAAAGTGTTCTAAAATACTACTGAATTAAAAAGATCACAGTCTGCTGTATTTCTGCTCAAATTTTGGTGGAGAAAAGAATTTTTCAGTGTGACAGATTAAAAATAAGCAAATTTGTGGAGGTTTATGGACTATTTTATATTGAAAATACTGAAACAAAATCATCCCAAGTTTCATATTTTTACCTGTAGTTCTCAGGAAAGAGGTGGAGAGACTGTGTGAAACTATCAATTGATTTTACAAAGAGTTTTGGTCATTAAAAATTTAATCTTGTAAAATTAGTCTTTACTTTTAGATCTTTGTGATCTGATTTTACACTACCAAATAATAAAGAAAATGGCAGAATATAACTCTGAAGTGATTTTTTTCTCTTCCTAAGGCTACTGAGTATCTTTTCCTCTCAAACCCATGTTTTGTCCTCTCAAGGTCACTCTCATTAAATTTAGTTGGTGTTTAATTTTTAAGCTGCTCCCCATTTGATGTAGAAGCCAACTGTGTGTGAGAAATAATAATTTTTCTGCCAGTCAGAAGAAATTTGATTTAATTGGCTTTTATCCTGAATCATGTCATTAAACTTCAAGAAGATTCATAATTAATTATTTACGGGGCACATATCATGTTTCATCCAGTACAAAGCCTTAAATGCTTGGACTTGAGAGTACCGTATTTAAATGGTTGAGTTTCTAGGAAGGTAGAGGTAAGGATGGACTTCAGGTATATATACAACTTTTAAAAATATCCTCTCCTTTATAAAATTAGTGGCAATGAGCAGTTATGGTGTAGCATTACTGCCTTCACTTCAACTTCATTTTAAAAGTTTAAACTTAAGAAAGCATGAGTAACTATAATAAAATCCTCCTGAAAGAGCACAGCATGTCTCCTCCACAGTGTTCTTCATCAGTTCTGATTCAGAAAATGGTGACTTCCTCTAAGGGCAGTCTCTCTAGAAATTTAACAGTCCAATTCAGAGAAAACCAGCCCACAAGGGTTACAAAGATTCAAACACCACAGGACCTAGTAGGGAAGCTATTATAATTGGCTTTCCACTGCTATCCCCAGGTATAAGAAATGCGTCACTATCAGTGAGTCTTGGACCCCTTGTGGGCTGTGAGAACATTTGGGGATTTGAAATGACGGAGTAGAGGCCCGGAGTGTGTGCAATAAGAATGGCAGAAGAGCTCTGTTGTGTCTGTATGAAGTTTAATTACAGTGTTTGCTGTAACCTTTTGCAGCAGCAAGAATGTATCTGGAGGAGCTATACAAGCAAACAAGTTTCATTTGTACTGGCTTTCTTCTAAAGCCATTTTCCAAGTTCAGTATTCTCAATAATGACCTATCTTATTGACTGGAAAAGTTCCACTGTATAATGGCCAATGAATATAAATGCTCCATATCATAGCCACACATGATTATAACATTGCTAGTCAAATCTCTGTAATGGTATCAAGTACATTCTATCTGCAACAAAAGATCCAGCAGATCAATCTACTACTACTGCTACTAATACTTTTGTATATATCTAGGCTTGATTAAATTTACCTTTAGACAATATGAATATGAAGCTAATCAAAATCGACCAACAGAATCCCTTTTGTGATGGTCTGTATCAACACAACTACAACAGGCTTCTCTTCACCAGAGAATAATCTTATAATGTGTGAAGGAAAGAGATTAGAAGAAATGGTTAGGGCTCAAATTGGAGTCTTCAGCTGAAAAAAAGTTTTGCATTTAAGCACTTTGAAGTAAAGCTGTAAACAGAGGAGACTCAACTATCACGTAAAAATATTTCATGTTTTTAGCCAAAAACATATTTCTGCATAAAAATGTTGATCTGTGAAATAATATATATATTTTTAGTAAGAATCTGGTTCTGCCCTCAAGGTAATTAGCATGTAATTAAACATTTAATGAAGAATTTACACTAAAACATTAGTGTTAGAAGAACTGCTTTTGTAAAACAATTTTTGTTGAACTACAATACGTTCCAGTAAAAATAAATGGATAAGGGTTTCTCTACACAAACTAATGAGTTCCTGCAATGTCTTTGTTGAGCATATCGAATTCCTGCAATTTTTCTTTGTCTGTATGATATCAAGTATATTTTGCAGCAGTGTTTAATAGTAAATTTTTTTTTGAAAGACAGCTGTAAATAAATGTTTTAAAACAAAAAATGACCTATGCAAGAGCCAAATCCTAAGACAAAACAAGCCCCAAACTGCCTAGCATTATTTTACCTAAATTTTGCCTTTGTCAGGGAGAACCCATCTCCAAAGAGATGCTGTGCTTCCTTACAGTATCAGAGCATTTTATTTGTTCTTTCACTACACATTTATTTCCCTTTAAAATATCTCTTAGACAAGTCATATGATCAGGAAGAAAGGAAAGCTATTCCTTCTGTGAAAAGCAACTAAGTGTACCTAGAAGAAAGACTCCAGAGTACAGGGTGTGACTGCAGCAGTAAATATGATAATCACAGGAAGAAACTAGGAAATAGCAGCTCAAGAAGAGACTGGAAAAAGAGACTTGATAAGCACCTTAAGGGATGTCAGCTCATAAAATATCTGGAGTTAATTAAAAACAGGCCTGAAAGCTGAGACCCATTCTACAAAGTCCCAACACAAAAAGAAGAAAAACTTCCTATAATTTTTTTTTTTAACTTGTATTCCTACCTTACCTCCTTACTTAAATCTTTCTCCATTTATTAGATAATCTGTATGATCTCCATTTATTAGATAATCTGAATGATTTTTTCATAAGGAGAATGGGTAAATCTTCCTCAAAGATCTTGCTGACTCAATATGCATTTGCAGTGACTTAATATGTATCTACATGAAGTTGTATGAATAATTGAACTTCTGCTCCCATTCAGCCTTAAAACTGATTGAATGACTTGGTTGTGACTTAACCCTATATTATTAAGCATAAGAAGAAGTCATACATTTTTTCCCCACAAAATTTGGTTTGGTTTAATTGGCCCTGATTATCTTGAAATACTAAACCCAGAATGACAACTTACTGAGTAGAAAACTACTAAAACTGGGTGTCATGAGCAATTTGAAAATTTCACTCAGTACTACTAGGAGAGATGTCTTATTCTGAAGTTTTAAATGCCAACATTTCTTTTTCAAAGAGGAATAAACTTTTCTGATTCCTATTTAAAGCGCAAAAGGATAAGTAAATAGTATCGTAACCTTACCTTTTATTAAACAATTAGGTCTTCTAAACTCTCACCCAAATCGTGGAAAACCTACAGCAGATTATTTAATTTATCTAATCAGGTTCAAATTGCACCATTAAACTTTCAATTACCTAACTGCATATTGTAGAACATATACACAAAAATTATACAGTGAGGTACTTTTAAAGGGTGTTTTTCCTTTGTGTTAAAACAAATGCACAAACAAAAATGTGAGCTAGATAGAGATATAGAATGAATAAATGTGTTTCTTAAGATTAATTATTAGGACAGACATTTAAGATAGGAGAATCACAGATTTTTCAATTTCAAAATCAAGTTTGTTAAAAATGAAGCCAACTCTTAATAATTAGTTGAAATAAAAAGGAGGTTTATTAACAAAAGCAATTAGGAAAAAAATAAAAATCCGGGTCCACAGCGATTGGAGACTCTTATGCCTGATAGGGCTAAAACCCACCACGAGGATCTGCAGTGCTGGGCTCCTCTTGGGTTAGTCCCAAGTAGAAAAGAAATAAAATTCTGGCCTAAGATCCCAGCACCGGGCTCTGCCTAGGCTAGTCCCAGGCCTGAGGGCTGCAGGGGCAGCACTCGAGCAAGCACCAGGCAGTCCAGCGTAGGCAGGGAAAAACAGGAAGTTTCCAGAGTGTACATAGGATTTTATACCCCCTTTGCTCCTCCCATCACCGCCCCCGATACGCCCTCAGTCCACCTCCCAGGTTGGGGCTGACTGGTAAAAGCCCAAGACTGATGTAAAGTCTCTTGACCAGTGGCTTGTTGGTTTCTAGGTAGCAGCCCTCAGGGTGAGGTCATCAGCACTTTCGGTGGGAAACTGCCTCATTAAAATGCATAGTTGCCATGGAGCTCAGTGACAGGCCAACTGCCAGTTCCTAAAAATAGTCTCTTATCTATGGATGGGGTTCTCTCTCCTGTGTGCCAAGATCCTAGTTAAAACTCTTAGAGAAGCTTTTTAGTAAAATGCAGGCTTTAAAACTCTGTTTAACACTTAGAAATAACACTAAACATTTGGACATGAACTGTAAACTTTTACCAACTTTAAGAACCACCTAATATCTTCATTAATTAAAATATTAACTTAACGTCTTATCTTTTTCCATGAATGTGAAAGCCAGCCCCTTAGATTTCATTTATGACAAGTTCTACTCACTGTTTTATCAGATTACTTCAGCATAAAATGTAAAAAATGTCTCTTGAACAGCAGCTGAATTCCATCTATCTCTTCTGCTAATTGAGTTGCCTTCCTGCAAATTATATGGTTTACCTTTTGGTGTATGTTGATTTCCACAATTAAATGGACTGATCTCAATAACTTCTCTTACTAGTCATCCCAAAGTTTTAGTTTAGGAGAGAGCACACCTCTGAGGGCAGGATTTTTTTGAACTAAATCCTCTGTGACTGAATCAGGAGTTTAAATTGGATAATCAATGGCCTTAAAAAGTGCTGCTTGTGCGATATTGTGTAACATGGAAGCACTGATTCCTCCAGGTATGCTTTTTTAAAAATGACAGTAGATACTGTCTTTATGTAGCATGAGGTACAAGGTTTGAATGAAGCTGTTTACCACAGGAGTTTCACATCTTGTCTTTTCCAAAGAATTCCCAAGTGGCATGTGAAAGGAAAAGCATCGTGCAAATCTAGGAGCTGGTGACTGACTGAGGTACTCCTGTTCTCCCTACAAGTCATCATGGGTCACTGTTACTTCCCTTGGATCTTTGGATCCAATGCTAAGACAGATGTTCATTGTTCCAGAATCATTGGCATATGGGTGTGTCACCCAAGACTGTTCAATTGAAAATAGAATAAGTGTCATTCCTATTACAAGACTCACTCTTTCTACATATGAAAGGCATTTAAAACTACTCTATGAAATGTGCTGTTGTACAAATGGCTAGGTTTTTTTTCTGAGCAACAGAACAGTCCTGAATTTTTAAGTTTATAAAGGACAGTTTTTCAGACAGTTATGAAAACCAGGTATGAGAATGCGAACAGACAGATAATGTATTAAAAGAATGACGTGACTTTTGAACAAAACAGGGTGCATCTTAATCACTTGGTGGCAAAAGGCTAATTAAACTCCACCAGTAAATTAACACAGCACGGGCTAGGAGAGTACATGCAAGTTATCCTTATGGTACACAAGATGGCAAAGTTTGAGTCAAAATTGTACCTTTCAAGGGCAGCCTGTCAAATGCACAGGACCTCTCCATTAGAAGTAATGTTGGACTAAAAGCAGTTTTAATTGCTTGATAAAAAAATTGTAGCTTTGGGAATAGTTATGCTCTTTTATCCTTTGTTTTTTTTTCTCTTCTTCTTTTTCTGACAGAGAGGTGGGTGAATCCACCAAGCTTTGAAAAGGCTTTTATTTTTCAGGCTTTGAGTCTTTGTTTAAAGTCGAATGACAGTCGTGTGGCACTGCTCATGAGATAATGTCTCTTGGCACCTTAACAACCTAGTTGTAATTTTCTGCAGCTTTTATTTGTAGTAAAGATAATAAGTTAGATTCAACAAAGTGATTACTGATGATCATTAAATATATCCTGCATAAGCACAGATAATGCCACTGTTTGTTTTGTATGAGACATGACTTTTTCATGGGAATAGTTTTTGATTTTGCTCAGTATAAAGCTAGAGTAACTACCTTAAGAAAAGTACATGCTCCACTTTTCTGATATGCAGCAAAGAATAGAATTTGGTGCTTAAGCCTACAACTTTAATGTCAATCCCAGCCCCTTTGGTAACTCATAATGAGAATTATTGATAATGAACAGAGAGGTATTTGGTTAAACTTAAGGGAAATAATAGAACTCCCTCATCCGATTCTGGTAACAGTGATTTTAAGGAATTTGTGTGGAAAATAGAAAAAAAACACCTATTCTCAAAAAGCCCATCAAGATTATATATGCTTGTCCTTACTTCCAGCTATTCAACATTTACTGCATCTCCAAAACAATAAACAGTGAGAAAATGGTGAAACAGAAAATGGTGAAACAAAAAATGGTCTTTCAAAATAGTCTGAAAAGTACTAAAAATCACTTACCTCTTTTTGCTCATTTAGTAGCATGTTGTACTGAGCTTACAAGGTCTCAAGAGTCAGGTTTTACAGGCTTGAAGTTTGTCTGAGCTTATTTTGGGTTGTCTGTAACTGTTTTTCTTGGCTTAGTTTTGACAGCAGTTTTTCTAATTGATCAGGTGTCTATATCTACTTTTCATTTTTTGCACTTACTTCAGTTAATCTTTGGAGGGTACAACTGTGGTTTCTTATAGATAATGGTCACAAGCGATTGTTCTAGGCAAAAGGAAATATTTACAACCCTAACACAATGATATAGTGCAAAGAAATACAGGTTTGGTATGATTAAGGCCTTGACACAAGTAGACAGGATGCAGCATAGAGGAGAAGGAAAAGAGAATAAAAGAAGACAGGAAATGGGAAAGAGAAAGAATAAACCATCAACATAATACTATTCCTCCCTGACAAGGATTCCAGATGCTAACAACTGGCTATAACAGACTATCACCACCAAAGCCATAATGAAATTGTTGACCCAGAGGAGCAAAGATAAGCAGAAAAATGAGTAGAAAGTAAAAGTGTAAATTATTATTTTAAATGTGTTATTGTTATTATTGAGACTTTTTCGGCATATAAGTTTTCTCTCAGCATTATAATTCTTTGTTTCTCTAAAATAATTTGATATAGACTAATGATGATTTTTCAATTACCCTATTATGATTTCAATTATACAAGCCAGTAAAGTCTCAGCTTTACTTACATAAATGGATGTTGTTCTTCCTCTTTGCCCATAGAAGCACTTAGAATATATTGTGCTATTCAGTTAATTTCCATATTAATTTAAAACTTCTATTATTTCCACTACACATTAGGTGTTTCAGGATTCCATCTGCTACAGGAACCTTATTATTACGACTGCACTACAAATTGAACAGCAAGAGCCACTGGTACTTAATTGTTTATATGGCTAAAATATTGGAATAATTCCCAACATTACCTAAGCATGGGCCACCCATCATTTTTCCAAACACTCTCCATCAATAGTTCAGGGTTTTAGTGGATAGGAGACCGTACCCACTGAGAATTTAGCAACACAGTTTGGATAATAGGAGAGTGTGAGAGAATGGCAAGGTATACTCCTGAGACCTGAAGCCCAGTTTGGTGCAGACTAGTTTTGTAACCTCAGTTTTACTCAGAATGTTATTAAGCAGATATATATAATAGCTTCAAGGTTGAAAGAGAAGTGTTGCTGGCATGAGAGGGTATACAGCCTAGGAAAAATAAAAAGCAACAAAACATCAAGGATAAGCCTGTTCTATGGAAACAACCATACCTCACCCAAGTGGCACATGCCTGGCAAGCAGAGATCTGTCTCATCCAGAGTGCTGAGCATATTAATATAATATTAGCTTAATACTGCACTATTCCTAGCTACCCACAGTATATACTTGCCAATAAATAGTTGCTGTGTTAATAAATAATTCTTAAGTGGTCTGTTTGAAAATGTCTCTGTGTGTGGTAAAGGTGCATGAGGAAAAAAGAGCCAGAGAAGAAGAGTTTCAGGATCAAGGCTTTTGCTGTCCTCTGTGCTGGGAATGGACATAGAAATGCTGAGTTTTAAATGACAGACTATTTTTCTCAATATACTTAGGAAAATTCTCCTCAGCTAAGTTACTTACAACCCACCTATTGTATTAACTTCAAAGTATGATGCAGAGCCAGTGAGGCTGAGAGGTTTCATCCTGACAGCTTCAGAATATTCATTTCTTTGTGTGCTCACAGGTCTGTAACAAAAATTGCTCACCACATGTGCTTTCTTAGCCAGGCTTGACCCTTACATAGGAGGTAGATAGTAGAGAGTTCAGTTTAAGTGAGTTTTTAAAGCTCTTGCTGTTTGAGCCTGGCAATTAGGGTAAGTGTGGTGGTGAGTTTGTAACACTGGAGCTCAAACTGAAAATCTCTGATGTATAAACCACTGAAATTAATTAGATAAGAACAGCTTTTAATTCCTGCTGAGCTGGGTGGAAATCAAACCCTTCAAGTAAAAGATTATCTTCTTTATTATTAATAAATTCCTGAGTAAGTAATGATTTAATAAACAGTTAAAAATATCAAAAAAACCTCCCAGAGTTAAAAACTTGCAAGGTAAATTCATCAAATCAAACTTGCTGCACTTTTGAAATTAAATAGGCAACGTTTTAATTATCTGGGCACAAAGACAAAATCTCCCACGTCTCCTGTAAACATACTCAGTTATCCTATGCTCTGCTATAATTTTCTAATTATAGAAATGGTTTTTGGTTCTCCCTTGAAGAAATAGGAGCATTCAAGATGCATCCTGGCAAATATAACTTTTAATTTTTTTTCTATAAAGCACTGTGGACAATTTCAAGGATGATTTTCATGGGCAAGTGATGAACTCCTGCCTTGAAACAACATAAATTAAACATGCTCAAAGAAGTTTAGTTGAAAAAGCAATCTTTATGCTTTCTTCCCCTTTCAGGATTTACAAGAGAGAAAATGTTTTAGACAAAACAGCGCAGCAGTGGAGAATAAAGCAACAATCTGTTATTTTAAATTTATGAATTACATAATTGAGACATTACATTCATGATCTATGTATGCCTAGCAGATATTTCTTTTATATTAGAAGTAAGCCATGAAGATGATTATTTTTTTTCTATGAAAGTGAACTGCAGAGGAACTAACAAAATGTTTTATTAATGACTTGAGAGCAGGTACAAATCAGAAAGTTGACATTCCTGTAGCTGGGGAATATCTGTCTGGTCTCATGGGACATCCATATCTATATGTATACTAAACATTGATTGCAACTTGTCCTGGAATTTCATAAAAAAGGGATGGCTAACACAGTCAGTGAATATATGATAGATATAATAGGATATCTGTTTCTTCTTTTAGTTTTTATTTGGTTTGTTTGGGATTTGTTTGATTTTTTTGGGAGGGTTGGTTTTGGTTTTTGGTTGTTTTGGTGTTTTACATGAGATAAATAATAATATACATAAAAAT
>VZTZ01037127.1:2669-64374 GCA_013400955.1 Drymodes brunneopygia | reverse complement strand
CTTCAGTCCCGTCTCTTACACACAGTATGGGAGCTTTGCTGGTGCCCTTTCTGTGTGTATGAAGTGGATAAAAGTGGTGTCCCAAGCTGCCAAACCAGCCCTGGCACAGCAGTGACAGAGACGAGGCACGGTGCTGCCATTGGAACATGGTGTGAACATCAGTCCCTTTTCTGTGGAAATGTGGCAAAGTAAACAGTGGGAAGGAAACTTGGCAGGAGCCCTGGTTTCTCTAAACTGTAGATCAGAGCCTGGGCCCAGTGGGTGCAGGTGCAGTTTGGAGCTGGTGCAAACCCTGAGGGATCTCACCCAGAAATGCCATGTCCTGTTATATTGGGCTGTGCTGGGGATGGACACCACAAGGAGCTGGGTTTGGTGCATCTGCAGAGAAGGACCACGAATCACACTGATGCCTTGGAGTGGCTACCTAGAACAGAGGCTGGGCAGAGTTAAGAGAATAAGAGAATAAAGTAGGTAAGAGAATAAAGTGGGTGTTTATTAAAAGCCTTCAACAGATGCACCTTGGGCAGTGCAGGAGCCTCCCAGAGGCCACACCCAAGATGGACGATGGGCACGAGTTTTTCAGACAGAGATAAGTTTGGTCTATTTGCATATCAGGGGTTAATTGTCCAATTACAGCTTCAGCTAATGAAGTCACATTCCCCCAGTTTGTTCCTCCTCAATTCACTTCTGTTTATATTTTTTGGGGCCTGAGGCTTTAGGGTGTCTTTGGGTTCCAGGCCCAGAGGGATTGTTTTGTCCGACCAAAGCGTGAAGACAGTTAACTACATTTCATCTGGAGTTTAGAGCTATGTACTATTACAGTATAGGATTTGAAAAATATAAAAGCTAAAATCTTAAGGCATCAACACAGGCCCAGGAGGGGCCTCTCTTGACTTAGCAGGGTGATTATGAAAAATGTGCCACAGCTGGTGAACCAAGATGCTGATTAGAGGAGAAGGTGCCTAAGAACAGAGTCACAACAGGGTCCTCCCAGCACACTTTACCCTGTAGCTTGCCTCTTGTCTTAACTGCATCCTCACCCCTCTGAGTTTCCAGCAGCAGGTTAGCAAAGCCAGCTAAAGCACCCAGAGGAGCCTTCAGCAAGGCCTGACCCCATTAATCAGCAGTGGGAGCTCCTCACTCCTCTGCTGAGCAGTAGCCAGAGATACAGGGTGTTGTTTTGGCAGTGTAGATGTGCAGGGTGTTTGAGTGGTGGTGGGAGGATGATAGGAAAAAGGGTGCCCTAGATGAGAAGGGGATTGCAGCTCTGCTCCAAAATAGCACCCAGGGAAACAAAAATTGGTCAGTGAGAGGCACAAATAGAAGGAATTTATGCAGCTGGAGGTGAGAAATAGAAACCGGTGGTTGAAGCCACCCAGAGTTGAGACTCAATCTGAAAAAGGATTTCTTATGAAAACAGGAATACAATTAAAGCCTTTTTTTCAGAAAGGTGAATGTTTTACTTTGTAAAGATCCTGAAAGATTTCCCATAAAACTGTCACTTGGAGAAGAGATAATGTCAGCACTAAAACTTGGCTTCTGATCCCACCCTGACAGATGAGAAACAGACAGGGAATACTGGGAGCATCCTCTTGACCTGAAGGGTGTCTTTGGCTCTTCCAGAAAGGAAGTGGTGTTTCTTTATGGTATTTTCCTCCTGCTATTGAGTTCATAGTCCCCTGCTGCCTCCTTTGAAGAGTGGGGGGGAAAGCCATATGATGTAAATTAGCTACATCTTTGAAGTATATCCATGAGCTGGACTCCTCAGTTTGCCAAGGTTTTCCTGCAATGCTGCATCTTGGTTGCGTCAAACACTTGAAAGACCCTTAGAAACAGAAATGTCTGTGTTTGTGTTTGCCTTGTTGTCTTTGTAGATAGGAGCCCTAGGCTCCTATTGGCTAATTTGATTTCGAAGTGCAGGGAGTTTGCATCCCCATGGATTTGGGGTTTGAGACTTCTGGCCTGAGCCATGTTCAGATCCATCTCCCAGGGTCTTGCCCATTTCCTTTTGTTATGTTGTGCAATAATGCATTTAATTTCCTATATCAGAGGCTGGCAGCGCTCTGCAGCTGTCTGAGAAAGGTCACCGAAAGTCAGAGGAGTTTCACAAAAAACATAGATGAAAAGTTGACTCAGATTCACTGAAATGAACAAAACTCTTTCCTCTTTTTCTTTTAGAATTATCTGTTTTTTGTGAAACTCGCTGGTTTTGCTGTGACCTTTACCTCTCACTCAGTTGCAGGAGCCTTTGTTTTGGCAGGCATGGGGTGGGGGGGAGGATTTCAATGCAGAGTTTGCACCCTGTACTGGATGCTGAAGGATGGATTGAGATTTCCTGTGACAATCCTGCCATCAATTACCTATCCAGAATCCTTCCCCTCAGCCCTGCAGGTGGTGAGGAGCTGCCTCTTCTGGGATTTGTTTTCCTTGCCTGTCACTGGCAGATAAAGATCCTAGAAGTGAAGAGCTGTGGCCTGGGTATGAGTGGCAGCATTTGGGGTTGTACACCAGCCTGGCCTGAGTTTAAAGGATTTTCCTGGCCTGCAGCTGCAGTGCCAGGCAGGCTCACTCTTAGTTTGGCTTCTGCATCCTTTTCTTATTTCATATCTTTTCTGTGCATAACCAAGCAGCAATATCTGATGAGGTATCAAGAAGGAACCAGTGAAGAAGAGAGAGCACTGAGAGGTTCCGATGCTGGAGATATTTTTGGGGAGAGGTGATTTTTGAGGTAAGAAGTCACAGTCTCAGGTGACTTTGGGGTGCTATTAATAGCATGTCAAGCATTACAGCTGTGCCAGCTGATGTGGGCTGGTGGTTCTGCAGACACCACTGAAACCAGCATTCATTCTTGCCACTGCCACTTCAAGAGCTTGGGGAGTTCAGTGAGGGCACTGCAGAGAGGAAAACATTCCCCCCTCACACATCTGCTTCCCCTTTGAGAAATCCCACATGGACACATGTCATACCTGACTAAGTCTGTAACAAAGGAAGGAGCTCTCTCAGGGTGGAGAGGGCTGGCCACCAGAGGAAAATGTCCCAGTGCTGCAGATGGGCAGTGGCAGGGCCTTGGTTTTGCCCAGACAGAGTGGTTTTTTTAGGGAGAAGTGAATTTAAGTGCTGGGCAGGCTGTCCATGGTCAAAACCAGGGGTCTCATTTTGGTGTTTAGAGGGCTGCAGATGAGTGAGTTCCCCAGCTGCACCTCCCCTAGCCCAGAAGGGTTTTGTCCATGGGAATTCATTGCGTTTCGACTGCAGCAGCAGCCCTGAGCTCTGAAGCACTGCTGGGGCTGCAAGGCCAAGTGGTGTTTGTGTGCTGTGGCCACTCCCATCCCTGCAGAGAGACGTGGGCAGGAGCTGCTGTGCCTCACCATGGCCCTGCACAGCAAGGGAGCTTGGCTGAGGCACCTGGGTCATGGCACCATCAGCAGGTGCAAAATGCCTCCAGGGTGGTCACCAGCCTGAGCACAGCCCAATCAACCTGCTCAGTGTGGTTGGGTCTAAATGCATGGGAGCTTCCATCTGTGTTTTGTGTAGCTTTGAAACCAGCTGGGAAGAGAAAACCGATCTCAATAAAAATGTGACTTGGGGAGCATCTGGCAATGTTTTCCAAAGGCTGTGAAGAAAGTGCAGCCTAAGTTCTGAAGTTACTGTAACAGCAGCTGTATTCCTGCATCATTTTGGGGGTTGATGAGGCCTGGGTATCTGGAATGCTTATTCAAATGTTTCCTTGGCTCTATGTTGTGCCTTTCTCATCTGCCAAGGAAGAGGAATCACTCCCAGGGCAAGTCTTTACAGTAAGAATATGACTGGCCCTCTTAGTGAGCTGACCAGCTGCCTGGGTAAGGTGCTGTGCTGGAACAGGATCACGTGTGAGTAAACAAGGAAGAAAGCTGCCTGGATTTAATTAAAGCTGTGATTAAAATCTTTGCTCATCAAACTGGGGATAGAGCCTGCCGAGGAACCCTCAGAGTTTGGGTATGCAGTTGGTTTAGGGTGCCTTTAGGATTTGCTGAGCAGCAGGAGATGTGTGTTTGGCCCTCTTGGACCACTTGGGTGCAGGCAGGTCATGCACTCTCCCGTCTGATGATCTGCAAACCCTCAGAGGTTTTCCTGCCAGGCAGGGACTCCCAGTCTGCTGTGAGTTGGTTTCAGCCCATTAGGAATCAGTTAAAGCTGGCTGGAAATAGGCAATTCCCTAAATGAGAAGTCCGGCTTCAGGGGATGCAGCTTCCAGCTCAAACTTCACCAGCACAGCTCACTCTGCCCCTTCACCAGTTGGGAAGCAATTCCACGTGGGTAAACAACTCCTAGTTAGAAAAGACAGGGGTTGCTAAAAGGTGCAGTCGGAGTTGCTCTGTTGGGAGACAACCGGCTATACCAAAATTGGGTCTTGGCATGGCTGGAGGTCAGGGGTGCTCTGAGACCCGCGTGTTTCTTCTGTTGCCAGCTGTGCAACAGGGTGCTACTTAGGGCTCAGCCTTATCTGCTGTTTCCCTTAATTCCCCTGGTGCTGGTTAAAATATGCCTTGGATAGGTGTTTCAGCATGGAAAAGAGCAAGAATATCATACCAGGAATGCTGAGACCGGAGCAGAAGAAAAGGGTGAAACTCAGCGGTGACAAATAATGAAAAACTGCTCCTTAGCAGGAGCCTGATCAGTTAGAAAATACTGAGAAGGAGAAAAGACGTCAGTGGAGTGGCTGATCACAGGATGACTACAAACTATCAATGTTATGTTCTGGTGAAAAAGGCAAATTGAGTGTGAGGATCCAGCAGGTGAGTTGTGGACAGCCCGTGTCCCCTGCAGTGTGCAGCTGTGCAGGATGGTGGTGTAGAGGTTCTGGGTGTTTATTACATGAGACCACCTTGGAAATAAGCCTAGAGGAGACATCCATGTGCAGTGCGTGCAGCCACTCTCCAAGGCCTGTGCCCCTGTCACCATAATTGCTTTTACAAAAAGCAGACATCTACTGCTCTGCTTTACAGGCTTGCATCTCCAGTCCTGTGGGGCCAGGGCACTGGTCATTCATCCTTGTAGATATTCAGCTTGCAACCCAAAGCACTTGTTCCAAAGCTGACATCTAGCAGGCTGGCCCTCAGCAAACACAGTTTGTTTTGTTTTTTTAAAATCATCATCTTTCCACGTGTTTTCTGTTTGTTCTGAGAATTGCTCCAAACTCCCCGGTGGTGGCTCATTCTCGTATTGCTGCTTTCTGCTGAGTTTATTTCCCATGTGGTGCCCTCTGGAAACAGCACAGAGCTGGGGATCCTGCTGCAGCAGGACTGCTATCCCCACCTCTCTGTTTGCTGGGAGTGGTTTGGGCTGTAAAAGGCAGCAGGAAAAGCTGGGAACTCTGAGCAGCTCCTCGTGGCTCCTTTCCTTGGATTGCTTCCTGTAGGAGTGGGCGAGACAGAGGGGAAGCTCTGGAGCAGCCTGGGAACACCTTCTCTGTGCCCTTGGTTTTAATAGAAGTGCAAAGCTACCTAACCCTGGCATCTCTTTGTGTTGTTTGGAGGGGCAGGAAAATGCTGATGTGAGCAGGGCTGGAAGGAAGTGGGCTGGGTTTGTGATTTTGCAACCGGAGGTATATTTTGCCTGGAGCTGTTCAGGCACGTCTCAGTGACTCAGTTACTGATGGGTTACACAGAGATGGCTTGAAACAGAAATAAATTCTCGTTTGGAGAAGTCTCTTTGTGGGCTTTATTCTTTTCCCACTTGCATCCTCCTTTCTGAGGTGTAACTTTGCTCAGTTCATTGGAGTTGTTCTGAACCCCCTCAATGTGAGTAAAATCAGGAGCAGCTCTTGTATTTTTAAATGCAGCTGTGTGTGTAGCAACTGCCAAATATCAAGCTTACTCCTAAAGCCACTGCTTTTAAAAGAACCACTGGACAGTTTAGGATTTCACTTTGACTAAGGCTGTTTTTCTTTTCATGGGAACACCACGAAGGCTCTTTTCTGATACAGTTTTGAGCCAGCAGATGCTGGGATAGCCCCTCATAGGAGCCATCTGTTTGTTGAAGTTGCTGTGAAATTCAGGCCCCAAGGTGGAATGGTGTGTGTTTGTTTTTGTTTCAGGAGAATGTTTACAAGCCAAAGTACATGTTGGCCCTTGTGTTTTCCTGATCCAGATTGTGAAATCATCCAGAGAGCTGGTTTATACCAAGACTGGCTTTCTAGTAAGAGTTTGTTGTTAAGTTTTCCTGAAAATTAGGTGCAGGCAAGTCTTTGGGTCAGAAAAGGTTGATTTTTCTGCATTAAAGTCTAAACAGGTCAAGCTTTCTTTAGCAACAGAATGTGAATTGTTCAGGGTTTCGCTTGGCAGAGCAGAGGCTCTTTTTTCATAGCTGCCAGTCAAACAGGGACAAATTACACATAAATTGGCAGTGCAACATGATAAACTGTCATGGTGTGAAACCAAGTCTCTGCTCAAACAGCACCACTAATAAAGTCCCTGTGGCTTGATATTAATGATGTGGTCTGTCTTATTACAGATAAAGAAATTGAACTGGGTGTGATTTTAATATTAAACCAAGAAACATACTGAAACTTAGACTTCATCAGAAGGCAATTAAACTGTCATCTTTATTTACTGTAAGCCTTCTGTATTTTCTTTTCTGGCTAAAAGAAAGGCTGCTTAGACTTATCAGCACTTTCCTTAAGTGCATGCGTATTTATCTGGAAACAACTGCCAGCTTCAGCTGGGGAATTCTGATTCTGGAGGTATTTTGGGCCTGCATTACTGAGGGTTTGGATGGATAAGTGCAAGGTTTTTTAGGGATGCCACCATGGCCTCTCACAGCCCTCTTAGCTTGGCTTGGCACTGGGAGCAATTTTAACCTCTATCTCATGGTGAGAGCTGTAGCCCTGAGCTCAGGTGCCTCTTGGTGTCTGCTCCTGGGAGAAGGGCAGTTCCTTCAGTGTTTTTTGGGAGTTCAGCAAATCCAACACAAATCTGATACCCTCAGTGACCGAGGAGACAGGGACAGTAGAGGTAGCCTTCCCATGAATAGATATGTGAGGGTGAATTTGGAGAAAAACAGTGACTGAGAAATGTCTGTAGGTTCTACCCCTGAAATTCCATGCACATCAATGCACTGCTGCTTTGCAATGGGTTTTGTGTAATTTTTGTACCTCAATTGCCAACCCTTGCCCCCAAATTTGACGTAGAGAATCCACGTGCTTATTTTGAATTATTTATTCCAGATTGTGCACTGGTGTTTGTTTCCCTCACACAAGAACCATGGGCATTTTTGACAGATTTAATGGTTTTAATTTTTTTTTTTAATTTAATTGATTTGGTTTTTTATTTGCAGAGGAATGACCACTGGCAGGGCCAGCTTGCTCAGCTCTTTATGGTCCCATTTGAGGCTTTGCTGGCACCTCTTCTTCCAGGGTGGTTCAAAGCTTGTGGAGTGAGCCCTGGCAGTGGGATGCAGTGCTCCCTGAGAACAGAGCTCTGGAGCAAGGTGTGTGCTGCTGCCAGGAAGAAATGGCTCAGGAAATGTGCCTGGGCTGCAGCTGGCCTGACTTTGAAGTGGGTGACATCCAAACTGATGGTGGCAACATCAAACAGAAATTCTGGTGCTTGCACAAGGGAAGGAGGATCTGGCCTCCCTCTGAGTGCAGATTTTGCTTCTTGCCCAAGTCATGGATGACCTTTCAGTTAACTCCTGCTATTTATCAGTTTGGGTTGGTGAGGTTATGAAATGCATGTCAGTGGCAGGCAAAGCTTAGCTCTGGCTTCCCAGCCTGTGGAATATTTTGTGGGAAAGAATTAAAGAATTGCTTCCTGAAAGTTGCTCCTGACTGGTGCACTCCTTGCTTATGCACCCGCTCAGGAATGTGAGATCTGGCAGCTCTGCCTCCAGCTGGGGAGCAGCTGCACCTGCTATTTCAATTTATCTAGAGTTTTAGCTCTGTTTGTAAAAGTTAAATTAAATATTGTCTATTGTGGGGATGGATGAGGCTTACAGAAGGCCTGAGAGCCTCTTGGACATGGACTTAGAAGTGATCAGAGTTTACCCGTGAGAAAGTGCCGTGAGAAAGTGATGATATGAACACCTGCAGCCACAGTGAGGGACAGCCAAGAAGACAATCAAAGGCGATACTTTGCACCTGATCAGAAGATGGCCTTGCTGAGGAGCATCAGGAATGTGTGGAGGATTTATAGTGTCTAGTTAACCGCTTGTGTAGCTTGTTAGGACGTGCTGGGAAAAGTTCTTGTTATGTAGACAGCTTTGGTGTTGTTCGTCACGTAGCCAATGATAGCATATCACAGTAGCTGGGAAAGAGGGTATAAAGATGCTAGCACCGAGGACTAAAGGAGCTTTTCTTTGTCCTTGGACTACTCACGTGTCATGTGTCCGTCTCTACTGTGACAGTCTATAGAAATATATCTTTACTTCCCTGTGTGTATTTATCTGTAAATGCCAAGGGGCTGCTCATGCCCTTTGCAGGCACAGACCCATCGTGCTGCTGGCTGAAGGGCAGGCTGGTGCTAGATAAAACAGGAGGCTGTTTTATTCCTTTCCTTCCTTTCCAGCTGGGCTCAGGCACAGCCTGGACACATCCCAGCCCCCTGCCTGGGTGGCTTTGGGGCAGATCTTCCATCCCACACAGCACAGCTCCCAAGAACTGCTAAGCAGAGAGAGTGATGCTGGAGATGCCAGAACCCTTCTGGCTCTGCTCACAGGGTTTTCAGCATGCCTCAGTTTCCCAGTTGCTTGGGTTCTGTGTGTGTGTAACTCTGGGTTGTTGCAGATCACTCCGAGGCAATCTTCCTGTCCCAAACATGTGCTCTGTGTAGGCAGCACTTCCCCTCTGTGACTGGGGCAGTCACCCAGCACTGCTGGTATGGCTCAGGGTATTGGGACCTTTGACTCTCAAAGCAGTTGCATTTCTGTGTCCTGTGCAGCAAGAACAAATGTTTCCTGCAGTGATCTGTCCTGTGGCAGCACAGCAGAAATGCTGGGGCTGCTATTGTGCTTGTGCTGGATTATGATGCTGCTGCTCCCCAAGGCCATTTGGGGCTGCATGTCAGGCAGAGCTGAGCCAGAAGCAGGGTCTTGAAATATCCCAGGAAGTCCAAGGGAAGCATTGATGGCTCTGCCAAAACCAGCACATATCATCTTTAAATCAAAATCAACTGATGAGCCAGATCACTTCTAAAGCAGGAATCTCCCTTCAGATTATTGCCTTTGTTTAAATATTTATCATTTAACTTCCTTCTGCAACACACTAATCTCCTTCTGTGCAGTTGCAATCCTCTTGATTCCTTGCTGATACCAAAAACAACTGTGATGATTATGTGGCTGTTTCTGTAGGCTTTCCCAACTAATTCCTGACTGATTCAGCAGGAAAGGGAAGATTGTTTTTCTTTTAACAACTTGGATGGTGCGTTCACATCCCACGTGCAATTCCTTAGGAAAGAAAGTTGTCTCGTTGCTGTTTTAGTTTGCCAGTGCCCTGCTGGTCAGTTCTACAGCAGCAGTGCTGTGCTGCTTCCTGAGGCTCTGGACTTTCCAGTGGTTCCCTATCCTAAACACACACACATGAACTTTGCAGTTTGCCAAGCCTGCTGCCTTGTGCTCACTGATGATGGGGAATAAATGCCTGGACTCTGCACCTTGCTGACTTTATCTGCCTGGATTTTTTCCATAGTATCCCAGTGCAGAAATACTTTCTGTGTGAGTGAGAAAACCCCCTGGGTCCTTCTGATTCCACTTTTCATTTGCAGTCCAAACCATTTGCAGAGGCCTCGGGAGGGTGGTTCTGGCATTGCCAGGTGAAAAAGCAGAGCCCGGCAGGATTGTGAGGGTTGTGGGAAAGGAAAGGAAAGCTGAATTCTCTAATCAGTTGGAAGCTGCTGACCTGGATCAGCTCTTTCCTATCATGGTTTTTTGGGGGCTGATGGAGTCATTGTAATTCTGAGCATGTTTGTTAAACTTTCAGTTTAATAACTGCAAATGTTTTGACATGCAGTGACCTTCAGAGGGTGATGGTTAAAATCCTGGGGATCTGGATAGGAGAGCACAGGTACCACACCCCAGGGAACAGTGGAAAGCTTTTCCCAGGCACATCCCTGCAGTTCAGGGAAAGCTGGAAATCTTTCCCAGTTGGCTCTGGGCTGTGGGTCGGGTTGTAATTATGTTTATTCATTAGCTATGGAGACCATTTGCTTCTCTTTAGGCTGCCTGAAAATAGGAATGAAAAGGAATTTATTACTAGTGAAGTTACAGAAAAAGTTTGTTGAGGATTTAGAACCTTTTAAAGTATTTGTCGCTACTGCTATCTGCTAACAAATATGTGGGCTTTTCCTAGCAAAACACTTTCCTTGGAAATGAGTAACAAAATACAGATTGCCACAAATATTTGCAAAACAAAGGCAGTTGCCCATCAACAGAGAGGGTGCCAAGAGGATGTCACACAATCCATGTGACTGAAGGAGATTATGGCAAGTGAAGTTTATTGCCAGTCTCTGCAAAGCAATGTGTGTGGGGAATTAAGGGCTTGATTTAGCCACATATAAATTAACATTGCAATCAATTCTTTCCTCTCTGGAAGGGAGTTGGAATCCTATCTCCTGCTGAAAACCTCCCTGCAGCTCTCAGTGGGAGTAGAAAAGGCAAGCAGGGAGAATTTGGAGAAAAGTGAAATATAAATCCATATTTAATATAAATATAAAATATTATTTTAAAATGAAATATAAATCCAAACATCTCCAATGCTGGTGGCAGTTCCAGCCTGAGAAACTGCAGTGCTGAGGGGCAGGAGATGCAGAGATGGACACCTGGGGGGGTGAGATTTCATGTGCCAGGTGGCTGCACAAAGCTGCTTTGTTTGGAAAGAAGAAAGGAAAGTTTCTTTGAGGAGAAAGAGGCAGTTTTGAGGAGAAAGAGGCAGTTTTGAGGAGAGCTGCATTTATCCACAGAGTGTTCAAATTCATGCAGTTATGAGTGAAACACAAATGTGGAGCACACGGTGAAATGGTTTAGCTGCAGGTGAGCCAAAGGAAGTGGTGTTTTCACAACCCCCAGTACAAGTGCAGTGAAATCTACAGGATATTTTTGAGGCAGGAATGTACCTGGTCATGGGTGCTAATTACATTTGTGGAGAGTAGGGCTGTGACTGACCTAAATCTCTCAGCTCAGGAAGGCAGCAACTTTTGCTTGCTGAGATGATAACGCAGGGTCCTGTTCTATGCACAAACCTCCTTTTATACTTTCTGCAAATCCCCTTTTTGGCACTGTCAGAAAGAAGCTGTGGGTTAGACAGAGGATCTATCCTGGCTGAAGGGCACTCAGTGTGTTTGTGTAAACTGAGAGCCCTGTGGTGGTCAGGGATACTATGTGGACAGTTTGGAAGGGATGTCTTTGTTTCTTGAGAGATGTTTAATCACAATATCATGGTACCTCCTTTCCTCTGAAGGCACTTTTTACTGTGAAAAGGGAAACATTAGCAGAGGTTACACATGCTCTGCCTATAAATGTGAGTGAAAAATCAAGCCAACAGACTTGCACATGCTTTAGCAGTCCAAGGACTGCAGGGAAAAAGAGAAAAGAGTTAATCTCCCAACCTGCTGCCCATTCTCCTCCATGGCATCAAGCCTGGAGCAGGAACCCTGAGATCCAGAGGATCTTGCAGGAGAGTAACTGAGGAAAGCTGAGCATGTGTTCAGAATAAACCACAAGAACTTTATCAGCTGCTGCCTGCTATTAGGAATTCCCTGCTAATCAGCCTGCACCTTTCCTAATGTCGGGTGTTTTGCAGAGATTTCCTTCTGAGAGGACCCCTTCAATGCTCAGATGTTTTCTGTTCATTGCTGTCATCCAATGTCATTCTGTTCATTGGATTGCATAGGATGTGTGTGGGCAGAATGAGAGGAAGGAAGGAAAAGCTTCACTTTTTTTATTTTGTGGTTTCACCCACAAGAGAAGCCAGATTTCCCGTTTGCATGATCTCCTCCTCTCTTTGGGATAATAGCTGTCCTTTTGGGGTGTAGTGGATGTTCCCTGCTCCTGTGAGCTTTCCCCTTAGACCCTGCATCTGCTCTCAAAAGGCAGACCCAGTGTTCTGGTAGTCTTCCATATATTTATTATTATTATATTTTGTATTATATATTATAAATATATTATTATGGAGAGTGTGGTCGTTTGGTTGTGTGAGGTTCCTAAGAAAGGGCTGAAGGTCTCTCAGGGATCTGTGAATGACCTATGGATTTCAGTGCTGCAGTGTGTTGTGGAGCAGTGAGAAATGGATCTGGTGTGTGGACCCCGATATAATTTCCTGTTAGGAAAAGCATAAGCAGCACATTTACTGTTTGAGCTCAGACAGAAGGATGTGTGTGTATCCTGACACTGATATTCCTTCCAAAGCACTTGCTAGGGGCAGAGGAGGTAAATGAGATTCCTCATCCCAGGTACCCTTTACTGTCTGGTGCACAGATATAAAGATACATAGTGCTCATAAGTGAGTATCTGCCTGTAAATCCACTTTATCTGCCCTTCCCACCAGGGGAGTGTCCTGCAGGAAGCTGAGTGCTCTACCTGAGAGGTGGCTGAGACAGCAGTGATGGTCTCCAGTGCAGGGAGAGATGCTTGGGTCTGCCATTCCCAGCTGGGGTTTTGCATGCCAAGCTGGGCTGCTTCAGTCAGTCCTGCACTTGTGTTCCATGTTTGACTCCACTGCCTGGTTTGAAGGTGGTTTCTGGGAGTTCTTCACCCTCAAAGTGGATTCTTGTCACTTGGACTACTGGGATCAGAGTGAAAATGGGTGTGTTCTAACAAGCAACAAGCTGCTCACAAATTACAAGGGCTCTAGCCCTCACAGAGCTGGATGGAGCAGCAGGGGGGAGACAAGAAAGCTCCACATGAGATGCTAAGTTTTACTCCAAGCTGAAATCTGTAAATTACAAGGGCTGGAAAGTGCAGTTGTGAAGGAAAAGCTGCGTGGGTTTTAGCCAAATGTTCACACAGCGGGTGAAGGGGCATGTGAAGCCTCACACACTCTTCAGAGGATCCTGTGACTTTGCCAGCAGATCTGTAGCCTCCAAAATCTGTGCAAGAGCCCTGCTGATGGATGTGGCTTGCAAAGATCTGCTTCTTGCCACACAAATAATTCTTGCTGTGATATTGAGGAGAGGGCAGGGTGAGTGCTTGGCTTGTTCATCTCACCTGGCTACTGAAGTCTGGGGAGCTGCAGTGTTGCTTCTGTCCTTTCCAGCCTCCCCACACTGGATATTTGCAATATGAGGAAAAGGGCTTCTATTTTATCATCTCTTCAGTTTGTTGCCTGGCATTCCCACCTAAATAAGAATACCCATAGTTGTCAAGTTAAAAGTCAGAAAGCTGGTTCTAATAAAAGGTGCTAATAAAAATGTCCCTGGAAGGACATAGCAGCGTGCTGATTCACTCTAGGAGGAATCTAACATTTTATTAGTGGTTTCCTGATGTCTTGACCTTGTATTTGGATATTAATCTGCCCCCCACACTTGTGGTAAAAACTAGCAGACTCAGATGCCTGTGTGATGAATTCTATTTCCCACTTTTGCTATAAAAATGCTCCCTCCTGACGTTTGTAGGGGTGAATTTAAGGCTTTGAGCTGGGAAATCTTCATCCTTTCTATACAAATGAGTGCTTATGTATGTGACTTGCATGCTGCCACCAGCTCAGCTTTTTGTGTGGTCAGAGATTTTGATCTCTCACAAACGAGATCGTTTTCTGTGCAGTTGTTCAAGACTGGAGTGTCCCTCATCCTGTTAATATGATGATTGCTGCTCTTTAGCTCTGACTGTTGGGTAAGCACACGTTCAAAATGGCTTTTAGGAGGAGTTTGTAGAAATATTTCTGGCCTGAAGTAGGAAATGCAAGTTGGCACAGTGTGTTTTGGAGAACAAATGGATGGCATTAGACCAGAGGAGGGGAAAATAAGATACCTTAAGAGCAGCCAGGTGAGCCTGACTGTTCCATTTTGCTCTGATGTGAGGGACACATCCACTGGAGGCAGTGAAACACTGAAGGAAGTATCTCAAGCATGAGAGAGCTTAGAATAAATTGGCCTTGGAGCTCTTGTGAGGTAAACACAAGCCTAAACACTAATCAGTGTGTGATCAATGTGCTTCACCTGTCTCGGGATCAATTTCCTGGTGCCCAGGGTACAACAGCCACCTCTGAAATCACCTTCTCTGATGTGTTCATCGTGGAGAGACGAGTGGTGTGGCTGAGATCAAGTTGAGCCACGAGTTATTATTCCAGAGCTGCCAGCCAAAACTGGTGCCCTTCTGCTTGTGGTCACCTTGTATCCTGATTCTTCTCCTCCTCTGCCTATCCATCTCTGCCGTTTTATTTTCTATTTCAGAAGCATTGCCTCTTGCTGACTGGAGAGAGGTGTTAACAGTTATTTCTTGTGAATTTATTCTTCTCACTGGCATTGCCAGCACAAACATTTACAAGAATTTATTGTTGTACATGCAGATGTTGTTCTTGGAGAGTCACTTCTGCCTCCCGTTCCTCGTCTTTTCTACTGATGCTATCAGGCAGTCAGACATTGAGCCGGTGACAGGCTTAACCTTATGGTTTTCCATCCAGACTTCTTTTAGCCTTGAGGTGTGAACCTTTGGAGTGCTGTGTTGCACCTGGACAGGTGTCCTTTGCATGCAGGGGTGTGATCTGACTGCAGGGTGACACTGCCCTGCCATCACTGTGCTCTGCCTCACTCTGCTCTGGTCCTCCTTTAGAGATCTGCTGGTGTTCATATTCCAGGGAAGTTATGGGTGGCTGAAGAACAGCTCTGGCACCACTGAAAAATAGCCTGTCCCAGAACAGAAATCCTGTGTTATATTTCTACTCTTTTGTTAAATGTGGGCATTGAAAACAAGGTTTTATCCTGATATGTCATCCTTCCACTGCTGAGGTCTGATGCCTAGAGGTACTTTCCTCTGCTACCTGGATTTCTGCTGGAGCATTTCAGAACAGTCTGTGCAAGCAGAATTTTGGAACAGCAGGAACTATTTTATTTTCTTTTCACACTTGTTGAATTTCAAAGAGGTTTTGTCACAGAAAGGCACAGTCCTTTTGCAGAGCAGGTGAGATGGAACAGCTCAAATGAAGGAGATGCTCTGCTCTCCTAGGCATGGATCCCTTCTGTTGTTTTCCTCATCTGAGGTAAATGAATGCCTTGTGTAATAAATGGGTTGATAAGAACAGGCATCATCCAGGGTATATTAATGCTCTCTTTAAGAAATGTATTGATGAGAAGAGGCATTGGGTTGATAAACTGTGCATTCCCCCAGCTTATTAGAGAATGCAAACTGTCCCTGAACAGGGGCATAAATCCCACTGTAGAAGCAGAACCTACTGCAGAGGTTGCATTGAAAAAAAAAAAAAGTCCCCTCTTCCCATGGAAAATGTGAATTTTTAAAGCTGCCCATTTTTGTCCTGCACTGAGAATAAACAATCCCAGAACTATTTGTAGAAGGGGGATATCACCAGTTACTAAAAATTGCCTTGTCCTGAAAAAAAAAGTCATCATGTTGTTATCTCCTAGCTGGAGAGTTCTCATCATTTGCTCCAGGGAACATGGGGTGGGGAAATTTGCATTTAGGAGAAATTCCTGCGAGGTCTCATGCCAGGGCTGCTGCAGAGGAGGCTGGGGTGCCTTGTTGGGAGCATTGGTTTGCTCATAAAAATGAACAAGTAAAAGTCTGGGATGAGAGCTCTGGTGTTTCATCCAGGCCTTTCAAGTCAATGCAGCTGAAATAAAAGCACTTCAAGAAACTGTTACTTTTCTGTCTTGGAAAACCTAACCAGAAGTGTCACTTGATGTTTCTAGAAGAAAAAATTATGAGGCAAAAAAAAACGGGCTCTTTCTAGGGAAAATGAAGCACTTTATGTTTTTACTGAAGAAAAGTGTTCCCTGAGAGAATTCTTCCAGGCCTAAACCTGCATTCACCATGGGGGAAGTAAAAGAGAGAGCCTGTGAGGGATATGTTTTTATAAATATTGTCCAGTTCCTGATCCTGTCCCAGGATCCTGACAGAGTCTGGGTGGCTGAAAGCTCCTCCGTGAACCATTCCTGCATCACCTGGGTGGCCCACACTGACCACTTCTCTCTCCTACTGATGCAGTTGCAGGTTTTGTTTTCCTCTGAGGAATTAAATCAATCATGGTGTAGGCTGCTGTCCATCAGCTGTTTTGTGTTGTGTGTGAGATTTGGAAGCACTCAGAATTCAATCCTTGTTTAATCTCATCCTGAGCAGCAGGGATGTGTCTTCTGGGAGACCACAGACTGAGCAACATCGTGGTAGTAACAGGAAAGGAGGGCCATAAAGGTGGAAATTTGGGAAATAAATGTATGTTCCCTTCCAAGGAGCACCAATATCTTCAGTTTCCCCTTCCTCCCTGTGTTGGAACACCTCAGCAGCAAGGTCTGGAGACACAGCACTTCTTGAAAGGAAGTGGAAAAGTTCCCTGATGTCCTCTCAAATGGGTTTTTCCCGTCATTCTGCTTCCAGTGCTTACTCTTACCCTGGGCAGTAATGAAAGTGGGAAGGAGTTCAGGGGCTGGGGGGTAACAAGGATGTTCTTGAAAGGTCATAGCTGTAAAAGTGGTAATAAGAATTATTTCCTGCTCTAATAAATGAAATCAAGTCAGGAAAACAGCTTTTTGTTTTTGTGTTTGGTTTGGTGGGTTTTTTGTTTGTTTTGGGGAGGGAGTTTGTGTGTGTTTTTGCTTTTGCTTTTTTTTTTGAGTGTGATAGTCCAGCAGAATTTTACCTAATTCTTCTGTAACTTTTGCTGCTGCTCATTGACTTCTCAATGAGCTTTTTTGATCAAAATCTGCCTCTGAGCACCCTGGCCGAATTCAGCATGCCAGAGTCATTAAAGAATGTTTCTGCAGATGGGAGCCTTGATTTTCTAGGCAGAGGTTCTTTGCACAGGAACCATTTCAGACTCAGTTTTGATAAAGTTCCATTTGCCTTCATGTGCCTTTCCATCAGCATAAATGTGGTTTAACCTTTGTCATGACTGATGAATGTTTTCTGCCTTTGGGATGATAACTGAAATCACTGAGCATTCTTTAGGCTCTGAAGACTCCTCTGGCTGATGCTTACCTGGAGTGAAATAGCAGCTTGGCCCTAAGGGGAATCAGTGGTCAGTCCTCAGGGCAGCTGATGCTCTTGGGATCAGAAAATCATTTAGTTTGGGAAAGACCTTTGAGTTTGAGTCCAGCTGCTGCCTAACACTGGTCAAGAAGGCCCTAAAAAGTGGGAAGTCAGTAGCAGCATCTTTGTAGCTATCCTCTTGTCTGGGCACTGAAGTTCAGATACAAACTACTCAAGCAGTCAGAGATCAATTAATTAGGAAAATCAATTTTCTTCATCAGAGTGAATAGAACTACTTGATATATGACATATAATTCTTAAGTGTGCTTTGATGCCTGTAACAGTGAGGGACGAGTGCAAGGCTCCATCAGGACTTTGGGATGTCTTTTGGAATTAGCAGCAATGGGGAGTGAATTATGTGATCTCCAACATCTACTGCTTCCCACACTGGGCTAGCTTTGGGAAGATAATGTTTGCTGTAAGATAATGGATAAGAAAAAATAGCTTTTTCTGCACAGCAACAGATGACTGCATTTTACAAATCCTCAGCTGATTGTGTGTCCAGTGCCAAGGCAGACCTAAGCTATGCATCTCTGTCAGATTCTGTGAGAGAAACTTGAAGGAGGAAAGTATTTTACTGTGCAGGAGAACTGCTTCGAATTTGAGGTGTGTCCATCCTCAGTTGTTTTGAGTCAATTCTTTGTAAAAGTAGGAATGCTATTGTTTCCCAATAGTTTCACTTCTCTGAAAGAGGTAGAGGTGCAGATAGTTTCTTTTTAATGCAACAGTTGAAGGCTCAGCCTAGGAAACTTGTGTTTTCACAAGTTCAGGAAAAGCTCTCAGAACCACGGCAGTTAAAACCTGGACCATCTTAACTATCTGTGCTGAAATTAATGCTGTGAGTTGTCCTGAGGCAGAACTTTCCCAGGAAACTGAAATCAAACAAGTTGTGTCCAGGCCTATCTGGATTTTATGGATAGCAGGTGCCCAAGCTGACCTGTCCTGAGGCTGAGAGAGCTGTGGGATGGGATAACAGCCAGGGGGTTCCCGAACTCTTGCACTGTGACAGGGTTTTTCTGGGTTGTCTTGCCTTGGGGTCAGCTTGGTGTGGCCCATCCATTGTGCTGGGCTGGAGCTGCCTGCAGCCTAATCCTTGTTCTTGTCAGGGCTTTCCCAGAAAATCATACTCTGGCCCTTTCTTGGACAAACCACATGCATCAGGGCTGTGCCACATTTGCTCTGTCCATCTCCAGAGTGACCTGTCCCTTCCTGCTCTCACATCTGTGCACAGCTCACAGAGCTTGCAAAGGTCTCTGCTGATGTACAGACAATTACAGCAAGTTCTCTGAAGAGAGGAATAATTACTTCTTTTCAGGGGAAGTTTTAAATAGTCTTAAATCAGTGGAAGTTGTCATTGGTTTTAAATAAGATCAGGGTTGGGTATTGAACAATGAGGAGCTGACAAATGACAACACTCAGCAAATGATCATTTGGCTGTTCTGATGGTGCTTAGGGAAAAACGAAAAACTACACTAAAAATAGTGTATTTTTAGGGGTGGTTGGAAGTTTTACATGAGTGTGTGAAGGGAAGCCAAACTGAAGGCACAAAGGCAAAGTTAATTCAGGTGTTTCCTGGATCTTGGATTGCTAATAATGACTTTCCCATGTGGTTTTATTTTTGTTCACTTTGTAAGTGGAACTAATGACTTGCATCTTTCTTTTTAAAAAAAGATAACCTTGTAAGAAACATGTTCTAGTGGCAAGAATAGTCCCTCTGTTTTGTGTTATTTTATCCAGTTTGTCAGCAAGGCAACAAGGTTTCTAAATAAGGACCATGGTTCTGAAATTAGGCTCTTCCTGATGTGAATGCCAAAGAAAAGGAGGGTTTTAGGAGCTGGCTGAGATGGACACAGTGTCTGACTGTCTTCCTACTCCTGCCTCTGGATTTTCACATCACCTCTGTGCTTCCTTCTTCCCCAGAAGCACAGGATTCCCCCAGCTGAGAGATGAGGAGCTTTTCATCTTGGGCCAGTGCTCAGCCTCTGCTGCCCCTTGAATGAGCAGGTTTGCCAAACAAGGAGCATCCTTTGTGCAAGTTCCCTCTTTCTGTTTTAGTGACACCAAGCAATCCCCTTTCCCTGCTTATGTTTGATAATTCTGGGGCTGCCACTTTCTCTGGCTTTCCTGTAATGCCTGCAGAAGCAGCATCTTCTCTGCCATTTATACACATTTTACCCTTTTCCCCCCTAAATCACAGTCCTTTTCCACTCAGAGAGCAGCAACCCCTGTCCAAAGGCTCTGCATTCATGGGAAGCTCCTGTTGTTCTTCTGTAAAGAATTAAAAATTGCTTTGCAAGTTAGCCTGGACAAGAGCAACTGTTTCCTGTGGTGCTTTAGGAGATCACCCCACTTCACCCTCTTCAGGGGCTGAGAAACCCTGGCACCCACAAAAGCCATGGAATTTTCTCTGGTCCAGGACTGATAAGAATTTTTAAAATTTATTTGGAGCTGATGGTGATGATCATTTTGGTCATTTGTGATTAATGCTGCTTGTCATATCTTAGAAAAAGTTTGTTGGCTTTGATGTGTGTGGAAATGGTTGCAGACCTGTGTTGCAATATTTTTGACATCAGGGCATTTTATATCTTCTAAATATTTTGTATTCTAAACATAAACCCAAATATTTGGTAATGGCTTTCTTGTGATAAGGTTACAGGGGTGAGAATGTTTTTAAAAAGCAGGCAAATTATTTACTTTGGATTAAATAAAAAAAGAAATCACTGTCCATGAACTCAGGCTCTCCCTAAGTCTAAAAGTTCTGTGGATTTTGGCTTCATGTTGGTCTTCTGTCAGCAAACAAACAGAAAATTGTTCTTTATTTTCTTCTGGCCTGAGCAATAGAAATTTTAAAATAGTTGGAAACAAACTTGCCCCATCGTCTGCAAACCTTTTTACTTACTTTTGATGCAGCTTCTTCTATGATTTGTTTGTGGAAATATGTTTCTCTTGTTGCCTTTCCCCCAACCTGGAAAAGAAACTTGGGATCATTTTAGCAAGGAGGTAATATAAAAGGGGATCTTTAATTTGAAGGTCTTCAGGAGCAGTTATGGAAAGGTGTCCATAAAAGCCCCCTCTCCAGGGGTGAGTACATATTTATAGCTTTTAGGAAATTAGCATAATTGATTAAAAGCACCAATTAGGAGGACAAGTGGTAATTCAATTCCCCCCCAGGTCCAGCCCCTTCCCTGGAGCCCCCTCTCAGCACTGGCTGTGTTTTGTTTATGAAAATGCACCTCAGAGTTGTTCTCAACCTTGGATCCCAGGGAAGAACCGAGACAGGACAGGGCCTTGTACCCCCCTGGGCTTGGAGCTCTGGGATTTCTTTTGTCCTTCTGCTTAGGGAAAGGCTATGGAAAAGTACTGGAAAAACTGGCTACTAATACAATAGGCCACAGAGCTACAAATATATTGGCAAAGAGTACAGAGAACATACAAAAGAAAAAAGGCAGAAACCAAACAGCATCTCTCTCACATTTTTAGAGCTGCCAGCACACAGAGCTCTTTCTAGGATGGAACAAGTGAACCTCCATATTTACCATGGTGGAGGGAAAAATAGATAATAAGTGGTGATTTGTGAAAAACATTAGGAAGCCTCAAATACTGTTCTTCTTTATGACTTTATGCTGTTTTGACACCTGGTTTGGACAGAGAAATTAGAGTGGGTGGGGGAAAAAGGAAAAAAGAAAATATCTGGGATGCATTTGTTTAGCAAAGATCCAATGAAAGTGGTCTCAGTGGGATAAGCTTTTTCCAATTCTTTCAGCCTTTCCCAAACGCAGATTTTTAACTTTTAACATTCTTAAAAAAAAGTAATTTAGTAGCTTAAGTATCAAAATATCTAACAAAAAAATAGTTTGAGGAAGAGATTGGGAGATGTTGTTTTGTTAGAGAGCAGCCAATAATGGAGGCAAGTAACCCAGAAATGAGCTTTGTTGTGATTTAAGACATTTTCTAGAGGAAAAGCTTCAATTTAATTAAGCCACAAAACTAGAGCTTAATGAAACAATTAACCAGTCTGTGGTTGTACGAAGTAAATTTGTACATTGATGGCAACACCATTCAAGGTAATGTCTTTAAATTCATCTGATGGTGAATTAAAAGAATTCTCCTAATGACACACTTAGACAACCACATTTTCCAGCCTCAGTGGTTTGGGAGCATCAGGTATCTGTGTGTTTTGGCCTCTTGTCTTTTTTGTGTGCATTTCAGATGCCACTGACTCAGCACAGCACCAGAGCAGCTCTTGCTTGTTTGAATTCCTCACCACATTGATTTTAAATGCTGTGGTTTGCACTTGGCAGGGGTCACACTGGCAGCCTGAACACGATCCACAGTCATTCAGAAAATGGGGTACTTTCTCCTCCCTTGAGCAGAAAGACAATTCTTTGGGTTCTCTTGAGACTCAGTTTTGGGGTAGATATTGTGTTTTTTGCCTTGAATGGAGTATTTGTTGTCTTGTGTTTTCCTGTGAGCTGATTTGAGTGACTCTCAAGATGAGGCACAGCAAGCAGGGCACCCAGAGATGCGCAGGCTTCCTTCTGCTTGAGCTGTCAGTGTTAGGAGATGGATTTCAAATTCCTACAGCTGCTATGAGCAGGTTTTTCATGGATCATCCACTGTGGCATGTGGGGAGCCTGCTGAGCCACACGTGGACAGATAGATCTGAGTGAGTGCTGAATACTGGCGTGTTTGCATTTCAGAATTGCCTTTGCCACAGGATCTGTGGTTCCTTAGATCAGCACAAGGATTTCCCAGAAGCTGCTCTCAAAGCTGGTGAAACATTAACAGAACTGCTCTGCACTTTTCAGTAGTGACCACAGCACTCAGTTTTAACATGGTGGCCATAGGAAAGAGGTAATTTAAAAGCTCTGTGTCCAACAGCACTCCACGGACCCTTTCCTCTTCTCCATGGTCAATTTTTATCCTTGTTCTTCTCTTTGCTGCCTTATAGCAGTGGGGCACTGCACACAGTCAAGAATGAACAAGTTTGGTAAATGTTAAGAGCTATGTGGAAGCTACAATTGGCAGGAAGTCTCCACTGCCCTGTGCCACTGGGCACACTTGTTTGATTTCATCCTGGTTTTGGTCCAAGCAAGGTGAGAGCTTCTTCTCGTGTCCAACTTGGCCAAACCTCACCCACTGAAACAGACATAATTAGAAATCTTTTCTGTAGCAATCTGTTATCTAAACTGCAAACTCCTCAACTTAGAACTACTACTTTCTTTTATTTTTGCATATTATTTTGGCATTATTTTTGGGCATCCTTATACTTTGGACCACTACTTCCTTCAGTCTTAGCAGCTGCAAATTTGCCGTAGAATCTGCCACTGCCATCTACTAATGCAGATAGCATCAAATATGGTTCTTCATTTGCCTCTTAGCTAGATTCGTGATAGCTGAGGTGATACATGGGAGAGGAATGAAGTGGGGAGGGAGGAAAAAGGGACGGGAATGTAGGGAAGGAGTGGAGAAAAATATGTGAGCAGTAATGTTTGACCTTTGTCTGAGTAATCTTTCTAATTGAATTGTTTCCTTACTGAACTTTCTTCTTCAGGGTGGTGTGAAATCCCCATTTATGCCCCCAGTTGTAACACTCATCCTTCAGCTGCCCCTGTGACTAACAGATTCATGTGTGCTGCTCCAGCAGCGGGGATTTCTCCTGCTGTAATGTGTGAATCCTATGATTCAGCAGGAGAATCAATGCAGCTGCAGCAGCTTTGCAGCATCACCAGCCTGACAGTGCAAAGCACACCCTGGGTTTGCAGCCTTTTGGGGGAGCAGCAACCCCTGGCAGTGTCAGTAGTGACAAAAGGTTTTCAAGTGCTGGAATCAGAGGAATATTTCACTTCTGCCCCCTTCACATTTTGTTGTAGTGTAAGGAGGTCACCATCACCCACCCATTTATTTACAGGTAGGCAAGCCCATGAGAGATGTGCTGTGTGCTTCCTGTTAGTCTGAAAATCTTAAGCTGCTGACTTAAATTTAACTCTGCTTATTGCCTGCTTCCCTGTAGTTCTTCCAGTGGGTCTAGTCCAAGTGATTTTTCCCTCTCTCCTTCAATTTCTGGGAGACTACAATCTGTTTATTCTCCCCAACAGGGTTTGTGGGGCTCATTAAATCTTGTAATGCATTTTTGGCTCATTGGTTGGAAGATGAAAATGCAGTGGCAAATAATTTTGGCAATTATTTCACAGCGGGAGCAGAAGCAGCAGTTGAAGAAAGCTCTGTGTGTGTATCAAGATGTTTTTCTGGGGTGAATCAAGCACGTGGTTCATTTAGCCCAGGTTACCATTTTTGTCATTGACCACCTCAAATGGCCTAAGAGAAAAGAGAAGGAAACCTTAGGGAAGCTGCTGTGAGATTGCTTTTTGCTGTTCTTAGCCTGGAGTTAATGGTCATCTTGGAGAAGGAGGACCCAGCTTTCTTGCAGAGTTTCAATTTTAAATCATTGCTATAGATCCTCATTCTGCCCTGGCCAAGGAGAAGTATGGCCTTGGCTCAGGGAGCTGACATTTTTAAGAGGTTGAGAAAGGAGCTCCAGAAAAATGATGTCTGAACAGGAGGATCTGCAAGGTTTTGTGTTCGCAAAGCAGAGTTGTACCTAACATGTTCAACAACTCCCTGTGGACTTCCTGCTGAAATGTCCTGTCCCAGGGAGCTTCCCTGGGACTTGCCACATGTGCTTGTACAGTTCTGTCTGCTGCAGATGCCTGCCTCAAGTGTGTAGCAAAAAACCTCCCCAGACTGCCCTAATAATGCAGCAGCAGATTTCCAGCAGTTCTTCTTCAAGCACCTTGAGGCAAGAAAGGAAACCCCCAAAAAGAAAGTCATAGCTGCTGCTGCTGCACTGACACCTGAGGACAGCCTGCTGTGACATTTTTGCAAGGCATGAATCAGGAAATTTGACCTTCTCCCCTGCCACACATTTGTCATGGTGCATAGAGCTGTGTGATCGCTGCTTCCTGTGACCCAGATAGGACTGTGGTGCTCTTATGTTAACCTTTGTTAAGCTCTTCTTGCCAGCTGGACTCATTATTGCCAGAATTCACTGGCACAGGTGAGCAGAGAAAGCTTCATGGCACTTGGGAGTGTGTCTTTGATGTAAAGTAGCTAGGACCTGGCCTGTTACTCCCATGTGTTTGGGCTGGTTTTGTGGTTTCATTTTGTGGTTGTGTTTTGTGTTTTTGTTTTCCAGGTTATCCCTAATCTTGGGATGTAGCTTAGCACTTCCTAAACTGAGGAAGACCAGGCTTGCTGTGGAGGAAGACAGTGGGCAGAATAAGCTCCAGGACTGTAGGGAATCTGCTAAGCAGAGAGATAACAAGGTGGGGAAAAAGGGCTTTTTTAGTCATACCTGATGATGAGTGCCCAGGTGAGAACACTTGAAATGGAGCTCATCGAGTGGCTCTTTAGAAAATCAGCTTCACTGTGGTGTCACAAGCAGAGACAAGTGGAAATCGAAATATTCACTTGTGCTAATGACTTTGGAAAATGCCGTGGGAGCATTTGCTGCAGCCAAGGGTGATTCCAAGGGAAATCCCAGAAAACTGCCATGTCCCTTCTACAGAGGGTGAGAGGCAGAGGTGCTGCACCCTGTCTGATGGTTTGTTTTGAAGTTGGATATGTGGCTGCTGCACCGTAAATCTGCATGGACTCTTAGCTGGTGCCACATAATCCAAATGGGCACAGGCTGTTGTATAACCAATCCCCCCCTTCCCTGAACAACAACTTTTGTTTTTATTTTATGATCTGCAGAGCGGTCATTTTTTTATCTCTGATGAACCTGGCATCTCTCACGTGGCCACATGACTGCAAAGTAGGAGATTATTATGGCTTTAGGTTTCAGGCAAGGCTTCATGATTACAGGTGCTACCACTGGTGATAAATGGCTGATCTTCCTTCCTCTTCCCTGAAAGCCAGGGAATGACAGCCCCACCTCTCTCTTAAAAGTATGGTTAAGGGGACGGAGTCCTTCCATCCTTGCCACAGCTCTTTCTCTTCAGATATATTCTCAGAAAAGAAAAATAAAAAATCCCCCCTTGTCACCCTGGTTTTACAGGGCCCCATAAGTTGTAACACTGTAACTGTAGTTTCCCATGCTTTTTCTGTAAACATGGTCCTTGTTTTTCTTAACCGGCCGGGATTGTTTTGCACTTGGGGAATTGTTTTTCATTCCTTTCCCTGGGGTGGAGAAAGATGATTGACCATGTCTTTGTCCTGTAAACCTTCAGGGGTGTTGACCCTTTTCACCAATCCTTGATTATCTTCAGAAACATATAAAAATAGGTAAATAAAGAAGAGCAGGGCTTTTTGGTCGGTGCTGCCTGAAGATGCAACTGCTGCTCTGACACCCGCGTGTTTCTTCTGTTGCCAGCTGTGCAACACCCCCTAACCTTGGAAACTCCCATTACTGAACCTCTCTTCTCCCAGCCAGGACCTGTCCCAGTTCTGTGAACAAACAAAACTCTCTACCTGGGAGTCTCACTGTGATGCTGCCTGAGGTTTGCAGACCTCGTCTAAATGAGCAAATACTTCTGCTTGAAACCAACCCCAGGACCATGAAAAAGCTGCTTTCATTCTGTTGCCCTGTCAAACTTCTTGAAAAGGAGATAATCTCTTAATGGGAAGAGCAAAATGATTTTTTGTCTTCACTTCCCTTATTCCTCCAGCTTCATAGTTTACATACCCTCTTTAAAACCTCACTTTTGCTTGACACAAACCTCTTCTGTGTAGGAGTTATCTTGACTTCTGATTTTTCCTTCCAAGTTACTCCTTCCTCCTACTTATCCCACTCTTCCCTTGGTCAGTGCATGCATTTCCTGGCATTCCTGTGATAGAATCTCTGAGTCAAACACTGGTGTCCCTGTAACTGGCTGGTTTTGTGCTGATACCTCCCTGTGTTTGACCTGCTGCTGTCTCTTCCTACAGACTGACATTGCTGACATGGAATTTGTGCCTTATTAGAGATTTGCTTTGCCCAGGTGACAGCTGTTTGTCTCAAAACATGACTCAAAAGCATTCAATCTATGGAATCTGTGCTGGTGGAAGCACCTCTCTTTGCTTCTGCCCTTTGGCCAAAAGGAAAGATGGAAGAGGTGTCCTCGTCTGTGCAGGGCAGAGAGCAGGGGAGGGGAAATCCTTGCTCTGCTGTGGTGTTCAACAGGCAAAACAACCAACCAAATCCTGAATAAAAGTGGGTTTATAAGTACATTTTGTTGCAGTTTACAGTGCTCCTTTCTGCCCAGCCACCAGAATGTGATGGAAGTGCCCGGGCAAACCAAGGACTCCCCCTCTTAGAGCAAGGCTCTTCCTATCTGTTTTCAGTGTGTCCATCCTGGACTGAGCATCTGATGGAGCTTTGGCTCCCTTGGCAGCCTCTCCTTCAGTCTTCCCTGCTGCTTCTTTTCTTTCAGGAAAAGCTCTCAGAAGCATGGCAGTGTTTGCTTTTGTGCATCTGAGTTTCACTGTGACTGGCTGTACCGCCCCCCCCCCCCCCCCCCACCCGATCTTCCTGTCACAGTATCTGTTCTGAGGGGAAAAGATAAGAGATAAAGGCAGACTTGACAGTGGTGATTCCCGATTGGACACTAAGATATAAGCAATGCAGTGTCTTGCTCAAATAGGGCAGGCCAGGCTGCTGTGCCAGCCCTCAGGAGTTTCCCACTGTGGTACAGAGCAGTTTCAAAATGACTTTGAGCTGAGCTGGTGCTGCAGTCACAGTGAAACCTGTGTGGTCTCGTTACTTCTAGTCCATCACTCACCTGGTTTATTGTCCTGAGTGTCTCTGATGTATCAGGTCCCTTGACAAATGCTGCCTTTGAGGAAGGGTGAAATTAGACCCCACTGTTGGGTGCAGAAGGTCACTCTGAGCTCACTCTCCTCTCTGGCCCCTCTCTCTGTTGAGGGGGGCAGTGGAGGTGGCAGGAGCTCACCCAGGGCATCTGAAGAATTGCCAGTAACACCTTATCTCTTCAAGGCAATGCAGTAAATTGGTTTAGTCTGGTTTATAACTCAGGATGCATTTCAGTTGAAATGTGTCAGTTGGATTGAATGCTTCTAAGTCATGTTTTGAGACACACAGCTATCATGTGGGCAAAGCAAATATCTAATAAAAATACGTCAGATTGGTCTGTGGTCATTGTTGGAGAAAGAACACCCTCATCATTCTGAGCTCCTCGTATTGCAAAGTACACTGTCCCCTGTGGATCAGGCAAATACTTCTGCAATTAAATTTTAAAGGCATGTAGGAGTGAACGCTGAAATATCTTAATCCAAACCTCATTCTAAAATCACAAATGTGGAGACGAAGTGTGGGGCAAAGCTCTTCCTTGTTGGTTGTCAGTGTGATTTTGAAGTTGACAGTAAAGTACCAAAGCCTGAGCTGAGGGAAAAGTTAAGGCTTGCTTGCACATCTTCCTTTTATCAAGCTCTGCTCTATTTGTTTGCAGAAATTTTTGCATTGTACCTTTGTATCCAAGCCTTTAGCCCTGATATTGGAGAGCAGAAGCCGCTCTCAGGAGCACATAATGAGCAGGGAAGTGCTTGCACAGACCTTGGGGCTGTCCTTTGCTGGCCTGAAGAACAGCTGGTTACAGCCTTTGCAAAAACCAGTGCTCAAATTAAAAAGGGCTTCTGACCATGTGCTATCACCCCATAAAATGGCCACTTCTACAGCTGCAGCCAAAGGCCTGAGGCAAAACCTTTTGGATCGAATGCTTGAGTTGTCTTGTGTAATTTGATCATATCTGGTTCTGACTTAACTAGGAGGACAATTCCAGGTTACTCCCAAAGGGCTGTCACGTTATCAGGATCCAAGGAAACCACCAGATGTGTGGTTCAGAATGATCCCATCTGGGAACAGCAAACAGCCTAAAAATACCTGCTGAAGTGGCTCCAATTTGCAAATGTTTGTTAATTTGGTGGCCTGCTCAAGTGGGTGAGTGGAAGCTCTGGAGTCAAATACTGAAAGCTTATCCCAGTCACTGCTGAGCATTTTCAGTTCTAAGATTAATGCTCACAGCCTGTGCCCTGCTATCAGCACGAAGGATCTACTGGCACAACCTGCAGATGTGCCTTAAAGCAGGCAGGAGCAAATGTGTCTAAGTTTGTGAGGAAAAAGAAAATAAGCCTTGAGTTGGACTGAAGAATTCAACTGCAAGGTTCAGCCAGTGGGAAACCAGTCTTGCTGGAGGTAATTCCATTCAGTGGCCATTTTAGCTCAAGATGGGTATAATTTGTAAGGGATGTAGCACACTCACAGCTGATCCCAGGTTCTTGGAGGAAGGGAGGAATGCTGTTCAGGGTGACAGATCCCATGGTTTGTTAATGGAAGGGGCTGTAGTGGCTTTTTGTAACCTAATGCTGTGTGAGCAAACTTTTGTTAGGAAGTGGTCCTGCACAGGATTTGCAAATCTGTGTCCCTGTGGTGTCTGGGCCAGAGCCCCCAGACCCTGTGGGGTAGAAATAAGAAGCAGAGTCTGAGCTGGGATCATTGTTCAGGTGTGGAGGGCAGCTGAATACTGCCCTATTATTGTCCTGGTCCAGGGAGAGAAGCCTGAGGGATGGGGGAGTTACAGGACCCTGTTGGCCTTAGCTCTGCTCTCACTTTGCTTTACAGGAAGAAGGGGTTGGGAGCAATGGTGTGACACTGCTGTGGTCACATTTAATTGTGAAGTTTGGACTTTAACTACAGCCAGATTGCAGTGGGAACTTTATTGGGCTGACTCATCTTGCCAAAACCCACACTCATTTCTCTATGTATCCCTGCACAGAGGAAGGGGAGGTAGTGCCGCAATCTTGGATTATCCCAAGGAAGCCTAGTTTTAGGCTACTAAAACTACTTGCACTTATTCCATCCCTCTTGTTTCTCTGTTGTTTGGAAATGGCCTGGTTGCAATGGGCTTCACTGAATATTGCTGGGCAGCAGAAGTTGGAAGGATGTGAATGACCTTGTGATGGTCTGAGTGGTGAGAACAAGGATTCCAGTCCTGTGGCAGCTTAAATAGCTTGTGGCTACAGGAGAGGCTGGGTGGGGTGGCTGGAGAGGGACTAACTGGTTAACCTCTGGAATCCTCTGGCTGGGAGCCTGAGAAGGTCACACCAGTAAGGGCACTGGAGCTCATGAGCCCCAGAAGAGCAAACCATGGCTTGTGTGAGGTTTTGTTAATGAGAAGCCTTCTGTAAACTGAGCACACCTCCTCCGTGGGCTCAGGAGGGACCACCCTGCTCCTCTGGGCGAGGCCTGCAGATCTGAGGCAGAAGTGGGATGTGTGTGTTTGGACACATCTGGGGAGTGCAGGAATTCCTGGGGGTGTACCTGCAGGAGCAAAGGAAGGTTGATTTTGAGCATATGTTAGGAGTTCAGCCAGCCAGCATTTCTGGGCAGAAAGAGACACTGTGGCCTTGTAAATCCAGTGTGTGATCCCCCCAAACTCCAAAATTTCTGCTCTGAAAATTAAAGATGGGTAAGGCCTATGTGGAAGCAGAGGGCTGACATAAGCATTGCACAATCCGTTTGTGTGCTGTCATTTCTGTATTCCTGTTTCCACCTTCTCGTATAAGTTCTCACTATTGAGCCACACAGTTACCTGGACTTAATTTTCTTTCCATGCAGACCTCCTGAAGCCTGGCTGTTGTATAATTCCTCTGGTAGATGAGGTGCTGCTCCGTAAAACAGAGTGTTGGCCTGGAGTTGGACACACATCTCCAGCCTTTAGGTTATCCACCCCACAGTTCTGCAAAAAGGGAGAACCCTGAACATCCTTAGGGCTCTGGACTGCCTGGTGCATGTGACAGGAGAGTGACGCTTTTTTTTTTTTAGTTTGCTTCCACTAAGTTCTTTTTCCCTGGCTTATAGGTGGTGCCAGCTGACAGAGGATGTCCCCTGCAGGCCCTGGTGAGTGGCAGTGCAGGAAAAAGCCACAGCAGTGTCCCCTCCGATCACTTTGCCCTGCTGGGAGTGCAGCAGGCACAGGGACAGTGTCACAGGCTAGGGCTGCTGTGTGACCCAGCCCCTGAGGCTCAGTGCTGTGCTGTGGAACGCCCCCAAAAAAGCTCTGTACATCGGCTGTGGATGGTGCTTTCCCACTAGAGGGCAGTTTTATCATGCCTGCGCTTCCATGGGGTGCTGATCCCACTCCACACAGATTTTAAGGCCGGCAGAAATTCAGAGGAAAGCCGTAATCAACGTTTAATTAGCTCAGCAGCCACCAAGTGCCTAATGAACTATAAACCCATTGATTTGGAAATGAAATACACTACTCGAGCTAAAGCAGGTATCAAGCAACAGTTTTTGGGGGGAACAGGCAGCAGGTGTGTCACAGACACAGGGAAATGAGTGTGGCTGAGGCGTGTTCTGCACTGAGAGCAGGCACACAGCTCCTCATGGGGCTGGTGAAAATGGAGGTATAGCAGGTTTGTATCATGGAATTTGAATGTAGTAGTCAGATATATATAGAGACAGATCTATCTATCTATCTATCTATCTATTCTGAAACTTTACAAAGAAAACTAAAAAGAACCTAATTGTTAATGGCAAAGACAAATGCTCCTTCCTAAGACATCAGCAGACCCGAAGGCTTTGCTTCTCAGGTGAAAAGTGATGTAATGGACAGTAATCCATGGCAAGGCCAAGTGAGTAAGAGCCGTGACTGGAGGCTTACTCAACAATGCAGACCTTAGGGTCAGCCTGAGGAGATGTCTGCACTGTGGGGTGGGGCTGTGTTGGGAATATCACACGCAGCTCTGCCAGTTACATGTGAGGGGATGGGAACTGAGTTTCTCAGCTAGTGAGGAGCACATGATCAGTTACAATCCTGTCCTGCTACCCAAATTTGGTCATATTCTGAGATGACGTTTTTCCCAAACGCTGAAGTTGGATTTGTTTGCTTCTGCTGCTCCTCAGATGCACATGCCCAGCACGGAGGGAACATGTTCCTCTCTTTCTGCCCGCAGACATCCGGGGTTTTGCCTTCCTGAGATCTGAGCTAATGAGAAATGTGAGGGAATCATAGATGGTGACCTTGCAGGGAAGCTCCACAGACAGGATTCTTGCTTGTTTTTTTTTTTAGTCTAGTTTTACTTGCCCAGGCCATTTGTCCCTAAGCCAGGCCCAGCATCTGGAAAGAGTAGCTGAAGTCTTGCCTCATGTCGCTTTTTTCGTGGGGTCAGGAGTTTCTAGGTCTTTGTCTTAAGAAGCCTTCCAGGCAAAGTCAAGTTCTGATCCAGACACTTTTACTGACATATTTCTGAGTCTCTGTTGCTGTTCCCCCTCTCCATTTGTGAAGTGGCTTCCCCAGAGAACAGGGTCTGAATTCTGCTCAGTGCCTGGCCTGGCTCCAGTCTGCCACTTGTTTTGAGGAGAGAGTAGTGCTGAGATTCCTTCTCAGCTCTGCTGGAAGCTGTCTGATCCCACCTGCAGCCAACAGTGCTGGGTCGTGGCACCAGGGCCCTGCTTTAGGTGCAGGACAACTGCATGTGATGCTGTGACTTGCCTGAATCGTGCTTGCATTGGGAGCTCTGCCTGTGCTCCCCCTTCCTCGTGCTGCCTGCCAGAGTTTTCTCTCCCTGATCCATCTCTCCAGGACAGTCAGAGCAAGCTGTCAGTTGTCAGGAGCAGAATGATTGCCCTGAGTGGGCTGTGTGGGGTTTAACCCATGCAGAGCTGAGTGAAGCTCTTGTGCTCACACTTTGCCTCATGAGGCCAGGCCCTAGTTCCACCTGTTGCCTCCTGGGTGCCATCCCCTCCTGGCTGTGTGTGTGTGCCCCTCCTCTGGCAGTGACGGGGGAACAGAGAACACCAGGCCTGTGCTGCAGGCCCTGAACGTGTCCAAGCCACCTCCCTGGTGGCTCTCCCTTTCTCTCCTGCTCAAGGCATATTTCCAAACAAACTCTTCCCTCTGGCCCTTGTCTCCAGGAGGAAACACAGCTCTGTCCTGATCCCTTCCACCCCTGTGGGTTTGATCCTGCACAGTCAGTGAAGCTCCTGAGGTAAGCTTGTCACATTGTTTTGGGATCTCACGCTGCTTGTTTGTTTTTATAATTGTTTCATTTTCTAAATGTTTCCAGATAAACTGTAGGCTGCTTCCTGTTAGCTAGACAACCCTCTGTTCTCCTCATCTGCCTCTCCTCTTTCTCAGGTTTCCCATGAGAAGCTGTATTGCTGTTAGGATCCTTGCTCTTCTTTGTTGTCTTTTTGTCCAGGAAGCTTTTTCTGTGCAAGTCTCTGTCCAGTCCTTCCTTTCTCTGCAGTGGTAAAGCTGCACTGACCCAGGCCTAGGAGAATTGTCTTAGCAGCTATCTGTCTTCTTCAACACTTAGGAGCAAAATCTGTGGTTTTATTTTTCTGTGAGCTTTGACTAGAAGTGTATGGGTGAGATGATATTCAAATACCATTTTGTGGTTGCTCTGGTGAAAAGTGGTTTTTGATGATATTTCTTGATGACTTGCTCGCTGGTTCATAACTCTCTTTCTGCTAACCACCAATCTTAAAGACTGTAGAAGAAAACAGACTGTTGAATTAATTCTTCTTTACTCTGGAAGATGTGCTGGAGCTGTCTCTTTCTGCCGTCAGCTGCTCAGTTAAATCCAGCTTGTGCTCTTGCCACTTGAAATTACAGCTGCCCATCTTGTCAGGGACAGGGGGCAGGTAGGACCACATCCTTTAGATTCTTTAGGGCTCCTATTGTATGATCCAAGGATCTGAGAAGATTTTCTTGCCTGGGATGGTGTCCTTAGTCTGGTCCTGCATGTGGGTTCCAGGCTTCTCCAAAATAGAGCTGGAGCCCACCAGTCTGGCAAGTGTTGGCAGAAAAAGCTCTGTTGGCTTGTACAACCTTGCTTTTCACCTCTGTGGTCTTAGTTCAGCCTTGCTCTTATCCCAGTGTTTATTGCTAGCTGGGGCTTTTTATTCTGTTTTCCTCAGAACATAACATTAATGAATGGAGCTTAATTTTGACATAGAGCAGTGTAGTCTGTTCTGGTTTTTGTTTTTCTTTTTGAACAAGTGATTGGACAGAGAATACAGTGACTCATTCTGACTCAACTGAGGTTTTTCAGAAGAGATAAGGCAGGATGAGGCCTGAAACCTGACTTACCTTCTCATTGGTGTGTGTGGAAGATCAAGGGACGTGTTCTGAGAATTCTTTCTGTGAAGCCCAGCATCCCGAAATATCAAAAGGAGCCTCAAAGTCCCTATTCCAGCTGGGATTGTCTCCTATCAGCCTGGTTTTCCAGAGTAAGGAGATGCCAGGGCACCTCGTGCTGCAGGAGCTGCCTGTGGTACCTGGTGTGGCTGCAGGGCCCATGCCCTGAGCTGGATAACTCTGCCTTTGGTTAGAAGCAATTTTTTATACATCAGAAGGTTTTTGATTTTTCTCTTGTCCTCTTGTACTCCTGTGGAGTTGTTGTCTTTGCCAAGATGACCCAGAATTTTGCCACCTGCAGGCTCTGTCAGAGGAGCAGTGTTAGGACACATCATCTCACATCTCAGCTTATCACTTGTTTCCTGTGTTCAGTCCCACAACCATGGAAAATGACGTGGGTGGTGCAGGGAAAAGGGACTTTATCTTCCAGTTTGCACAACAAGAAGCTCTGGAAACAACCTGGAAGTTGCTGATTTCTGTTTTGCAGTGAACTTTCCTAATGACTGCGTGTACAAGACATTCTTTGATTCAGTTGTTGTCTATCTCATATAAATGTCTTTAACTAGAGTGAAACTATTTAATTCTTCTGACTCAGGGATTTTCTTTAGTAAGGAGACAATTTCCAGTGATATTTCCACTTATCTGGAAGAACTGAGGGAATAAGGAAAATAACTCGCGACTAATTTCACTTGTTGGCTCCTCTGCTATCACATATTCCTCTCTTATTCCCTGAGAGCTGGGAGTGAGGGTCTTCCCTGGCATTGGACATGAGATGCAGATGTGAGATTTGTCACTTTGTTGATCTAACCCCCAAACTGTCCCACAAAAGATGGGCACTGTTGCTGTTCTGTTCTCCCCTTAGTCTTTGATTGTCCCTTAGCCCAAAGCAAAGCCACTGTCAGGTGAGTGTTGGCTTTAAAAACTCCATTAATTTGTCTTAAAAAAAAAAAAAAAAAAGGAAAGATTAACAGTAAAAAATGCTGGCAGTCTTTACTTATACAACTCAGCATTCCTGTGGGCTCTAGTCTAAATAAGGCCGTAGGACTGTGTGGTGATTTGGGAAGAGCTGCCAGTGATTTATCAGAAGAGGAGGGGTCAGGTGAATTTGCAGAGCAGAAAGCTGTTTGCTTCTCAGCCATCACATGCAGCTTCTCCTAAGCACAGCATTCCTCTCTGCACAAGCAATTCTTACACTTCCTGCTGCGGCTGGAGCAAATATGTCCCAGAAATGGTCCTATTGAGAAAGAAAATCTGGTGATTGCCTTGAAATAGTAAATATGCTGGCCTCAGGAGACACTTGGTGTTCTCTTCCCAAGAGAAAGGTCAGGGAGGTCCAGGTGGGTTCAGAGAGGGCTGTGCCTTGTTTGGGTGATGTCTGTTGCCCCTCACAGTACATTGCAAAATCACGAAAGAAGCTGACCAAAACGCTGAATTTCCACATCAAGTTGAGACTCTGAAGTGTTTGACTGAAATGTGTCAGGAAAAACCAATGCATTTTGAATCACTGAGCTATTTTTGACATTCCTCCAGTTAAAAATAGTTTTGTTTAAAAATACTGAGTCAGCCTTGTGTATTTTCTGGAGGTTCAGTATTAACTACAGACTTTCTGGGAGTCTCTTGGCTCATGAGTTACTTGGGAGCTTGGGATGATGCTGCTGTTGTTCTAACCTTTAATACAGTTTTGTCTATGGGGCTTTGGCTCCTGCAGCAGTATACACAGCTTGGGTCAATTAAAAACTGTACAAGAAATACAGTCATCCAAAGAGCCCAGGAAGAGTAACTCTTTCCAGACTGCAAGGAAGGTGTAACCCTGCATTATCTAATATTCCATCGAAATGAAATAGCTGCAGCACAAGTCAGCAAAGTGAAATATTTAATTAGAAAGGAGCGATCTGACCAAAACTTTGCTTTATAATTTTCTGCGCAGATATTCAAAACAGAATTTAAAGATAAAAAAGGGGAGGAGACAATTTAATTTTTGTGGAAATTTCAGTTCTCCCGTGAGAAAATTGTGTTGCCATTATGTTCTATCCGGCCCTAAGAAGGAACACATCAGTTCTCCTTTGAAGAAAGCTAAGCAAAACAAACCAGAAATTTTAAATGCTTACTGCAGTGTTGAATTGCTACAAGTAATGCATCATCTGAATATCATCTACCTGCTTTTCTACTGTCTCCTTCTGTCCTTCTGATTTCATTGGCTGTAATCCTGACCCTGTTCAGGTCAATGCCAAAGCTTCCACTGATTTTCTTTGAGAGAAGGGATTTTCCTGCTCTCTGTTTTAGTAGTGGTGGGTAGAATGCATCTTAGCCATCACAAAACTACTCTGCAGTGCTTTTCAGTTCCTGCTAACTCTGCTTTCAGCCCTCCCATGTTTCACTGGTTCTGACAGAGAAAGTCTCTAAGGAGTCTTAAGAGTAAATCTGAGACTTGTTCTGTATTTTATACAGTAAAATCTAAATACTCCTGTTGAAGTCTCGTGTTAAGGAACTCTGTATCCCTTGGGGGCCTGCCCTATTTATAGGGAAATTTCTGTTGTGTTTTAGCACTGCTGGTAGGAGTTCTGGAGATTTGGTATTTAGGAATTGCTGTGAGTTTGACAATTTAATGTCCTGAAGTCAGACAGATCCCCAGCTGCATGAGCAAAGCTTGACCTGATCATAAACCTGGCAGTGGGGATATGGTATCACCTATGAAGGGAGGGCCTAGGTTAGATTTTTAGTATTGTACTCACTGATTTTACTAATATGCAGTTTTTTGGAATCATTCTTCTGCACAAATTCTGTTCTGTAGTTTGAGACTTTGCTCAAATCCTTGCAACTGTAAAAGCCAGGTTTCTTGATGCATCAGTATGGCAGGAGCTGGGATGTGGGACATGGAGTGAGGTGCTCCACCTGACTTTGGAGAATTCCTCCTGCCATGGAGTAACTCACACCAATCCCTCTCCAAACCATAAAGAATATCTCCACATCGTTGAGAGAACACAAATAACCAAGGCTTGTCAATTGTTTTGGGCTCTTTAGACTTCAAGAGTAACCAAAACACAGTCTTGTCTTCAGAGGCTCCCAGGGAACTGAAATTGGAGTAGGAATAACCCAGCCTCTGCAGAGTGGGCAGCCAGGCACATTTGTTGTTAGTCCCTCTTCTCAGCTGTTGAAGTTCCCTCCAAATTTCTGTTACTTGGGCAGCTGTTTTGAGACTGAAATGCTGTTTGAGATTTTTCAATTTTGCAAAACTCATACCCTGAAAAATATTTTAGCTTCACTCCCAGAAAATCAGCCTTTTGGTGCTTCATGCTCTCATGATTGTTCAGCTCCTTGTGTCTCTCTGTGCCTGCTCTTCTCTGTCTCTGATTTTTCTGTCTTTGAGAACTAATGGTTTTTGTGAAATACAGGCTACAGATCACCCTACAGTCCCTGCTCTCCTCCCAGGTAAGAGATGGAACTCTCCAGTAGGAACTGTGGAAATTCGTGTTCAGGTATCAGCCAGAGCTTTTAAAAATCCCATTTTCTGGTGGAAGTGGCTCTTTTCAGTGAAATAAATTTATATCAGCACAGGTATAAAGAGATTGGATAAACTGGATTTATAAAAAGTGGATATAAAAATGCACTTCCTTTCCTGGGAGATAGGTGTTTTATTTTGCTATAATGGAAGGAAGTGAAAATTGAAGCTGAGTGAATAACTGTGCTTAATAAGGGAAAGAGAGGATTTATTTACCAAATCTGGAAAAATATGGAAATGTCCAGTGTGGAGGAAGAGGACCCTCCTCTGAGCCTCCAACCCACACAGCATCCCAGCATCCTGCCCTCCTGGATGGTGAGGGATGTTCTCAGAGAAGAACAGCAGATGCACTCCTTCACTTTCAGCACTCTCTGGTTTACAGTACATTGCATCATGTCTATCAGCATAATGTTTATGGATTTCAGGACACTGCACGATGATGTCAATTACTTTGCAAGCCAGCTTTTCTTTTTAGTTCCATGGGAACTCACACAGTCTGTGTAGTAGTGCACAGTAAAGGAAAATATTTATTTTTCTTTCTCATAAACTTGCTCCCCAAAAAAGTCATTGGCTGCCCCTGGATTTTGTGCAATGAGGAATCTTTTCATCACTTACAGTTGTATGTCTGTCTCCTCTCTCTTCTTCCTATAGTAAAGTTTTCCAAACTGAAAAATCCTTCTTTGCCTAATCATTATTCAGCTTCTAAGCCTTTTCCTTTTCACTTGCCCCTCTCCTTGCCTAAGTCTAGTGTATCTTCCACGAGAGCAATTCCCAATTTTCTGTTACATCTCATGAGTCATGAATTTGCCTTCAGTGTTCTGTATGAGGACATTGGGTTCTCCTTCCAAATTAATTTAGGAGCCATTGGCATGCGTGTGCATTGGCAGGTTTTCTTCCCCAGGTGTATTACACAGCATTTACTGATGCTAGCTTTTGTCTGCTGGTTTTCTGTTCACTTACCCTGGCCCACATGAGCCCTCTGTGACTCTTCAAATTCACTTTCAGGTTTCACTCTTATAAACATTCAAGCAAAATTCATCATCTCACCCATCAATGAATTTCATTGATCTGCAGTGTGAGGAGCACACATTTCACCTGTTGAAATTGGAATATTGAAAACTTGAAAGTATTTGAAAACCTTTGGGGAAAGAGACATTTTTAAACTTCAGCCCCTGATGTGTTATTTTGTTGTCAGTGTCTTTTCAGAGCTGTCCACAGTGAAATCTCAGACTAAATTGTGGCTTGGGTAGGTGTATCTCAAACACTCACAAATCCCTCTGCTTTTTTGTCAGTTGTAAAGACTTTTGTGAGTTTTTCTTAGTTTTAGAACTGTGTGTACACAGTTCTAAACAAATTTCCAGTATTAGAACGTAATTAGCAATTACTACACTTTTTCCTGGAATCTCATCTCTTACTGGGAAGCAATGTGAAATGGGAATACTTCCCAACTAAATGCTGTCTTCAGTCAGTTGTCATTCTGCCAAACTTATTGACACGAGCTGCCACTGTCCAGCTCTGCCCAGAAGAGGATAACAACCTGTTCCCTCTGCAGCTCCTGTGCTGGTCAGGGCTTTCCTTCTGCCCCTCAAATGCCCATTTGGATTTGGTAGAAAAAACCCATGCACGTTTTTGTAAGTAAAGCAGAAACAAATCCAAAGCCAAGCAGATTATGGGGATTTGTCTGCATCTCCTCAGCTGTTTCTGTTTGGCAGCCAAGTGTCTGTGTCTGAAGGGAGTCTTGCTCCATGTCTGGACTGTAGTTTTGCCTTGTCATTTCTCTTCCACATCAAGCAATTTTCCTTTCTACAGGATCAAGGGCAAAGAGGTTGCCTTGGACTCTCAATGCTGCCAGGTTTGTCCCCTTAAAAAGGGGGAAATCCTACAGAGGCAAGTAGGATTAAATGCACAGTAGAGGGGAAATGCGGGGATGTGGCTGTGTAGTGGCAGAATTTTCTGATCTGTCTGAGGAGGAGACATTCCTTTGCTTGCAGATGGCTCCTGAGCAGCTGTTTGAGTTGAACTTTCAGAAACAACCCACCTGCATTTTTCTCTGAGTAGTGTTAGCTATTCAGGACCCAGAAACAGCAGCAAGAAGCATAAATTAATTCCTTCTAGTGACTCAGGTTTTTTTCTATTTGTCAACAATACATTTCTTTGTACCTGTCTGACATACATCCTGCAGGGAGGAATAAGTTTTGGTTTCCATGTTTAGTCTGTCTTTAACTTCAGATCAAAGATATTTAATTTTAAAGGAAGAGCTTCTTCGCTGCTAACTTAAAGATCTGGAACCTGCACTCCTGTCACAGCTCATGTTATCACTAGAAATAAAGACTGTGCCTTAGAAACTCAGCCTGATAATTCCTGAGTCTGATGCGGGACAGAAACTTGCTTGCTCTTCCCTGAAGGTCTTAAATATGTGCTTTTGTAGATCAAATTACCTGGGACTACTCCATGTAAGAAGAAAAGGATGAGTAGAGGTAGAACAGTGTTCAAACAAGCAAATAAGCACGTGCAGGAAGGTAAATTATTCTCCAGATCCTTTGTGAGTGGGGAAAAAAGGTAATGAACTGGAGAAGATGTCTTCTAGTAGTAAGGATGGTGAGGCTCCAACGTTACAGCTTTTCCAGACACGGCAAGTGCAGTTGCTTGGACACAGAGCAGATGTTCTCAATTAGCACATAAAAATGCTCATAAAAGTGCAGCTGCAGTCTCATCCAATTGGAGACTCTGAATTGTTTGGTTTCTCTTGTGCAAGGCTTTCTCCTTTGTCACAAACTCCCCTGTAATTCCTCGTGTCCTGGTATCTTGGTGCATGCTTGTGTGAAACTGTGGCACTGTTCTTTATTGGTTTTGTTGCTCTTTCAGCGCAGAAAAGAGGCACTGAGTCAACAGAACACTTCCCCTCCAGCTACTCGGCTAAGCCCATGCAGGTGTGCACACATGCACTCCCTGTGTTTGAGCTGCGAAATTTCCAAATAAATTGAGAAGTGACAGTGCAGAGAAAGATCCTGGCATGAGTAAGAGTGTCAGAAGAGCTCATGTGTCCTGCTTTTCCTGGTGCCCTGGTGTTGTTATCAAGTATTTCATCACGTGGGCAACACCGGGAGTGTGGAAGGGAAAGAGATAGTGAAAATATCCCTGTGCATGGGAAGGGGAACTGCCACAGTGCAAGCCAAGCAGTGACCTGGGAATGAGGTGTTCTGAGCCACCAGGGGCAGGTGCTCAGCCTCTTTGGAAAGAAAAGTTCTTTGCAATACGTGTGAGGCTGCATGGTGCTCCTTTTATTCACAGGAATGAGCTGGAAAAGCTCCTGTGTCCATGAGCTCTGGATTCCTTCAGGGCTTTGGCAGAGTGCTACAAGAAAGGGCTGAAAAAACAGTGGGAAAGACCCACTTCCACCTTTGTCTGATCATGGACCATCTCCTGCGACCAAAACTGCAGCAAGGACCACAAGTGTGGCTGTGAATCACCATGGCTCCTGAACTGCTTTCTTGTGCTCAGATTTGCTCTTCTTAACCCTTCTACCACAGCAGGAATTAACCCAGGCTTCCACCCATCAAATGCTAAACACTTCATTGGCATTAAAGTCAGGTAATACTCCGGTTGTTAACCATGGAATTACTCTGGAGCCTTGCCCATCCCTAATTATCTGACTGCAAGCTGAACTTGATGTCTGATGATCTTTGAACCAGTGCAGCCCATGCATCTCAGCTCCAAGGATAAAGCACCCGGGGACTGCCAGAATTTGAACGGTGCAGGTCAGGCTGCATTGGCCACAACATTAAGGACTCTAATTTTGAAGGTGGATCCAGTTTTCCCAGGTGATCAGTGGTGAAATTCTGCCCTGATATTTCAAGCAAGCAAGACCCTTGTGTGATAATGCCAAGTGGATGAGATATTCTGGAGGTCACAAACAAAATGTACTGACATGGCCACTAATACAGCAAGTATTGAGATGTTTGGGAATACCTCTGAGGAAGACCTGTTCTTCAGAGATATGGCCAAAGTGGTTCAGGCATCAAAAGAGTTAGTGAAAACAAGTTTTTGGTGTGCTCAGCTAAAAAAACTAAGAGTATGTGTGATTTTTCCTGGGTTTGTTTATAGGAGGTTTTTTATTAGCCAGATAATGTGCTACTCTCAGATAGCCTCTGACATGTGTGGAAAAAAAAGAAATGTTTTTCATTTTCAGAGTTGTGATTTGGCAGTGAAATGAATGGGAGAGGGTTGCTGTGCTCTGCTGTTTTCATTGAGTGTGATGCTTTGCACACAGGCAGCTGAGCAGTGCTTGGTGGTGGAAATTCAGGCTCTAATCTTCTCTTAATTGCTTGTTTTGGTTGCCTTTTTGATTTCTGTCTACCTCATTAAATGTCCTGCTGTTGACTATGCCTGTATTTTTGATCTTTATAATTATGTAATCACTTTCTAGTGTGTAACATCCTATTCATTTTGAATCCTTTTTCTTCCTGACATTTTGGGAAGGCTTGGGGATGGTCTCACTGTGAGACCACTCAGGCAGGCAGAGCCTCTGCCACAGGGAAGGATGAAGGGGACTTGAGGCAAAGCAGGAGGCTCCCCACGTAGTGCACTGAAAGAAGTAAAGGCAGAGTTGTGCAGGTCACCCTCCAGGGAACCCTCTCCCAAGCCAGGTAGAAATGCAGTGCCACTCTGCAGTATTTGATGTGTCTTTCTATTTCTTTAACTAACTCTCTTTACCCTTCCCTCAAGTCAACATTAATGATTTTAGCTGTGCAAATTATCTTGGGAATCACTAAGTCAAGTGTTACTGCGTGGGGATGAGCTGCAGAGCAAAAACCTGATTTCCGTCACTGGCCAAAACAAATTCATTTTCCTTGGCGTAATTGTTTTGATTTCAGAATAGACTGTAACATGTTCTTGTTAAAACTTGGCATTCTGTTTCACATCCTGCTGAATTGCTATTTCTGCTGCGTGCTGCATCAGCTGCTTATTTTATCCTGCTATATTTCCTTACCATGGCCCATGTTTGAGGGTGCACTCTGTCTGCAGTGTGTCCTCTGACGCTGACAGAAAGAATCCATTTCTCTTTTTCCTGTGCCAGTAACAATAATTACATCATAGATCCTCTTTGGCTTTCCACATGCTTCGTGTTTCAGTTTCTTTTTCCATTCAGTTTCTGGATTTGATACGTCTCAGAACTTTCTGCACCGACTGCAGAAAGGATAGCAGCAAATATGACGTGTGCGTGCTGAAATTCACTCATGAGTCATAGAAATATTCTCGCTTTGTTGTTTGCAGTTCACATTGGCACAAGCCTTGGTCTTGGTATTTGCCTTTCAGAATTCTTTGGATCTCAAAAATGGAGCTGAATGAGCCTTGGGATTTTTAGCATAATTAGCTGTTTGCTCAGGAATGGCTTGAGTGGGCATTTTGAAATGCCCTGCATGACAAAATGTTGCCCAGCTGGAGAGGAGGCCAGTGATGAAAACCCCAGAGTACTTTGGGAGTAAATGGTTAAGTGGTTCCAGACACACAGCTCATGTTTATATTAATCAAGCGTTTTCTGGGTAAAACAAGTCTTGAATGAAAAAGCACCACGTGGGCCATTCATCACCTTTCCCAGGAAGTTATTCCAGGAGTTAATAATTTTCTCCAAAACACATCAAAGTTGTGATCACCCCCACAGGGCCCAGTAAATGGTAAGAAAATCCTGATTGATTGAAAATATTCCCAGTTCTGTGCAGTGACCCCCTTGGCCAGACTAGTGGTTTCCAAGCATTTTGGTGTTCATGCCACCAGCTTCCCTGTGCCCAAGCAGCTTTTGTGTCATCATGGGAGAAGTGAGGGCAGAAAAGTATGGAAGTCAGCATGAAGGGGTTTTTGTGTTGGTGGTAAAACTGTGTCAGTGTGGGTATGGTTCATAACATCTCTGCATTTCTCCAAATGTCCACTCTGCCAGAGGAGGCATTCCTGATCTTGTGTGGTGAGGAAAGAGCTCTGGCAGTGGGAACTGGGAGTGCTTCTGTTTCCTACCATTTCTTTGTACTTGTGCCTTGGTTGTTGAGCTGGGCCTGGCAGCAGCTCTGTGCTGACACCTTCACACAGAGGTTGGATCACACTCTCCGTGTACAACCCTGGGCAGAAATGCAGGAAAATGGGGGCATGTTGTGTCCCTGGGGGGACCAGTCCTGTCCCAAACTCACCTGCAGCCAAGCACCTGCTTTTGCTAAGGAAAGGTAAGATTTGTCCTGGATTTTTCAGTCACAAATACCTGGTGTGGGAAATGAGGAGATGGGGCTGTTCTGCCTCTAACCATTCTTTTTCCTTTTCCATCCGTCTCCTCTGAGTTCAAAGAAAGTCTGCAGCCCAAGAAGGCTGGTGGTTCATCACACCACTGGATTCAGATCGATGAGTGGGCAGGATGGGTTTTTAGGACTTCAGTCACAGAGACCAAGGCAAGCTGGTTGTGCCAAGCATCCTGTATCTGATATCTGCCATGATCATCTTACTGTGGGCTAATAGAGTATTTATGTCCTGCATTCCTTGGGCTTGGATGCTTTTTTTTCCCCATTATCTATCTTTAATTCATAAAGACTTCAAGTCCTTACACTGCAGAAGCTGAGGAAAGCAGTATTTAACTTCCCATCTGAGGACCACAATCCTTCTGCTTTTGGGAGTGTGTCTGTGCATTAGAAATGCAGACAGTGGGAGCCAAGTGAATAGAAGGGAGTCAGGAGACTGAAGAAGTTGTCTTTGTTTTGCAGCCTTCTGCTAAGGGATTCCCCTCAGATGTTGTAAGAGCAGACAGCCTTGGGTTGTAGTTGGTGATGTCGTCCTGAATCACTTTTCTAGGCAAACCTGCTGATTCAGCCTTCCCTTTCCCCTGAGATGTTCCTAGGACTGAATAATAGCAGAAACCTGTACTCTTGGGTTGATGCACACAATCACCAGGGAACACGGGGCCTTTTCTCCCCACTCAGTGCTGTCCATGCAGCCTGGGTGACAAAGCACAGCTGCACTGACATTAGGGACAAAACTTACTAGAGAAGGACCCTTCCTGTCCAAAGGGATTTATATGTCTAGCTTCTCTGTGCTGCCTGCATTCCTGTGTTCACTTGTTCCCTATCCTGGCTGGAATGGCAGCATTTATCTGTGGTTAGCTCAGTGAATCTGGAGATGTCACAGTTGCCCTTTGAAAAGAGGGGTGGTAGGAGCATCAGAATGAATGGGTGCTTCCATGATGCTTTGTGATTAGGTGGGAAGCAAAAGGGATGGGAAGGAGAAATGGCAAGTGTGAGTATCTCAAAGGAAATGAGAGAAGCTAGGGAAGGAAAGCAGCAACCAGAGTCCAAGGAACAAATGCAGTGAAACTCATGGGCAATACAACAAAAGAGGAAATCATCTGGGTCTGAGCTGCTGGAATCTTGGGTACCCTGGCACTCTGTTAATACTTCTCTGAAAGCACTTGGTACTTGAACTCCATTGCTGGGCCTCACTGTCTGGCCAAGGCTAAAAAGGGGTAGTGGTGAGGAAGATTTTACCAGTAACGTTCAAGCCACAGTGATGCCAGGATGCCTTGGCTGTATGAGATGTGTTTCAGGTGTAAAGTACTCAGAATTGTGTACAGATCTGAGTCCCCATGGGTGGGGGCACAGCTGGCATAGAGCAAAGATGAGCAGCTGCAGTGTGGACAGGCTGAGGGTGTGAGCAGAGACGATGTGTGTCTTCAGAAAGGGCTGTGGTGGAGCACAGAGCTGTTGTGATGTGTGAAAGGCAGGCAAAAATCAGCAAGGTAGTTGAAGGAAAAGAAATAGATCCTGGTCTTCATTGGGGTGGAAAGATCTCAGGGCCTTGTGGTCTCCCTCCAACCCTCTCTGGGAAAGAGCGAGCTTGGGGGGATCAGTCTAGAAACTTCCCCATTTCAACCTTCCCGATTGCCAATGCCAGAATGAGACAGTCTCAAAACTATTGCCTTCTTGTGGGCTTGTTCTTTCCTCTGAAGCTGCTGCCAAAGTTCTTCACTTTGGGTGTTCTTAACTGGAATACTGTGGACATGACCTAAATCTTCCCACTCAAGATCACCCTTCCCAAAACAAGGATGTTTTTCACATCCATTTTTTTTTTTTTTTTGCATCAGCCTTCAAGACAGGAGGAAACATCCAGTGCTTTCATTCCCACAGCAGAGGTACTTCTAACACTCTGCTCTTAACACTGTAGAGCCCCATGACTTCTGAAACCTTGTCAGGAGACACCATCAGGGCTTGGATGGCCATGGAGAAATGTGTGAAATGCTGTGCCACACAGAGCCTGGGCTGATCAGCCTGAGGTCTTTGATCCCCTCTGCTGTAAGAGATGCAAGTGGGGAAAAAAATGCAGGTAAACATCCTTGTTTAAAAAGCAATTGATTAATCAATTTGGCCTTTCAGGTGAGCCAGGGAGGACTGGTGATCTGTGCACTGACTGCAGCAGAAGCAGGATCTATTTGCAAGACCACTAAGTCCAGAAAGCTTTGAGGAATGTAAAGGAGAGAGAAGTGCTTTGTGGTTTATCATCATGTCTGCTAAAAATACCAGGGCTGCAAAATTATCTAGATTTTTTGTTGTGTTAAATCCTAGTTTTTTATCAATTATTTTGGAATAATGTTAGGGAGGAATCACAAATGCAGGAAAAATACAACTCAAAGTAAAGATGAGTCCTGATGAGAGAGATTAATTTCAGCAAGGATCTATGAAGTGCTAAGCCCAAACTGGTTTTGTATCCAAATATGCCTTTAGACTGTAGAATATGAACATCATGCTTTCTTTTGGATGCATTAAGATGAAAATCAGACCTGCTCCTTCAGAACTGATTGATGCTGTTTTACATTTGTGAGAAAGTGCTGTTTGCCTTGGTGAGAGCAGTGGCTTGCTGGGAATAGCCATGGTGAGGTTAATACTGCTTTGGTCCATCACAACATATTTAATTTAACTAAAAAGACTGTGGATATTGGCCCTTACATGTAGATGGCAGGTGGAGGGGAAAATCCTGGCACAAATAGGGGTTGTCAGTTCCAAAGGTAGGCTGGGACAGCACACAGAAACATCTGGCTGAGCTTAAACTGAAGTGGGAGTTAGCAGACTCTGGAGACAGGACATGGAATTCCAGCCAAAATCATTAACCTTCAGCTTCATTTCCACAAAGTAAAAAGGTACCATAAAGAACAGTGATGGACCTCCCTGCCTGAGCAAACACCCAAAGCAAGGGGAAATCCAGAACCTCCATGGAGTGCAAGGACAGAATGAATATCTAAGGAGCACACACGATTCAGACTAGTCATGGATAAAAAATGGAAATTAAACATAAAAAAATGATTAGTGGAAGGAAAAAAATTTGGCCTCATAAACAGAAGGAGAACAGCTGTGGAGAAAGTGGAGGTGATGTACTTGAAGGAACTCATGTAGGTTGTGGTATGGTCCAAATCCTGAATTAATGCCTTAACTCAGTTTTCAGTAGAGATGATTTATAAAGCTAATGTCAGAGTCTATAGTGAAAATGTCAGTGTGGTAAGGTAAATTTAACATCTGGAATGGAAGCAAAATTTAGGCTAATCACTATGAAAATACAATGGTTCCTAAGTGAGCTCTTTTCTTGGCTACTGAAAAAAATGGCACTTGAAACTGCAGATAGATATGAACAGAAATTTTTATTAATCTGTAAATTTGGGAACAGAGAAGTAGCAGATACAGTGCCTATCTTCAAAAATGGGAAACTCTCCTGCCCTGAAATTTATACCTTTCCTAATTTTCTACTAAATGCATCAACTCTTGACATGGAAGAGGAAGGATGATTAAGGGTGGAAAGGCATGGGAAGGAGGTAAAGAAAAAAATCTTCACACAGACACACAAGGGCAGACATTTCAGAACTAATTTAATATATTTTGCAAAAAGATGACAAACTTCTTAAAGGGTAATGCTATGGACATGACTAAGAGCCAAGCCAAACACTGCTCTGTAACCTCCATAAGGATCTTCTCTTCAGTGGCAGAAATAATCATAGAAATTACAAGATAAAGATGGACCAAGGTAGGCACCAGGAGGATTGAAGCTAGGACTGACCTTATTTATTGTATTCCTTGCTTATATAAAAATTTGGCCATGAAGTTTGCAGAAGACACACTTGGGATTAATGTCATTACTGTGGAGGTCTGTTTTTGAGAAAACTAAATTACATTCCTTTGATCTGAGGATTGAAGGCAGTAACATCAAGTGTCCAGTTGCCTTTTTAGGATTAAAGGAGAAAGAACTTTTGCAACATTGTGGGAAGTTATTCCTGAGAAAGGGTGGAATAGGAGAGAAAAGGATGGATTGCCTTTGTAACTCAGATGTAAAAAGGCCTTATAAGGCTTTAAATTCTTAGCAGAGACCAATTTAAGGTATAATTGTAGAAGCTGTTTTAAGACCATTTGAAGTACTCTATACAGTTTTGATCTGTGATATTTAATAGAAATTAAATAACTAAATTACCTGGAATGGTGCAGGAGGTTTCCTAGGGTAGCCAGGTCAGCCTTCAGAGGTTCATTTCCAAGAAATAAAAAAGAGTGGGTTGTTTGTTTTTTTTTTGTTTAAGCCTAGCAGATGGTAGATTGACAAAGCATGCCAAGTTTCTCCATAAACATATGAAGAGGGTGCTTCCTTTAGTTTAAGGTTAATGCTGAGACCAAAATTAATAACTTAATAATAGATGAAGCTGAAAATTGCCAAAACTTTTGTAACCATTCTGAAAAGCTTTTTGGGAAACTTGTGAGGCTGCTCCCATAGGGACTTAAAAAGAGGGGACAATCTGAGGGTAATCTCAGAATAAGGGGCGGAAATTTTAATGGTACCAATCCTTGGATTTCCAGGAGAACTGGACATGGTAAGAAAATGGTGGAGGGTATTTAACAGTTAATCTTTGTTAATACTGGTGTTCTGTTCCTGCTCTGGGACTCTGTTAGTCACCCTCTGAAGTCAGGGGTTCCTGTTTTTCTCCCTCCTGCAAGCTGATTTCTACATCTGACACCAGTGTAGGGCCTGGGTGACCACTGGAGTCAGAAAGGCTGCAGTGTGCTGGTCCTTTTGCTGGAATCAAAGGCTCTGATGCTCAGTGATCTGCCTTACTCATTCACTTCTGGCTTGGCAGATGGCTGTGCTGCAGAAGAAGAGGGGGAATTTTTCCTCTCTGAGACTGACTGCAATGTAGAGCACAGATGCATCCTAGCCACAGGCAGGGAGCTCCACCTGAAAAATTTTCTTCTGTTGCCAAGCAAACAGAGAACACTTTTTATCTCTAAGCATCTCCTAACCTGGTGATTTGTTTCAGTAACAGTAGGGCTCTCCTCTGGTTAACACTAAGAATGGGGGCTGTTTCTTGGAAACTCATCATCTGGAAATGGTACAAAAGATGAGGCCTTGAGTCAGTTAAAAATTTACTCAACCGCAAAGCAGAAAGTACATTCAGCCTTTGGCTTCATCACGTGCAGTCTTTCCATTTGAATGATTTCTTACTTTTCTTTTCCTACTCTCTGTTTTCTGAGGAAAAGAGAGCATGAGAAGCAATGCTGAAACATGCATTCCTACTTTTTTCCTTGCTTTGTGCAAGGAAACCCCTGTGCAAATTACTTCCTTTTTCTTCCAACCATGTAAAGTAAGGGATTAAATTATACCCTGAGGGATGTTGTCACTGTCATGGAGACTTTAGTTTGTGCTCAGTGCTTTTCCCTTACTAACCTGTCAAATACAGGCTTCAAGAGAAAAGCAGCGTTTCAAGAAGCAAGAAGGGCTCCTCAGTCTCACTTATTTAAGCAGAAAATGAAATTAGGATATAATTATTGTCCTCATGTTTTATTGCACATAATTATGAGGCAGTCCTTATTTCCATGTGCCTTGCTATGACTAATGGCCTTACTGCACTGTGTGAAAGCGTTGGAACAGGATCCAAATAATCCCAACAAATTATGCAGGACTGTTGTTGAACGATTCAGGAAGACATGGACGGCCACAGACAATTCCAGCTCTTCCCTAGGCCTCTACTGAGATGTTGCTGAGAATTCTAAACACGTATTTCTTTATTTTCTCATCCCCATTGGATGTGACCTTTCCATACCCTGAAATCAAAGAGAACTGTCTTACAGAAATGAAACAAGAAAATTGGAGAGAGTGTGATTTCCATGTGACTCGAATTATCTCATTGTTCAGATGAGGGAGAACACTGCTGTTCTTTTTTAGGGACTCGTGGGCACTTTGCTGACTCTGGTGGGTTAAATTTGCCTGTCTGCTCTGTGCCCACCCTATTGTGCTCTGTCTCCCTCCTCAACAGGACATGGGGAGTAAATAAGATGGAAGAGCTCATGGCTCAAGCTAAGAACAGGGAGATCACTCACCAATTACTGTCACATAAAACTCATGTGACAGTCATGACTCAGTGTGACTCAGAATGATTTAATTTACTGCCAGTTAATTACATAATAAGGTAGAGAGAAATAAAAATAAATTTTAAACAATCTTCCTCCTGCCCCACTTTTCCAAGGCTCAGCTTCGCTCTTGACTCTTCTCTGTCCAACACAGGGACAGCGCTTGATCTCTTCACTCAGAATCTCTCTCATCTCTGAGACCCTACCAAAGGTCAACCATAGTGCCTGCAGCAAGAGACATTAACTTTAGACTCCCTTTGGCAATGACAAGGCCCTGATCTGAGCTGCTGTTGGAGTTTTGATCTGCACAAATTTCTCTGGGATGTCAGGTACAAGCTGTGTTGCAGCTGTAACAAACTGCTAGCCGCTCTCAAACACAGGCACTTCTTCAACATTTATTTCTAAAACCTGGCATACTGATGAGCTGTGTCCTTAGGAAGGACAAACTGCATCACAGCTAAGCTCTCCCTTCTCTGATGGGGAACAAACCCCTTCCCTATTTCCATCCCGAGGATATGTCCAAGTCTGCCGCCTGTTCCCTCCTACAAGGAATTCCTGCTGCTCTCTTTCCCTGCACCTCTTCCTCCTGTCCTCAGCTGCCCTGAGTCACCTGCTGGCTTCTGCTCCTGCATCAGGTTGATCCCAATGCTGAAAGCAAGCTCAAAGCCTGTGAGGAATTCCAGGAATAAGGAGGTGTGACAGCAATAAATGAAAGCTTAATGGCAAGGAATGAGAGATCAGTCTGGCTCTCAGGCACATTAGCTGTGCTGCAGAAATCACTGAGGACGAGCCTATGAAGGTGCCACACGTTTGCTCCATGCAGGCTTCCTTGCAGGGATGGCCAGGAAAGGTGCTGGGCTGGAAATGAGACAGAAATAGAAATGTCTGCAACCAGAATGTCCCTGAGCAGCCTTCAATTGCAGGGCAGGATGTTTCCCTGCATTCCCCTGAAAGTTTTCTGAATGAAGTAATTGTCAGCCTGTGTAAGTTACCACAGTTCTGCTGTGGTCCAGGAGGACCTGGCCTTGCAGGTCAAAAGCTCTGTGTTTTGTTTTTTTTAATAGAGTTTTTCTGTCTTGAGAGATGCTGTTCTCACCAGAAAAAGAGGATTTTTTGCACCATCTGACTGGTGGTCCTACGTCAAGTCATCTCTCTGCAGCCAGCAGTACTGGGAAGAAAGCTGTGAGACAAGAGCAAGACAGAGACTGAATAAACATTTCCTGGTGCAAATTCTTTGCTGATTCACAGACCAGCTCTAGGCCTGGGGGATTTTCAGTTGTAGGGATGGATAAAACCATTACAGTTTTGACAGGATCTGTCATAATTTCCTTGATGATCCCTCTGTTGCTAGCCAAAATTAGATTTTAGGATCCAATGCATTGCTGCTATTTCAACTACCCCATGCCTAAAACCAGTTAAAATCTTAGGTAGGTACATTTAAAATTTAACAGTAGTAATTTGTATATGATGGATTTGAGCCATAAAAGGCAAGGTGGAACAGAGGATTTGGTCATGTCTGTTTGGGTATTGTTTCAGAGCCACCAGCTTTTTTAAAAATAAACCCAAAGGAATGCTCTGAAAAGGCTTAAAGGTACAAGGTGATTTCCAACTCCAGTTGGCTTTCTTTATTCCACCTCTTATGCACTGTCCTGCAATCCTAGTCTTAGTCATTACATTGTGGGGTGTGAATTGTTTGAGACGTTTTCACATTGAATAAACCCAAGACCTGAGATTTAAACATAGAAAGCCTCTGTGTTTGAAGTGTCATGTGTTTTTCTCTTTCAGTACTGTTTGAGAGTCTCACCATCACTCGTCGTGCTGTTTGATGCTGTTATCTATTTTGGTCACAAACTTTCATAAGCCAAATGAGCCAATTGTGAAGTTTTGGTGGTCCCCGATTCTCATGTGTAGTCTCAGAGAAGCCATCTGATGGTGAAGGGAGGAATGTAATGAGCCTCATCTCATCAGGATCTGAAAGGGGAACCACTTGGAGTGTCTTGCTGAAGTTGCTGATTTTTCTGTTGCCCTAAGCAGTAAATCTCTTCTCAGAACAAGAAGTCTGGCATAAATGAAATGTAGCCACCTGAAAGGACACCTGTGCTAGCTTGGATGCAAATGGTGAGCTGTAAGCAAATGCCTCCCACAGGAGTGACTCTTCCTGGCTTTTGCACTGTTTCCACTCTAGGTGAGACTCTGCAGAGAACAAAATCCCATCCCTGCTGTCATTAGCTGTCATCTTCCCAAAGTTATCCCTAGGTCTGTGATTCGCGTCCATCCTGTGTTTGGGTAGTACACCCACCATTAATCATTTCAGACTGCTGTGGGCTTTGTTTATTGAGGAAAAAGAACACTGAATCCCAGTTTGTCCTAGTGTAAAAAACTAGCAGTGGGTTTGGTTTTTTGGGTTTTTTTTATTTTAAGTCCTGGAAATTATCCCTGTAGAGCTGAATCAGGGAAGAAGGGAGGTGACATTTTGACACCTGGCACTGCAAATGGCTTGAGGAGGAAGGATTCTTCTTGATCAGGGACTGGTGGTATTTTTGGACAGGAGGATACCTGTGCCAATAGGACAGACTCCATTCAAGCTATGAGTGAAACAGGCAGCTGCCACTTCACATCTAGAAAGGTGTCGTCAGTGTTTGGGTGTGACATTGCGGTTTGGGGTTTGAGTGGGATGTGGAGGTGGCATTAAGTGCTTTGACTTAAAATTTAGTCTCATTTTAGGTGCCCAAGGATTAGTGTAGCAGAAGGTAGACTCTAAGGCTGGATCTTTACTTTGTATGTGTGAATTAATGTTTAAACATGAATTAAGAGCTGACCTAAGAAAGCACAGGTCTGGTTGTTCTAAATCAGAGACCATCCTTCATCCTTGTTTGTAAATGCTGAGTAAGGAGGTCTTTGTGCACAGTAAGAATCTTTGTGAGATATGTCAAATTAATGTTGATACTAGGAATGCTGCTAAAGAACTGAAAATTAAAATTAGCAATGGTCACTGTCCATATATCAAAGCAGAAATCTCTGTTAAATACCTCAGACTGTGCCTGTGTGTTAAATTACTGTGAAGACTCATGGGTCGAGCATTCACAAACTGGGAAACACAGCCTTAGAGCTGCCCCTGCATCTTTGACTTGGTTGCTGAGTACAGAAATCAGGTCAAACTTTTATTCAGTGGTCATATTCTTGCTCTGTTTGCATGCTCTGGGACCTTACTGCCTTCAGGGTAAAGGTGAGGATGTTCCTTAATTTTATTTTATTTGTTGGAGTGCAAATGACCTTTTCATCTAACCTACAGTTATGGATCCATGTAGCTATAAAAATCAGAGGCATCTCAGAGAATTAGGAGTGTACCATCAGCAGCCACTTGTAAGAAGTTTTGGTTTTGTTATTTGCTCAGTAACACATAAATACACTGTTTGTGGAAGGATAAAACTAAATGATCACACTGTCGTGAGGTCATCTGTGAGTCTGCTGTCTGTCAGCTTGCAGTCCTCTGCTCTGTGCCCCATATATGGTCCAGTTTCTGTGGCAAATATAGACAGACTGGATCTTCCTTTCTGCCTGGATCAGATCCATCCCTAATAAATTATATTTGCTGTGCAGCAAATGAGACCTGTTGTGCTGAGAATGTGCCACAGCCTACTGTGATTCACCTGCTCACAGATAACTAGAATTATATTTAGGATTTGCAAAGCAGTTTGCATTCTAACATTTCCTCAGCTTCAAATACTAGAGCTGATGACATGAAAATATTACAGTTTAAAAAGTTTATTTTGTACCCCTCTACCCCAAAGCCAGGTACCCACAAGAGTCACTTGCTCGCCCTCCCCTGACGCAGATGGGTAGAGGAGAGAAAAATCACCAAAGGGTTCATGAGTTAAGGTCTGGGAGAAAACACTCCAATGGCAAAACAGGGTCAGCTTAAAGGTACAAAATGAATTTATTGCTAAGAGTCAGAGGGGGATAGCGAGAAGTAAAATAAGCCCTTAAAACACCTTTTTCCCCCCCAGCCCCTCCCTTCTTCTCACTGACAGTGCAGGGGAAAGGGTGTGGGGGTTTTGGTCAGTGTGTCACTCAAAATCTTCTTCTGTTCCGTCAGGGAGAGGAGTCCTTCCCCTGTGAGACTGTGGGGTCCCTCCCATGGGAGACAGTTCCCTGTGAACTTCTCCAGTATGGGTCCACTCTCGCGAGCAGCAGCTCTCCCAAAACTGATGAGGCATGGGTCACTCTTCCACAGGGTGCAGTCCTCCAAGCACAGGCTGCTCCAGCCTGGGAGCAGGGCCCCCTCTCTCTATCAGGTCTCCCACTGGATCACAGCCTCCTCCAGGCATCCACTCACTCAGGCAGGGGCACTTTCCCCATGGGCTGTGAGTGGATCTCTGCATGCCCCGTGGATCCCCACGGGCTGTGAGTGAATCTCTGCATCCCCCATGGATCCCCATGTGCTGTGGGTGGATCTCTGCATCCCCCATGGATACCCAGGGGCTGTGGGTGGATCTCCACATCCCCCATGGATCCCCATGGGCTGTGGGTGGATCTCTGCATCCCCATGGATCTCCATGGGCTGTGGGTGGATCTCTGCATCCCCATGGATCCCCATGGGCTGTGGGTGGATCTCTGCATCCCCATGGATCCCCATGGGCTGTGGGTGGATCTCTGCATCCCCCATGGATCCCCATGTGCTGTGGGTGGATCTCCGCATCCCCCATGGATACCCAGGGGCTGTGAGTGGATCTCTGCTGGCCTGGAGACATCTGGGCATGGAGCGGCCGGGGGAGGCCTGGTCTGCTTCTTGGTGGGAGGCGGGGGATGGGCCCCCACTTGCTACAAGGTTTGTGGAGCGGCCGAGAAAGCTCGGTTCGCACCATTGTAAGGGAGGGGCGAGAAGCCCCCACTTCCTGTGTTCCATCTGTAAAAAGTTTTTGCCAAGATTTTAAGGGGTCTCCCAGACTCCCGGGACGGCTCCGCGAGCAGGACGGTCACTCCCCCGTGATAGAAGCGGGGGATCAGCCGCTATGAGAGGGGCGGAGGTGACTCCTGCCATCGCCCTGGTAACGGCCAGGGGATGCGCGGGGGAGCGGTCCCAGAAAGCGAACCGGGACCGGGGCCGCCGCTGCGCCGCTTCGGCCCTACTCCAGCAGAGTGGGGGCCGCCGCTGCCCAGCCACAGCCCGGCTCGCCCGCCGCCCCTGGGCCCCGCCCGCACGGCCCGGAGCGGGCCGGGAGTGTGAGATCGACGGGCAGGAACGACCTGACCGAGGGAGACTTGAGTTACCTGCTTAATCCAACAAGCAGAGCTCAGATGATGTATGCAGGTGAATTCCAGCAATTCTGGAATTCAGTCGCAGTTTCTGAGCATTCTTTGTAGAAATGTCTCCTGGTTCACAGTTCTGATCTTGTGTTCATAGCACTGGTCCAAGTTCATCACAGCAGAGTCAGGACAGCTCCATTTTGGGCTGCAGTGCTCCAGCAGGATTGCAGGAAAAATCACTGAAGTAATGATATTAACTATATTCTTACTGCATTTATTTGCTCGCCTAATTAAGAGTAACAACTGAACAATTATTTAATAACTACTGGTAAAAAAATTAGTCTAGTCTTTGCCCATAAAGGCATACTTAAATTCCTTCTCGTTTTAAAGTTATCCAGATGAACTGTCAGCACAAAGCTAAGGATGACCATGGCTTAGGGCAGGATAGTGTCCTCAGCCCCCACGTAGTCAAAGGCCACATGGTTAAGATGATGTTATTGAACTGGATTAATGTCCTCTGTCTCGCCCCACTTATGTAAGAATTACTATAAACAGAGATAAATTGTTTATATGGATTTCCCCACCAAATAATATTCATGTATAACCCAGCTTGTGCTTCCAGTGTCAAGGCTGTTGTGTAACCATCTGAATTTCAGCACATAAACAAGTATCATATTTAAAATAACATACTTATAAACATGTTGGCAGCCAGGAAAGTGTTTCCTTATAGGTCTTCATCAACAGTGAAAACAAATTGTTTCACTTAGACTGATGATAAGTGATTTTACAAGCCAGCCTGCAGTATTTGCGCTTCTATATGTTTTGATTCCTTGATATCCTCTCTTTCCTTGTCAGTAACCCAGCTGTGGATCAGGGCTGAGGTCTGCACTTGGCTCCAGCCCAGCAGGGTTTGATGTCCTCCCTGTGGCTGAAACCTGAAAGTCTTGAAAGCCTAAAGCACCTCATGGCTTTTTCATGTTCAGAATGAACAAAATCCACGGTGATTTGGATCAAAATCTGATGTAGGTGTGGTCCCTGGGATGGTCTTTTTTTCAGTGCTTTTTCAGAATATCTTTGTTGTCTCTCTGTTGTTCCTGTGCAGGTCCTGGCCCATCTTGGAGGTAGAGGCTCCATCCCAGAGAGGAGATGAACAGGACTGGATTTCTTTTGAGGCTCATCTAAGGGCTTTTGTACCTCTGTTGTCTGAGGTAGCAGCTTCATCTTTGGGGAGCACCTCAAATGGGGGATGAGAATCAAAGCAGAGTTTCTTATCTCTGAATATTGGTCATGTCCTTCAGGAAGGTTGGGAGCCTTCCACTGTCGTGTCCTGGGTACCTGCTAGAGCTGCCAGGCAACATGAGAACATCCCATGGGCAGCACTGAGGGCCTTCAGGTGGGAGAAAAACAAGATCTGTTCTTTATCCAGTGGCAGGAAGAGCTGAGGGCACAGGGTTTTCTGTTCTTTGCCCCTGTCTGACTTCTGGCTTCATGCTTGTCTAGGCAATTGTCTGCAGTGAGAGGAAAGGGAAGCTGGCTCCTAGCTGGCTCCTCTGGATCTGGCTGTGGTGTCTTCATCAGCAAACTGAGCAGTTCTTCAGTGGCTCTGGCACAAAGGAGGACAGCAACAAGCAGCTCCATTGTTAGGGTGGAAAATACACATATTAATGGATGAATACAAAGGGAGCATAAATATGAGAGCATATGAGACTGTAAGTGGCAGGGCTGGGGCAGAGTGACTGCAAGTGATTTGAAGTCTTCCCAGCCACACAGAACTTCTCCAGAGGGGTAAAATGACAATTCCCTGCAGGGTTTTTGTGGCAGGTATGGAAAAACCAAAGGAATCACTCTGAAATCAATGTGAAGGTTGCTATTAATGTTCATTGTGTTCAGTCTGTACTGCAGGCTTCACAGAGCAGTGTGTTTAACAATACAGAGATAAAGTCCTGCTCCCACTGTCATGTGATCAGTATGAGGCTGAACAATGGATTTTGGTACATGTTGTTCTAGATCCCCAAATACTGGATCTTGTAATGTGTTTCTTCACAGCCTACTAAGCTACTATAAATTGTCATCTTCTCCACATAAAGAGGAACATCAGATCCAAAGGCAAATGTAGGCTGAGAATAGAGAGATTATAAAAGTGTTGAATTTCCAGAAAAGATTTCAACATCAGTTACATGAAAGAGCTGCATATTTCTTAGGAGTAGAAAGAGTCTGAGACTGGGCTGTTTCTCTGCTGGTATCTCTGTATGCTCTGTACTGACTGTAATCCACTTATTTTGCACAGCTGATTGGAAAGGGGAATCGTTCCAATCGTTCCAGTACTATCGTACTGTAGTTTTGACAGATTTCAGTTGAATTCCACTGCACAGGATAGTGTAAGCTCCAAGTTCTGGAAGGGCTTCTCTCAGGGCTGTATTTTTTTCAGCTGCAGTTTCTACATTCCAAAGCTTTCCCCCATGCCCAAGGGATAAAGGATTTAGCCATCTCCAATTTTTCATTGTGCACTGTAAGATTTTTCAGCTTTTTCTCAAAAAGAGTTGTGCCAAACAAGACTCCCTGTTACAGATTCATCCCCACTAGTGGTTTCCATCCCCACTAGTTTTTCTGTAGTCCCTTTTCTTGAAAGTATTTAAACACATCCCCAGATTTCAGCTCTGCTGCTCAGGCAGGTGTTTAAATGACTGGCCAGATCGAGAGGTGTTTGCTCTCCCTCATCTGAGAAATTACCTGTCCCTGCTTCACTTCTCTTATCATGGGTGTATGTGAAGGGAATCTTCAGGAGGGAGGAATGGGAAGAATGTGCACAACCCTTTAGGAGAAGGGCTGCAGATACAATTAACTCAGTCCGCAAATATTTTTAAAAAGTTTAATCTGATGAAGATCAAAAGCCAGTGGTATTACTCACCCTGGATGTAAAATGTGAGTTCCTGGATTAGCTTTTTAGATCTCAAATTAGAAAGATCTTCCCATAATTCAGCTCCAGCTATATAGTTATGACACATATTTGAAGGAATTTGGGGTTTTTTCCTGACTGACATTCTTTTCAAGACCCCCCCCCCCCCGTAAATGCGTGGGCTGCTGAGATGAGCACAAAAATAGCTAAAATTGGAGCTTGCTGTTGTGTTCCTCTCTTCACCACATTTTGTAACACACCTTCCCTGCATCTCTAAAGTTTGTATAGGTTTTGCAAAGTTAAATCTCATAATGGGGTCCACTGCAGGGAACACTTTAGTGTTTACTTAATATTGCTAGTATTTTTTATATGGCTTACTTGGTCTTCTATTATTGCTATTCCCAAATATAAAAAAAAATTTATAAACACCTCAAATACTGCAAAAGCAGGTATAAAATCTGGAGACTATCAGAAGCAAAGCACTGAGTTTCTGCTATCTTGGAATCTTTTGAATCCTTGTTTCCTTTTTATTTTTTCATTTTCCTCCAAAGCCTCTCAGGAAAAGAGCAAACCCTTTAATTGAAACCTGCATTGCTGGTAGCTGGTGCTGTGGGAAGTCACTGACAGGGCTGCTGTTTAAAATTTTGTGGCACTGTTTGAGGAGAGGTGGCAGTGAGCTGTCACCATTCCAGGAGAGTTGAGGAGTGCTGGGAGTAGAAGGCTTGTTCCCAGAGGAGAGAGCATCAACCATCCCTCTCCTGGAAGTGTCTGAAGGATTTGAATGACCCAAAGCCCTCCACCGGGAAAGGCAAATGCCAGAGAACCTACGAGGATGGAGCTGGGGGGAAGGTGTTACCTATGGCAGCAAGAAGTGAGCTGGGGACTGCAGGATGGAAAAGAGCATCCAGCTGACCCCTCTTACAGCATCATGTAACGTAATACTTGGTCTGATTTTTATACTTGGAGTGGGTCATACCCCTGTGATTTCCCTTCAGTGGCTCTTCTGTGAATTGTTTACTTTGCAAGGACAGGATGTGTTGCCTCCAAATCCTTTCTTCTTCTTCAGAGGTTTGCCAGAAGGGGAGGCAGCTTGCTGGCTGTGGCAGCAGATGTCTTCTGCAGCAGCAGGGCCACACCATGAAGCAGTTTGTCCCCAAAACCAGGCTGGTGCCCTTGTACTTATCAAAAAGTCCAAAAGCAGATGTGTGTTCTGTATTGTGCAATAAAGGCTGTGGTGTGTGGGCACTGGCAGCCAAAGTGCTCTGGGGTCTTGGTCAGGATGACATGAAATCAGAACTTCTCCTTCACAGGTTGAAGGTTTGTGGCTTCAAGGAAAGAAATGCTTTTGTTTGCTTTCATGTCCAATGAGATGAAACATGGGGTTTGCCAAATTTGTGCTGGGAGAGGAGAACCATTCAATGTGAAATACTGCTTCAAAAGACCTGAAACAGAAATAGGTTTTGCTCTTGAGCTTGAGAAAGTCCAGGGATCCATAGCACAGGCAGGTGTCCCAGGAGGCCAGAAGATGCGGTGAGTGAGCAATGTGCTTGCCAGCCTAGTGATGCCACCCGGGGCTGCCCCACAGTCATGTTCCTGGTACTTGGGTCGATTCCTGGGATATTCTGAATGGGCCATTTTCTTCAAAAGAGGGAAAAAAAAAATTTACAGTCGAGTCCATATGTGGCACTCTGGGTTATTTCCTCAGTGCTTTTATCACTGTTTTTATGGCCCACAATGAGGATTTTGCTTACAGAGCCTCAGAATCACAGAGTCAGTTTGGTTGGAAAAGACCTCTGTGATCAGTGAGTCCAAGCTCTGACCCAACACCACCTTGTCACCCAGACCATGGCACTGAGAGCTGTGTCCAGGCTTTCCTCAAACACCTCCAGGGGCGGTGACTCCACCACCTCCCAGGGCAGCCCATTCCAGTGTTTAATCACCCTTTCTATGAAGAAATTCTTCTGAATGTCCAACCTAAACCTCCCCTGGCGCAGCTTAAGAATGTGTCCTCTTGTCCTATCACAAATAGCCTGGGAGAAGAGGCCAAACCCCACCTGGCTCCAATCTCCTTTCAGGTAGTTGTAGACAGTGATGAGGTCACTCCCGAGCCTCGTTTTCTCCAGGCTAAACTCCGCCAGCTCTCTCAGCCACTCCTCATCAGACTTGTGCTCCGCCTCCTTCACCAGCCTCGTTTCTTTCTCTGGACATGCTCCAGCACCTCGATGTCCTTCCTGAACTGAGGGGCCAAGAACTGGACACAGAACTCGAGGAGTGGCCTGAGCAGTGCTGAGCACAGGGGATGAGTCACTTTCCTAGTCCTGCTGGCCACACTATTCGTGATAACAGGTGAGGATGCCTTCCCCCGAGTCCCGTGGTCAAGTTTCATCTCTGCACTTGTGGTGACCCAAAGAAAGTCACATCATCTTCCCTCTCTCTAAACTGCTGATGATTCTTTCATCTTCTCCAAGTGCTGCTCTGCCTATTAGACTGAAATCTGTGATGGTGCAGGCTCTCTTTTACTACAAGCAGAGGTGCTGTGCCCAGTATAGTGGACCCCTGGAATCAGGAAGTACACAGAGAAACCTGGATGTGGGTGGTTCCTCACAAAGCATCTGCTCGTGTCACCGCTCATGGTGAGGCAGCTTTTGGTGTGCCTGGGACGTGGAGAAGCTGTGTAGGATGCAAGCCCTTCTCCAATGTGGGAGAAGAGAGCAGGAAAGCAAAGTGCTGTGCCTCAGCTGGGTGTGTGACCTGTCATCAGAAACCTTTTGTGTTGCACCATTAAACCTCCACTCAGCTGTGAAACAAAGTCCTGTTTCATTCCCCTAAAGAGGATCTAAGGGACACATAGCTAAATGGGTAAAAGCTGTTGTTGCTCTGCAGGGACAGGAATAACACAATTACATATCCACTGGCTCTCTTGGCAAGCTCTTTCAGCAGTTTTGAACTTTCCGTGCACTTGTCTTTAGAGCTGGAATTACCAGCCCATAATTAGTGGTGCCAAACTGAATTTATTCCCTGGGAAGATCCCATTGGGACAGTTTATTTTTACCCTAGAGACATGGGTTTTGTTGTCCAGAGGAAAGGCTCTGGTCCTGGGGAGGCTGTGCAACGTAGTAAGCTTCTGAGAAAGCACAAAAATCCCCTAGTCCACTTAGAAAAACCACCATAATTTTTTCTATGGTTGGGGGCACATGACTGTCTATTTATACAGTATTTATAAATGAATTAATCTCATGATTCATTCATTTTCTTTGAATTATACTTACCACAGATTGGAAAGCACATCTAGTTAAAATGCATGACATAAAGGAATACACTACTACCCTGCATCTTAGTAAAAAGGTTTTCCAAGTGGCAAGTCTTAATTTCAAAATGTTGAAAAAAGAGGGTTTTTTACGTAAATTATTGATTTGACAGTTCTGCATAAGAATTTTTTTTAGAAAGGCAGTGTTTCTATCCTGATTACGTGGGGTAACATGTCTTTTAGATCTGCTGAGCATTCCCAGATGCCAGGGGCAAGGGAAGGAAAAACATTTAAACGTTGAAGGAGTCCAAACTCTGGCATTTGGTTCGTGCTGGCAATGATTGCTCCTAAAGAAGGATAACCAATTAATACTGGCATTTAATTGCTGGTCATCAGCCATAATCTGCCACTCTCCATTTGGCTTTTTCACTGGCCAGGCTGGAGAACAAGAGTGTGAGTGAGGGGTGATGTGCTGCCACTCTCCAAATCTGCTGCCAGTGCCCAGCTGTGGGGTTGCTCATAGTGTGGCTGTCAGGGTCTGCAGCTGCTCATGGAGCCGAATCAGCTGTAACTTCATAAATTCCTCTGCAGGCTGCAGCACGAATTTGGTGCTGTGACACAACAATAATTTTTGAGTCAGGGAATGCAGCTGCTCCGTGGAGTAGATGGACCGTGGTGTCTGGATTTCTTTTAAGGTTAGGATCAATGCTCAAGCCAAAAGACCACATGCTGCTGTCCAGCAGTGCCAGGTTGGACTGTTTAGAATGAACAGGGACAAACAGGAACTTGCCATGTGTGCAGCTTCCAGTTTTGCAGATGGTGCTCTGGCACATGATGTTGGAGCTGCCAGAGACAAAGAGGCTCCGGATGCTGCAGCATTCCCAGATCTGTTCCTTTGCAGTGCTTCATAAATTCACCTTGGGAATATTTGTTTTAACAGCGTGACCCATTTAGCACATTCAAATGTCTCCTGCTGAAAAGAGCTGGTGGGGATGTGATGCTGTGTCAGCAGCACTGGTGAGAACCTGCTTGTCTGACCAGGAGAGCTCTGCAGGTGATGGACCCAAAAAAGGGTGCGAAGGCTAACCAAGGGGGAAACAAAGCAAA